>BGZK01001105.1:0-210419 GCA_005406025.1 Eumeta japonica | reverse complement strand
TTAGGTAGCTGGTAGCTAATTTAACAGTCTGTACAATGATGCCCATGTATCTGTATGTGAGTGATTGTATGTAACCCCAATGAGTTAAAATGATTTGATTTAATCTAAAAATATAAAACGAATATTATGAAAATATATTCTGCGTTAATTAAACAAAACTTCTTCAAATATCGTAGTTCATTAAAATCACTAAATTTAATTGAGTTGGATACAAATATAAAACTGGCTTTTAAACTCTGATTAAAATCGATATCACAGCATTTCTAGTTTTTCCTTTGTTTAGATTTCTTAAAATAATTGACCTCTATTCGTATGCCAAATATTGAAAAATCTCAAAATATTATTTCTTTTTATTTTAATAATTTCAGAGACATCAAGTAGTTTAAAATATCTTAATCCTCTTCTACGCAGTAATAAAAAATATTTTAAAACCTTTTTGAGTTAGCAAATAGCGGGAAATTTGGAGTTGGCTGCTAAGTCAACCGTTTTCCAGATATTATTATAAAGAGAAGCAATTTTGCACGGCTGATTCATCATTCTACGAAAATTATAGTACTTTTAAGTATACCTACATTAAAACACACTTGTTTAAAACCAAAATCGTAAGGTTTTTATGAGCCATTAATTAAAATCATCGATATTTGTTTATTTGAAGTATTTGAACAATCTTTGTTGCTTGCGAAAATAAACATATATTATCCATTTGAAACTTCATTCATTTCGAATTTTGACATCATTTTTCTTCAGTAATGTTTATTTGCCAACTGGTCATGTGTGACACATTGATCATTGACCAAGCAGTTGATAAACTGACCATGGGGTAATACTGTACACACTGTGATTGCCGCTTGGCATAGTGTAGTCGATGAAAATCTATACGACTAACTACCCCCAAACTTTGGTAGAGCGAGGAGACACGTTGACTCACAAGTGGCCCACTCCCTTCATTACCTCCTCCCTTCCATAATTTCCCCTTCATAACCCCTTCCCGCTTCCGTCAGCTCATATTCCCTTTCTATCAGTTATTCTATTCCTACACAAAAAGGCCGGCAACGCATTGATGACTTTTCCGATTGCGAGTGTACATGGGCGGCGATAACCATGTACTCTCTGGTGGCTCGCATGCTCATTTGCCCTCAAAATGCTATAAGAACATAACTACAAGCACATAAAATACAGATGCCCGTGTGAATAGGTATTAAAAATGTTATTACGTCCCATTTTCATTATAAGAGGTCTAAAATTCATTTTGTTTTCAAAAATAATCATACCTTTAGTTTGATACCAAAATGTACAAGTGCATTGAATTTGATCTTAATAAGGCAAAATGAACAAACGAGGAAGATTGAATCTTCAAGATTCTCATTTTCAGGAAAATAAAAAATATATGTATTGAGTGGAGAATAATTCAACGATTGCTACAAAAATTAAAACGCTAACAATTGTTAAAATATTTTTTAGCTTTACTATAGGATTTAAGATATCGAATCACACCATTGTAATTGTTTGTCACTCCGTCTGACAGTACGTAGCGCCAATTACGTTGTAAAAAATTGTTTTCACAAACGAAGAAATAAAGGAAAGGCATTGAAGGGAATTTTTTCCAATAAAACAGACTTGACATAAGTCGGCATTACTAAATATTAAAAGCTTTAATTAGAATTTATTATTAATAATGTGGCTATTTTGCGGTTTTAATTAATTTGCAGGAATGAAAAGCTAAATTCCTAAAGTCGTAACTGATGTCACTTTTCACGTCATTTCGCTATAGACGTGCTAACTATATACAACTTAATTACTACTATTTTAAATAGGTATTTAATTTGAATGTCTGATTTTTTTGTAGGTGTGCAACTTTGATTTTCTTCTATCAAGTTTTGTAATGGTAAAATTAGCAAATAGTAAACGTCGTAATAGTAAAATTAACTAAATTGTTCGAATTATTTTCTGAACGTTTTCATCGTTACAAATGTCTTCAACAGACATCAAATACGAAAAGTACACAGCGTCACCTGCTAGAGATTGTTGAAACTACTTTTAAAATTTTTCAGTAATGTCTACACCATAACTATATATAAAATTTGAGCTCAATCGATCTAGCCGTACTAAAGTTTATAAGTGACGTAGCAAATAAAGTTGATTTATATATAGAATAGCATTTTCCCGTAATGTTTGGATGTAATTTGATTCAAACAAGCGAAGTCTGTTCATGCCCGCAAGTGATGTAAAAAATAACGTTGATTTTTAGATACATTATAATATTGAAATAGTTCTGGCAATGTGTCGAATATATGTCATACATTTTAAGCTCGTATTAAATACACTACCTAACACGAATGTTGACATTAATCATATACAGAGAATGCATTTTAAGCATGCATTTATTCATAATTATTCATAATCTTTCCCCAAAAAAAAATTGCTAAAGAAACCATAGTCACTGACGTAGCCGTTTCCGAGAAAAATAGCTTAGAACATCTAGGTGGAAATGTCGCACTGATAGCCTTAGAACAGCTGACTCGTTGGTACTACGCCGTGCGGCCGGCCATCCGATCGCGCCCGTGCTTGCAGTCACTATTTATTAAGTGTCCATATTATTTTATATTATTTACAAGTACATTTTCAATGATATATTTTGTTATAGTTATTTTGGCAAAGTTGTTCTAAAAAGAAGGAGAATATGAATGCTTGCCAAAAGATGCACTATAAAATCCATTCTTTATAATAAAGTTGAAATTTTAATCTGATTATCACTCGCCTAATAGTATAATAATGTTTATTCATTAATAATTCTTGCAAGCGAAAGAAATTTACACTCAATACGGAACAAAGTTGAAACGAAAGCAATCTAACTGATAAGTTCGTACATACGTCAAGAGAGATAAGGAAAGTGCGTTCAATTTTGCTGAAAATCAATGGGTCCATTAGTTGGAATCTTTGTTGCGAGCAAAAAGCATTTCCTTGAGGGCGGCGAAAGCTATGTGAGGTCGCGCCCGAACGCACCCCCGCGCTCCCTCTAAGCTTGTTTTAGTTATAACACCACTTAGGAGAGCCTTATTTTTCATAAAAAAAAAAAACTGTTAAACATCTAAAGCTTTTGATTTTTATTGGTAAATATTTCATTGACTGTTTTTTCCGCACCCAAACTAAGTGAACGATTGCCACGTATAAATGTCTCTTTATTTGTTTGAGCGATAAACAATACATAAAAATTAAAAGTTTTTAAAATACCTTAGAGCCCTCGGTTCTTCGCTGAAAAATGATTGGAATGTTAGTTAACAATGGCCATAAAAATGAATCAGTTTTTCAGAATAGCTACAGACCTTCAGCTGATCAGATAGCCGTTTTCGATAGGATGTTTATTAAAGAAATGGAGAAAATGGCATTGAAATTTAATTCAAATCTTAAAACTAAGAACTCTCTACGGTCTCTATTCTTAGTGTTCCGTTTCATCTGTTCCTTGTCTACAGTAATCTGGATCTTCTTAATTCATTCTCAAGATGCTCATCATCAGTTAAAATCTCTACCAATCTCGTTTGCAGAAACAACATTTTAAAATTGTTTTGTATGTTTGTATGAAAATACAAAGAAATATTTAAAGTGTTCCTCTAATTTTGTTCTCTAGCGTACCTACATCACTTTTATTTGTCTTATTTGTAATTAGTTATTAAAATCACAATTATTGAAGGTCCACATGTCAGAGGACAAAAAAGGGAATTATTATTAAGATCACTATGTTGTTTATCTGTGTGTCAAGACCCCTTCAGGGATGCAGGGGACACAGAGACAGAGGGAAGTGTAAAGTTGAAATTAATGCCAAATACTTAAATATAAATAATCAAGTAAACGTAATCAAAAATACAGCCAAAATATGGCCATTTATGCTTTATAATTTGAAACTCGCAAAATTTATTAATATGTGAATCATTGAATTTGGTAAAAGAAAGATTTTAAAGTACAAATAAAAGCAACGATGTGAAAATCGTTAATTTGTAGTTATATCATATGAAAAGTTTTTTTCTAACTTCCTTTGCAAACAGACTATGAACAGTGATGCAGACAAATACATGGGAGTAAACTTTATAAATCGGTGTCCAAATCAGACAAAATCATCGAAACTATTGATGGGTGAAATATAATAATAACATAAATATAAACTCAGGCCCCGCAATATTTATATGGGTGAAATATTTACACAAATAATTAATATATGGAATCCTAAGTCTGTAGATCCTATTCGCAAAACGTCCGGTTTTAATTGCCCCGCGAGTATTAATTTGAGTACGTTTTAAGAGAATTTTCATTTGATATTATACTTTATCGCTATCACAAAATGTATTTAGCTTGTCTTGTATCAAAACTACAAAGATAGCCATTTTAATAATCACTCCAATTAATTAGATTTTTCATTTGTATCAACAAAACGGGCTATATTCATTGATTATCCTATAGCGACAGTGGGTCAATGGTTGAGAGAATTTTTGCCTTCGGACAATCTCTCATAACAGCCGATCATGACTTTACACCGGTCAAATTAAGACCATTAGCTTGTACTATTCGTATTGAAAATATAACGATTGTGGATGGGTAATTCTCACCGGCGAGTCGACTCAACCTTACGTCAACGACTTGCGAAAAGTTTGGCGGGCTTATGTAATTCAAACGTTCAGTTCGAGAAGTGCTGAATGGTAATATGAGATTTGAATTTCGAAAGCCATCGCTTTCGATTTCGTTCAAAGTTTCTTACAGCTAATCGAATGAACGCCGGATCGATTTTATACAACGAAGCCCGTTTCAAAGCGAGAGATGTTGAATAAGCATCGTGAGTGAATTAATTAGAATGATCCGCTAGTCCGATTTGCGTCGCGAGCGTAGCTGTGTCCGGCGCGATATTAAATTTTATTTTATGCACTTTTCTCTAAATTCCTCACGAAATTAAATTTAACTCCATAAAGAATGTACTTTGAATGCAAAAAATATGCGTTAAGTTATTTATAACATAGTGGAAGAGATAAAATGTGAAATATAATTTCGCAGTTTCAGCGGTTTGGATATTTGAGAGCGACTCATTCTATTTTTCAGATTCGATTCCAAAAAGCGATCTCCATAAAGATCCACATAGCCGCTCGATATGATAGAGACATTTCTATCTCAAAATAATTTACTATTCGGACTAGGCTTAAATCTTATTTAATGTCCTGTCTATTATAATTCTTCAAAAATAATTTGAGCCTGAAATATCACAATATTCTACTAATATGAAAAGCTTAGGTGTTTGTATTTTGAATGCGCTAATCTAGTGTATAATTATACGAAATGGAAATTCTTCTTACATTAAATAGCCTTTTTAATAACATTCAAAGTAAGGCTGTGATGAAATTTGAATCGAAATCGCTTTCGAGAACAGGATTAAATGGAATCGACATAAAGGTTTGAAAACTATTATATGTTCACGCGGGCGAAGTCGCGACTGGACATATAGTGTAATAATAAATTTGAAATTTCACTCGTGTTCAAGAAATAAATTCAACATTTCTTTAGGTCCAATTGATGTTTAATATTTTCCGTCCATAGCGACGTGTTTATTACAAGTCGCACTTGTTGAAATGGCGACGTTGTTTCACCAATGAGGTAGCGCCACGTTGAAAATTCTTCTTTGGGGCGAGTCTTATTTAGTAAGTTTTTGTTCTGTCGAGACTCAGTCTGACTTACCCATAGATAATACGTTATTAATTAGCATTAATAAGTCCATTAAGTAATGACTAGCTAGTGCTAGTATCTAAAGCATCTAAACGGTAAGACTAGCTAGTAAAGCTAGTCCCAAGAAGTGAAGCAAGAGAAATATTCAAAGATCATACCATGTGGAAATCTATTGTCTCTTCTTACCCTTCCAAATATAGGAGTTTATGAAGAAAAAAATTTTTAAATGTTATGGTATTCTTCTATTTATCTATTTCGGTTATATAGATTTTCTGCAATGAAATCTTATTGTCGTATAGCTTTCAAAGAAAACAAATAAAGCATTGTCGCATATCTGGCACAGTTAAATTTTTATGATATCGGTGTAGCTCCGCTTAGAAAGTCGAGTTGGGTCAACAGCTTGTGAGCTGCTCTTTTAACGAAGAACAAGTTTCCCGCCTCAAACTTGCATTTATATTTTTGCCGTCAAGCGAGGCGGCCCGCCGTCCGGTTGTTAAATTTCCGATTAAACAACTTGATTACTCGCCGGGCGGGGCGGAAAATCATATCGTTTTTGCATACTTGATGATTTCGTAGTAGAGCTTACGTTTCTAACCGATTCTAATGAAGTCATTGCCAGTGTTTTGTTATTAATTACTTCATACGTCGTGTATTCCAATGTTGCATATTGTTAAGATGATATTTTTTCATAACATTTAATACTGATCAGCATTTAGAACTTTTATTATTAATGTACTAAATGAAAGTTTAAAAGAATTTATTGCCACACTCGGACGCGATAGAATATAACTTTATATAATTATAGAACTCATGATTAAAACTTCTTACTGGTCATACTGATCTTAAAATATTTGGCAATTCGTGAATTGAATAATGTGTTACTACGGAAGGAGCTTTTGTATTTCGGGCCATCGCATATAATAAATGTTGTAAATTTCTCAAATACATCTTATATGTTGGGTCAGTTGTACAGTAGAGGTATATTTTCCTACAAAATTTTCGTTTTAGCTTCAGAGCCTATCAACCTTAAGGCCTCCGAGGTGATTCCGTTCATGTCGGAAGTTTTATCAACCGTTGTCATTGATGCGGTGACGTTACGTTTAAAGTGAATTTAAACGTACGCTTCTCATTCCTTTCACTTTAAATATTGAAATCACACAATTTACATCAACATTGCTATGTGAACATTTTTCTGAAAGTTTAATCTTAAGAAAAACACACACACACACATGTACTACGTAGGATTGAATTTCAACTGTATTTTTTCCTTTATAATCGATCGAGGCGAATGGGCATGCGACAATAAAAGAAGGTGGTCACCGCTGGCCATGAATGGTCGCAAGTCAAAAGGAGTAGCTATTGCATTGCCGGCCTCCTTGGGTCGGTAACTATTTCACCTGTATAAAGACCAGCACGTCGCTACAGGTGGTCAAATGTACTTCTTGCAAAAACATTTTTCTATCACAACACGATGAAAGTTCTATTCATTTTATTTTCCGCATTTAGTCCACTCCGATATTACCTCATGCTTATAGCTACTAAGAAGTATGCAAGCAGTTCAAGTACACAAACTTTCTCATTTGATCAGCTCTCTTACCTCCTATCAACATCAATCTAAAACATGATTGAATGCAGTATCATTCAATCATGTTTTCGCTTCTTTTAAACGCTGTATGATCTCTGATCTCGCAAGCCGATCGCGCATGAACCATTTGGTCGTAGAAACAAAAGATGTTTTTTAAAGGTGATTGACTGGATTTTACATTCATATTTTTTCAGTCAATCATGTGCTACCGACATAATGCGTAAATAGTTTGAACAGAATGGTTATACTGAACACCTCTATTTGACATCTTTAAGGATTTAGACCAACTTTAGTCCGTGGTTGTCTCCATTTATCCAAGCGAGCACCGGGCTTTGTAGAGGTCGAAGTGCTCTTATCAGTCTATTACTGACGTCACACGTGGTAGGATTTCCACCAGTCATGTTTAGTCACGCTTCAGTGCATCTGATGAAAAATGAGTATTGTTTGTAAATTGTTATAAGTCGTGAGTGTCATAGGTTTATAGTCGGAATGGTTCTTCAATAAGTTAAAGTATTTTTCTACCTTCCAAAAAATAATTATGTAAAGCTTTTTAACTTTTAGCAAAGTTTCTTAACTCTCACACAGCTAAGTAACTTGTTATTGTAGTTTTAAATGAATTTCATAACTATTGAGAACGCATGACGTCAGTAAAATATCTTTAGTCTGTGTTATGTTCAAGGACCAATTGGCAGTCCAAGGATCATCCGGCTAGAATTTTCTGCTGAGAATATTAATATTTAGTATATGAAAAGATTCAAATGCAATATTCTTTAAAGCTAAAAGATCCACCTTCTTTATGGAAAAATTCGATTTCTAACGTAATTTACGTTTGGAATCGGACGCCCTACTGGATGTTGGTAGGCGTACGGCGTAACATAACAGGCCACACACAGAATGAACTCAACAAGTCATCATGAAATTAATAGTTTATAAAATGTGTTTTAATTCTAATATTACGTTCCGGTTTTCGAAACGAAGTTTATGATATAACAATTGACGTAATGAAAAGCGTTACGCTGTCTCTATGCGAATTTCTGTCTCTACCTCTTCTTGCAATTTATTACCTAGTGTTTTTATATAATTTATTACTTTCTAATTATTTTTAATTTGTGAACATTTTTGTAAAATATTAAATGAAACTTCGTTTTTATCATAATTAATAATGAAACTTTTATTCCCATAACTTAAAAAATCAGTAATATTATATTACCGTAGCTTCAATATTTTTTTGTAATTTTCATTTAATTAATTTCAAATGTTGTTTATTTATTTCATAGTACTTATTATTTGACTAGCTTTTGCCCGCGACTTCGTCCGCGTGGAATAGTGACTTCCGGCAGATTTTTGGTTTTTCCCACATAGTTCCCGTTCTTGCGGGATTTTCGGAATGGTCGAGTTTCCGCAGAATTTTTAGGATAAAACCTATGTTTTTTTTTCGAGTTCCAAACTATTTATATCTGTACAATTTTTTAAGTAAATTAAATTATTATAGAACTTCTGCATATACTACATTTTTTGTTTTATTGTCTTGTGGCAGAAGAATATATTGATTTTCGCCACAACCTGATCTTGATAAGGCGACGTATAACTGGCCGTGCGAAAAACAGTCTTGGCGTAAATCGATCCCCACGTGTTTGAATGTCTGCCCCTGTGATTTATTTATTGTGACTGCGAAGGATAATTTAATCGGAAATTGTATTCTTTTAAAATTGAAAGGTAAGTCGTTGGGTATCATTGGGATGCGGGTATGAGGACTGTTTGACCAACTGCTGGACCCGTCAAAACTATTGCAACGATGACGTTATTGCGCAGAAATTTTACTTGAAGTCGGGTCCCGTTGCATAAATTTGGTGGTTTGAGATTTCTTAGTAAAATGATTGGGGCACCTATTTTTAAATTAAGAGAATGTGGGGGAAGGCCGCTTGGGTTCAAGGAATTGAGGAACTCCTGTGGGTAATTAACTACATCTTCTTGATCCATCACGGTATCAATGGATGTGTAGGTTACAATATCTCCTGGGAGTTTACTTAAAATTATATCATTTATTTCGTCAACGTTACTATTTCTTGCCGCCAATATTGCTCTTTGACACATCCATTGGTGGTCCTTGTTTTCTATTTGGCTGATGTCAGGGTATACCTTAGTTATTAATTCCTCGATGTTACCCACTTTTACTCCTAAATCGCAATCAATTTCAATTTTATTATTAGAATGAGGTATTTTCCCGTCTCCTACAGAAAGTAATTTTGACGGGAAAGTTATACTACCTCCCCAAATGTGCTCTCATATTTGTAGATAATTTTAAAATATTTACAAATTTCCATAATGGAGAACTTTTAAGGCAAGCCTTCACAATGTCTGCTCTGGTTCCTTACTATTACCGGTAAGGTTTGGCGAAAGTCCCCAGCAAACATAACCGTAATCCCACCCATGATTTTATCACAGTTTCTAATATCTCGAGAGTTCTGTCTAGAGCTTCTACGTGAGCTCTATGTATCATGGTACATTCGTCCCAGATTATTAGACTGACGTCTTGTAAAACTTTTCCCAAAGGTCCATTTTTGCGTATAGAGCACACGCTATCTTTCTAAAGACACAGTTAGGGGCAGTTTAAAAGTGGAATGAGCTGTGCGTCCACCTGCTAATAAAGTTGCAGCAATACCTGACGACGCTACTGCTAAGGCTAGCTTTCCTAGAGACCTTACTTTGCCAATATAAGATTAGTAATAAACGTCTTGCCGGTCCCACCGGGAGCATCCAAAAGAAAATTTTTCCTTCATTAAAACTAACACTTTTCATGACACAATTATACGTTGTCACCTGGTCATTTACTAATCTTGGTTCATTTTCTGTGATATATTCATTTAAATCATTTAAATTATATGGTTTTCGCAACGCTACTTCTAACGGGTCCAGAAGCGAATTATTTCTTTTGCTGCAGGAAGCCCAAAGTCGGTTAGGGATTTATCTGAAATCTCATGAATTTTATCTTCAATTATGATTAGTCCATCATTGTATATATCATCATTATATGCTAATGTCATATCCTGATTCTCATTACGCATTCTGTTTAATATATCTTCACATAGAGCATCACGAAATTTATTCCATAACTCTAAGGGGTCAGATGGTTGGCAAAATATAAGGATAGTGGTAAATAATTCTCTTAATTTTGTAGCTGGCTCGGATATAATTGCATCGGACATGGTATTTTGCCAATGTTCATCTCCTCCAGTAAACCTAATTCCTTGCAAGCGCCTTGGTACGTTTGGAAAATAACACCATTCACGGTTCGTAGATGTTGAAATGACATTGGACCGCGAACATATTGCAGTAACATTCTTAAATAAAAACATTCAGTTTGAGTTGGATGAATGTTATAAACACGGCCTAAAGTTGTGTCTTTTACACCGGGATATCCCTCAACATCTTGCCCGCGTCTTCTAGAAAATGAATTTCTTTGCCAAACGTAATACTGGGGAGCTTCGTGATATAAAGGGTTTTGCAAAATCGTCGCTTTTGCAGAGATCAAAGAACGCTGTAAGTGTCGTTGATGAAGGATTGTTCACACGATCTTGGAGATTTTCATTATTATAAAATATACTCTTTGTCCATTTTCCAAATGAACGGCTAAATGAACTACTGCCGGAAAACGTTCATGAATCGAAAATTGAAAAATTCTCCAAAACGCCTCCGAGGAACTTATATAGCGACCATTTAGATATTTTTCTACTTCGTCGTTATTACTTTGTAACGAAAATGTGGCTTGATCAGAACCTTTATGAATATACTTACAGATGTATTTAATAGCTTTGACCGATTGACAAAACTCTACGTTAATGTGTGCATTGAAAATGCGTGACAGCAGTGGATTATAGGGAACCACCCAACGATTATCCACGCTCATTTCTGTACCTTTTACACGAATTATAGCTGTGAATCCACCATTATCTGGAGACCTGCGTCTGTAGGTTGGATAACCGTCATCCCCGGTTTGTGTTTCCGAAATAAAATGCCTCGGGTACTTTTTAGAACAAACGTTTTTTTCATACATGGTGATGCAGGATTATGAAATCCGCAAGGACCATGTATCATATTTTTTATGACAATATTATGAAGAATCGGATCTTGTTGTATGTCAGGTATTTCAGCCGATATTATTGCATCTATAGAATCTGGTTGAACTTTGTTAGCCAGCCACAATAAAATATGGGCGTGAGGTAAACCTCTTTTTTGCCATTCTACACTGTAAACAAAGGCTTTCGATGGGCCAAAAATATGTTTCTTCGTTAATAGGTCTATCATTTTTTTGAGTTTTAAATGAAATACCCTAGAAATTAAATCGTGTCTATCATAAGAATGTTGATTGGGCAATAACTCACTTTTTATTTCTGGCCATTCGGGGTTACATGTAAATGTAATGAAGAGGTCAGGTCTTCCAAATTTCCTGACATATGTCATGGCATCTTGACTTTTTTCATTCATGAATCTGGGGGATCCTGTAAATGACGACGGCAATATAACGTGCTGGCCAATATTAGAAGCGTTTAAATGTCCATCATTTACGACGGCATCTCTTAAATGAATGTAATCTTCTGCTCTCAATTTTTTTTGATTTCTTTTGATGAAGTTCAGCCTCTCAGAAATCATTTTGCCGCCATATCAACACAATATTGGTTGAATAATCCTTTAAAATAATGTATACTGTTAAAGTCATTTATTCTCACCATGAATCTAAATGCATAAAACTGCATACATGAAACAGTTTTAGATGTAGCCGTAGTATTCTGCTGTGGAATATTAATAGTATCCGTCGTTTCCAAAGGGAAACAGTAAGGGATATTGAAGCGGGTCATAAGATCTATGAATTTCAGAAACTCGTTGAAGTCGACCATCTCTCGCAGTCAATACAATATCACGGGGACCTTTGTCTTCATCTATCATAAGAACAGCTACTTCATCTACTACCGGCGCATTATACCGACCTCTATGCTCATTAGGAGGTTTTACATCAGCATGAATGATAAGTTTTAAATCATTCGGTGGTCTATTTTCTAGATTGTACTTAAAACTTTGAATATACGTATTATGATCATGAAGATATGTTTGGAGAACGTCGATAAGATCGATTTGCAAGCTTGGGTTTAAATTTGAGCGCAAGGATACCTGATCTGCATGGGAAACAAAATATATTTGTAGGAATTCGGGTTGTGCCCTACAGCTGGAAGTAAGTCACCGATTAAATGATAAACTTGCCCTTGGACTTTAAAAGTGGGCATAAAGTTTCCCTCACGAATTTCTTTGGCACCAAATGAAGTCATCTGAAATAATGTATTATATTGTCTTGAGTGATTTAAGAAATGCTTAGATGATGGATGTGAGCCTGATATCAGTTCCTTTAAAACGGATGTTGGTTCCGGAATTATAGGTATATTTACTTTGCCACCACTACAACACAATCCAGGAGTTTCAGCTGCCCATTTTTTGCTTGGCATAAGTTGCATATTTTATCCATTCTGCCAATATCAATATCATTTAGCTCAGAATAGTCAACGGTACAATCATAAGCAAAAGCAGCATTTAATAAATTATGTTGTCTGCGAGTTCTATTCCTAGTTGATCGGGCATTTTGCTGTGTTAATCGTTGGGATCGTTCAGCGCTTGATTCCCGATCACGGTTAGCCAAAGTTCGGGAATTCTGTGAGGCCAAACGTTGAGAACGTTCAGCACTGGATTCCCGATCGCGGTTAGCCAAAGTTCGGGCATTCTGTGAGGCCAAACGTTGAGAACGATCAGCACTCGATTCCCGTTGCCGGTTCGCCAAAGTTCGAAATTTTGTGACGCTAAACGCTGCGAACGTTCAACGCTTGATTCCCTGCACGGTTTTGTTCAGTAATTGCTCGTTGTGTAGCCAACCTGTGCATATTTTCATCCTCAGTTTCATTGCTGCGCAAAACTCGCAGCCGCTTTGCAGTAGCAGTCTGCCGAGAAAGCTGAGTTCTTTTCTCGGCATTATAGTGATGAAGAAAGAACGTAGAAAATGAAAACTTAACTAAAGCGTAACTCGTAAAAAAAAAGAAACGTAAGATTAATAATTAGGAACCTAATTGTTTTATTTTTAACGATTATGTCAAAAGAAAATCCGTAAAATGAAAATAAGTTAACAAACTTTATACTTAAACTTAACCCTAATCTAATGAGAATAAATAGGTAGACCACACCTATTTACAGGTTTTACCTAAAGAAAAAAAATAGAAACTAAATACGTTAAACTAAACCCTAATCTAATAAGAATAATTAAGTAGGCGATACCTATTTAGGTACCTACAGGTATTATGTACCACAAAAATATTAGAAACTGAATACTATTTTTAAAACAAACGATACTATACTTTTAAAAACACATACTTATTAATTAATAATCTACATGAAAACAAAAAGTGTTATTATTGTGTCACTAAATACTATCCTAAAACAAATAAAGTACCTACTATATAGAAAACAACCTCAAAATGAAACTGTGTTTAAAAGTAATATTACGATGATAATTATATCGCATAAACAAATTAGCGCTGTATTCAACCGTTCAGTAGGGAGCCGACCGCGCGAGTGAGCCGCGCGGCATGGTATCTCGTAGAGCTGCACCTCCCGGCTTGCCCGCAAGCACCGCCTCTCTCCCGCGCCGGCCAGCGCAGTGAGCGCAGAGAGCGAGTTGGTTTTGTTTCGAGTTATTTATCATTGTAATCTTTAAAGTTTTTTGTTGAAATTAAGCTATGTCAAAGACAATTTTATTCACAATGAAGTACTCTTAACCAACAACATATTTATATTTATATTTGAATAAAGATTAATATTATTATGTTGATACAACTTAAACAAATTATTTCGACCAAATTTGGTACCATAAAAACGGTCATTGTGACTAAACCTTAAAAGATAGACATATGCCGTCGCGGACTTTTTTTTAGATCATGTATAGAGGAATAATTCTTTCATACATATTTTTTGTGTATCTTGAACCGTTTTCGCAGCGCACGCAAAGAAAGCCTTCAAAAATGAATAATTTTCCCCGTTTTTTACACATTTACCGCTCTGTCTTTGCTCCTATTGGTCATAGCGTAATGTTATTTAGCCTATAGCCTTCCTCGATAAATGGACTATCCAACAAAAAAAGAATTATTCAAATCGCACCAGTAGTTTCGGAGATTAGCGCGTTCAAACAAACAAACAAACAAACTCTTCAGCTTTATTATATTAGTATAGATATGTAATATATAGAGAGAGGAAATTCATTCCATTCCAACCATGTGTCACACGACACCTTTAGTGTTCATTTTTTATTCAATTTGCAATTCAGTATTTCAAATGTAATTTTTAATAAATGAATAATTATTAGAAATACTAAATAACTTATTGTGATTTTTTTGCATGCTTTGCATTATTTATATTTAAAAAAACAAATTCGTTCCTCTCGTGGGTCTTCCGACCACATATTTAGATTTTTTCCAACTCTTTTATTATTTACGTTAGTAGACTTCAGACCCGTGGCAAAAATTACCCTGCGAAATGTACTTGTTAAATAATATTTTGAACAAGGTGCTATACATTTTGCAATGATTTTATATCATATGGCTCTAGGAAAAGGGTTGCTACCCCCGGCTTTTCACCCCTGTACGGGAAATATGTACGGCGTCAATGGGTAATGTATTTGTATAAGTATAAAAAAGGAATTAATCAAAATGCCGTACAGTAATAAATTTCCTGTATTGCTTCTACAACTATCGTCGAATTGATAATTTGCACGGACTTCCGGTACTACTTCGTTTGTACGGCACTAGGCATTTCGTAATTTCTTTTAATGATCTATCATCTAGAAGAAAGCTGTATAAAGGTAATTAGTCGTAATTTCTGATTTGCATTTGGAAAATTCAGTTTTTCCCATGTAGTCACCTGTACCGCTAAAAAGTGACGGCATAGCGTTCATAGTTATTTTCTGATATAGTAGCAGCCTTCTAAATGTAATTCACGGTGAGCCATTTCAAAGGGTAATTTTTAACATAGGCTTCTAATACGAGATAACAGGTGCATATTATGTTTTATTGCATTATATAAATATATATGGTAGACCCATAAAGTCATTGAATGGTGGAGTCACGCTGTGGTCAACTTGAATCTGCCTTTCGCCCGGATACCACATTCACAAAATACAGAGTAACAGCTTTCGCTGTTGCATTTCGTACAACGAGTGAGAATTCGATGGCCCATTTCCCCATTCATCACTCCACTCTCCTTCTATAAACCACCCTTCATCAGATACCCTATTCTTCCCCAAGAAGTCGATAACGCACTAATTCAAAAGGGCTGAAAATATAACACTCGAAATAAGTCATAGCACTAAAGAACTTGCAGTATTTTAATTTTAATTACCAATCGTACGTAATGGAGTTATCTCTTAAAAAGAAAGAGCAAGAAACTTGAAGGTAGTTGTTTTCAAACCAAAATTATACACAAATACGAACATATAAAAAATTATTGAAAGAAAAATAAATTTGTAGAAAGTCGAGCTGGTTATGTTCGTTTGTCCTCTAAATATTCAGAGATGTTGTAATGCCCTTTTTTGCAAAGTGTTTGCTTAATAAAGACATTTGTATAAGCGTAAATTTTATATGCAGTCAGAAATCTTCTTGAACATGCGCACACAGAGTCCCCTAAATGAATTCCAGATCTTCTGTAGTCGACTAACATATAGATATAATATACATTTATTTCTAGTATTGAAATTATATCTATATATGTCTATAATTATAATTTTTGTTAAAAAAATTAATGAATTATCTTTTAATCAATTATACTTTTATATAAATTGAAATGCCACAGTTAAAATTCCAATACCTTAAAACTTTTAAGAGATACACGAGGTCCAAGTGTAAACTGGGAATCGTGTAAATCGTTTGCTCTTGCAACACGAAAATTCTGTGAAAATCCATAAAGCAGGAATGTATACAATAACAAGCTACAGAACCAGGTAAAATAAACCAATCTGGCGGTTTGGATATCAAACAATTTTCTTATCTTTTTAATTACATATGTAGCAGAGCTTAGCTTTATCGCCAATGGATCTCCCAACTCCTAGAAATACGGTATCATCAACAAACTCTAATTCCTCCTTTTTTATTAAAATAGCACCAGATCCATCTTTTACACTCAGGAATGAAAATAGCATGCACTTTTTTTCTTCTTATTAAGAAGTAAATTATTTATAGTAAACCATTTTTCAATTTCGGAGATACAAATGGTTATATATCGCCATAATCGAGTTGCTTTCTTATAATTTTGAATAATACAGAGGTATCACCTGCAAACTACTATCTCATGGACATAGTTAGGTTAGACTTCCTGATGAAGCTTCTTGATCATTCGTGATTTACACAGTAAAACGCCTGAAGGGACTTCAAAATACTCCTAATGCATCCCGCGAATTCTCACAGGCCCCAAAACCTTTTTCAACAAGTTCGTCATAAGTACCGAATGTGACCCCGTGTGAAACTGAACTGTTTTTTATAAACGAATGAACCTATTTTGATTCAATGAGCAACGATGGACATTGTTCTTTAAGGAGAACAACTGGATAAAGTTAGAAATATATCGGCAAAGCAATTTATAGGATAATATAAAAAATACATTTTAAAAGATTTTTCAATTTTTTTAAGTTCAACCTATTTTGTATGCAACTTATGGCAGTCGATGCAATTGTTTGAATAAAAGATCTGATTTGGACAGACTTTGATATGGATCGATAAAGTAGTCTAAATGTTATTTAAAAACGTACCGACAGATACACGCGTGCAATAACGCACACACGCACACACACACACACACACACACGCGCACACACATGCATCTCTTCAAAAATTATCGAAACACATTCACCCCTAGAATCCTAAAATAAAATCTTGTGAAAATTTGATTTTCGATAATCGGGGCGATAACAGCAACTTTCCAATTTTATGAAAGTTTTTAAATTTTCAAAGTGGAAAATTAAAAAAAAACTACTGTCTAATTATGACTTGTTCTATCTAGTTCTCATATTCCTAAACTAACAACGTGCAAGTTTACGATATACATGGATATGCATCTGATTAGTAGAAAAATTATCCATTTGGACCATGCTGAAGATATCTGTGCCTTAATTTGAGTACAATTCAAGTCCGTGTCCAAAGTGTGCATTGAGGCCTCTGGTTTCGGAAACCAATCACAAATAAATGAATAAGAAACTTAGTCTTACGCTTGTCTGAGAGCCAATTACAAACAAAACTGAATAACTATGTGAGTAACCGTGGTGTCCTTTTCGGTGGCATTGCAATGTTTTCAAACGTTTTAAAATTCACATTTTTCGCATAGAAATTTTACGATACAGAAAGACGAACTAGCAAACATCGACAAACAACCCTTTCACTAAACGAAATATCTTTGGACCAATTCTTTTGTAATGCAAATGGTGAAATATTTAAGTTCTATATTTTTTAAAATTGCACTAAAATTCATTTAAAATGCATTAAAAAGTTAGCATTTTGAAAAATCCGAGATGATTGATATCGGTCAATTAAGTAATTGAAGGTACAGCACGAATACTTACTGAAAACTCTGACATCTTTATTTTTAGATAATCCTAAATCAGTTAAGATGAAATAGCTCTCATTGCCTATTACAATAAACTTGATGGAAAATACGAAGAAGCGATTTTTATGAAAATCCTTTTCTATGGAATAATTTGCGATTTTGGAATTACTATTGAGGAGCGTTCAATTATTACATAAGCAAGTTTACAGAAGCTATTTTTAAGGTTCCGAGCCAAAATGTCAAAAACGGAACCCATGTAGTTTCGTCATGTCTGTCCGTCCATCCGTCCCGTCCCGTACGTTACATTCAATTTATATAAAATGGATATTTATGAAATTTATAATGTAGGTGTTTTGTATAACTATTTAGTTTGGTAGTAAAATAACAGAAATAGATATTTTTCGGGAGGCACTCAATACATGTAATAGACGCTGCAAAAAATTTTTTCCAGCAAACATTAACGTATGATATCTTCGACAGTTCTTATAAAAAAGTTTTAAGGTTTCTAAGATTTTTTTTGGTTACTTGAATAATTTTGGAAATAATCGATCCGAAAGCTGTGAGAATGTGTCCCTCTTCATTCGAAACATTGAAACTGGTCGCGCATACCAATCGAGTAGAACTAGAGTAAAAGTACAGAGGGTAACGAGGGTTGATGTCCGGAGGTTATAAGTTTAATTGCGATAAAGAGTGAAATTGTTGTAATAATTTAATAAGTAAAGTCCAGAAATAATAAAACAATTATTTAAAGGTCCGATCAATAAATACATTGATCTCGAAGAAATATTCTTTTCATTTTGAATACTCGAATCTTTGGTCTCTTCTTGTGGTAAAAGACCATACCTCTGCAAAGATATTTTAGAACATATATATATATTACATATGATTTTTTTTCACACATCGCAAGAATAAATTTATAAATGCCGTAGGGACACTTGATTCTACCAAAATTAGCATTTCAAAGTTTAATATTGGCAAAGTATGTCCTAAATCGAAAAATCGTTCGCAAACCTGCAGTATTTTGAATGAATCCAAACAATACCCCACACGACTAGATAAATTTGAGAAAAAATCTGTCCCTTTACTTTACATATAAGGGAGGTAATAAAAAAATTAGATTTTATTCTATCGCTTTGTTAGCCTGATTAATATGCATTTATACCTCATACCGAATTCAGCTTTTTACTAAGAGTCTTTGAGTTGCAGACAGACAAACGGGATTTGACGGCTATGGCGAAACTATAAGGGTTCATTGTTGAATCTGTAACTCTAAAACTTAACGATGTAGACAGGTATATGTGAGCTTGTCGCGAGAATTAAAGAAAAATTTTCTTCATTTTAATTTTACCTTTCACCCATTTACATGAAACCAACACATTTTTCTCTAGAAGTTTATCTTTATACATTCCTTACGCTTGTAAACGTATAATTTTGGTGTTCAATTTGTGAAATCCCAGACACAGTTTTGAAATTTACAATTTAGGAATAAATTTTGTCTCATCATTGAGAATTCACTATTTTCTAACTGTCACATATACAGAGAGGATAAGGGCCTAAAATAACCATGACGACCATTTCTTATTGTTTTATTGGCGGAATATTGAACAGAAATATCCAAGAAAAATAAAAAAGAGGAGTTTCAAATTTTCAGTATTTGACATTTTTCATTTTATTCAACAATTACATTTTTTTTTCAATTATTTATAAATTTGTTGCATTTGCCGATATTGGTAAAAATGACAGATGAATATTTGTCCTTTAACAGTGCCTGTAGTTAATTCATGTTTGATAAATCATCTCACGCAAAACTTATAAGCCGATTTTTCTTTAACGGCTTTCATTAAATAACGTTGTTTAATTCTAGGTTTAATAATTCCGCCATGCGGAAATAATGTATAGTGATATACGATATTGTAGCAGGTAGGTGCACGCGAGGCATCCGGCCTCCGTGCTGTGTGCACGAACGTTAGTTATATTTGTGAATTTCAATTCGCGAAACAAAAGTAAAGAAATCGACGGGGTGTGTCCAGAAAAAGGTACGTGGATCCTGAGAGAGTAATGGAAAGGATAGTTATGAAAAAGAGTTTGGTGTGATCAATGTCATACCGACGCGCACGTACTGATTGGATATATCCGAGGTAAACGAGTAAAAGTAACTTATATCACTACAGCCCGTTTGATTGAAGAGACTGAGTGCCAAAAACACTCTACATTTCTTGAGTGTCCAACCCCACCTTGCAAAATATAAGTATAGCTATTTAAAATAATTTTAAAGAGCAAATATTCCTCTGTCATTTTCACCAATTGCTAATTAATTATCGCGTAATCCAGCGAATCTATAGATAAATGAGGAAAAAATTTAAATTTACTTGTCAAATAAAAGGGGAAAATAAATAAGATAGTCGGCTCAATCGAAATGGCACAGCGATCGGGATCGTGGTTAAGGTCGTCATCGGGCGATATGCTACGGATGGCGGTGTATGTCGAGCGAGCGAAGCCACAGGCAGAAGCTAGTTATATATATATATATATATATATCTATGTGCTTTCATCTTATTACGAAGCAGCCTTACAAGACTTACATCGAGTACTCAAAGGGTCTAGAGATTTGTTGTTATGAATTTCTTAGAAACCACTTCTTAAGTACATCACTAGAGCTTATATCGAGTCGTTATCGAGGTCTTTCCAGGTATTTCTAGGAAAATCGAGCTCATAAGTAACCAAATATATGATAGCGTAGGCAGCCATATTACACAATAGGGCTTAGTAACAACAGATTTGCCATTATTGAATCTGAATATCTGTCGTTATTAAAATAACATACTACTTCTCGGTAAAGAATAAAAATCACTTTTTTATGTTTAATATCTTTAAATACACATCTACTTAAATGTTTATACTATACTACATCTATATTTATTACGAATGAATATCTCTGTAAGAATTTAATTTAGTATTATTTATTATTTCACATGAACGGTCTTGAAGAAAAGAGATTACAAATGTTAGCAATCGAAATTAAGTGCATGCCATCGGGTCAAGACCTGGCGCTGTATCTAAACACTACTTTAAAATATTTGCAATTTACTAAAAAATATATTGATTAATTTTAATAAATCATAATAGTACATTATATATTAACATTGTCATAAACATAAACAACAAACATACGACTTTTTGTATCATCTAAACTTTAATACAATAAATGCCGCTGGTTATATAAGCTAATAGACCTCGGAATTGAACTACGCATTTGTTCAGTTTGTATAACCGAATTCCAGTAGACATGGAAAAGTTTGCTCATTAAAATTTTTCCCGTTGCTCAAAAAATGTTTAAATGATAATACAAAATAATAAAGTTCATCCTCAGTGGTAGTAACTTTAATTTACATTGTGTAACTTTGAGCTACATTTTTAAAACTTACATACTACTTAGAATGATGTATGGGTGTACTAGTGCGGTTTAGTGTTTAACACCGATATATTTATATCTGATAGAGTAACTATTATCTTTGAATTTACAGAACGCATTATTTATTTATTATAATTGATTATTGCCAATTTCGTAAATAAATTTCATTTTTTTTATTTTTTCCCACTCATACTATTTATTATTTCAAGATCACTTCCAGCTATCGCACCTAACTAAAATATTTTAGTTAAATTGATGATCAGATCGCGACACTTCGCAGTATTGTTATATTTATGCTCGCTGGGATTGTAGATCTAAGAATAACGCCATGATATTAAGACTTCTACAGATCCTCGTGACGAATAATCCAGTTGCCTACGCAATGTCTAGATCGTGAGCAGTTTGCGTTTGCGTTTACATCGATGGGCTGTCGAGGTGGAATGAGGCGTTTGCTTAAAAGAATTACAAAAGCGTAAGGAATGTATAAAGATAAACTTCTAGAGAAAAATGTGTTGGTTTCATGTAAATGGGTGAAAGGTAAAAATTAAAATGAAGAAAATTTTTTCTTTAATTCTCGCGACAAGCTCACATGTCACCTGTCTACATGGTTAAGTTTTTAGAGTTACGAATTCAACAATGAACCCTTATAGTTTCGCCATAGCCGTCCGTCCGTTTGTCTGTCTGCGGCTTAGCTCAAAGACTCTTAGTAAAAGAAAGCTGGAATTTGGTATGAGTATTAATGCATATTAATCAGGCTAACAAAGCGATAGAATAAAATCTTAATTTTTTTTATTACCTCCCTTATATGTAAAGTGGGGATGATTTTTTTTTCTCGTTTATCTAATCGTGTGGGATATTATTTGATAGTTCATTCAAAAATACTGCGGGTTTGCGAGAACGATTTTTCGATTTAGGGCATACTTTGCCAAATATTAAGCTTTGAAATGCTAATTTTTGTTAGAATCAAGTGTCCCCCACAGCATTTATAGTTATTCTTGGATGTGTGAAAAAAATCATAACAACAATATGTATGTTCTGTGTATCTTTATGAGGTGGTCTCTAAGAAGAGGACCAAAGATTCAATATTCAAACGAAAGTATTTTCCTTCGAGATCATGTATTTATTGACGTTCTTCAATACCTTTCATTATTTCTGGACTTTTACTTATTAAATTATTACAATAATTCACCCTATCGCTATGAATTCAACCTGGGCATCAGCCCTCGTCCCCTTTCTCTGTACTTCCCCTAGTTCTACTTGATTGTTATGCGCGAACTCGGATTCGAAATGTTCTATTCTACCTAATTTTAACTCGAACCAGAACCCGCGAGCATGAAGGTCGGATACCTCACATGTCACCTCCTCCTACTACTAAATATATATATAACTATTATTGTAAAATTATGGAAATATGAAATCGTAACATTCTTAACAACCGTCCTATTTGAGACCGTTTTGACACGTTATTAGCCGTTAAATCGTGAACACAATTAAAAGGTTTAAAGTATCACAGAATAAGTACCCTTTACAAGTCCGCATGCATGTCGTGACGAGCAACTGCGGAACTCAACACTGCGCGTGGTCCGACATGCACTTGGCCGGTTTTTTAATAAGGTATGATTTGTGAAAATCGGATCGTTGTTTTAAATTTAAATTTATTATTAACGCAACAAAGTCACGAAGGCGAGCAAGGTGCAAATTGTCGTAAGCCCCTGCTTTGGCGTCATTTGCATTTACAAGGCCTCGTGTGTGGATGCTCGGAATTACACCTGGAGGCGTTGACGGAGAAACTCTGCAAGTCTTTGATATACCATAATATTGTGTGTCACGCGAAGGTGTCCATGACACCGTCATCTGCCGGGATGAATTGATTAATGGTAATTTACTGGAAATGGTTTAATTTACCATTATGTATGTTGATATTTAAATAAACTTCGAATATTAGTCAATGTAGTCAAAAAAGTGTAAACATTCTGTGATTCTATGATGGCACAGAAAGTATAAATGTAAGGAATTTGCCAAGTTATCGCTTCACATTTTACATGGCTAAAGAAACGACTATTTTTTCAAAGTGTGTCAAGTATTTTTAGAATATGAAGTAAATTTTGAATATAGCTTTGTCTTTTATTTAGTGAATGCATTTAATTAAAAAAAAAACACTTTTGTTCTGACCTTGATTCTAGAAGATTTATTATGATTTATGGGATTTGACAAATTGTATTATACAATATTAACAGGAAACAAACTATATATAATGTCTATTTGACGATAGGGGGAATGATGTCAAAAATGCCTTTCATTTATATTTTGCATTTAATACAGATGCACATATTAAAGTTTAATATTACAGGTTACTGAGAAAACTCTATTACGTACATCTTCTCAATAAAAAGAAAAGGGCAAAAGGGCAAGATGAAGATTTTTTCTTTTTCTTGCATCTATACAGATTTAAAATTGCAGTTTATAAAAGAGAATAATAAACATTAAGAATTTTCCGTCAAAGGAAAGTACTGAACTTATGTTATCCTCTCTTAATCACGCAGAAAAGATATTGAATATTTTTGAAGGTAAATTCAAGCACTAATTTTTTTAAAATTTTTAAAAGGTCTTAAAATGCGTACGATCAATTGAAATAAAAATTTGTGCAATAATTCATTTTTGTATAAACAGTAAGACATAATATTGCAAAAAGAGGATCTAATTAGAAATGGGGTGTATATATAATAATTAATAGTATCCCTGTCAAAAGTTATAGAAACCTTCTTGAAGAAGAACCAGAAGGTGCCGTTATTTTCCTAGTTGGATGCGCAGACTTTGAAATTCATGACGGAGCGGTGAGAAACAATTTATGTAAAACTTTCTTCATATACGGCGTGGGTAATAAGACCAATAATAAAGGTATTGTAGTGTCTACCTACAGAGATTGCGATGCTTATGCTAGAACAAATGCGGCATTCGCAGGCCTGTTTCTACATCCGTGTAGAAGTTAGGTAGGGTTGTGTAGAATTGTCATTGATAGTGAAGCTTTGGACATTTTTCCAAATAATTTAAACGAGTACGAGTAAGGATGGAGGAATGACTCGTGAAATGCCTCTTGACCTCGGCGACCAAGTTAGTCTTATGCTATCGTCGTAAGAGTTGCAGGAAATCGTCACCAGAATGAAAGGTTCCGTCAAGAAACGAGAAAATATAAGCAAGCATGACAACAGTCATGGCTGTTCAAAGAAGCAGAAGTAAGACCGAATGAAATGTCGTGATAGCCTTCTATCACCACAGGGATTCTATTCAAGGGACACGAAAAAAATGAAAGACTTTATATGTCTGAGTTGTTTATTTACGAGTTAGGATCAAGCTAAAGTATTTCATGTAAAAGAAAAGTGAATGACATAATTTTATGTTTGTTCTCTTTCCAGATTGGTAAAGCATGAAGTAAAAAACTCTCCTTGGCCAGTGCAACTCTTAGATATACAAGCAAACCGCAGGAGATGGTAACTAATATGAATGATTCTGTTAAGAAAAGAGGTTTATAAGCAAATATAATCCCTCTGTCGTATGATGCCATACTTTATCGATCTCTTCCTTCACTCTTGACGTGTTACGTAACATATTGATAACCACAAAATGCAATTTACAAATATTTGTCCTGAGTTATTCAATAATCCTGTATCTATGTTAATAAAGGTTCATTTCCGCACTGGGTTCCCGAGAAAGTCCTAGAGGTATTACTATAGCGCTGGTTGATTGTATACACATGAATCTCCTTGGAATTTATCTTGAAGAGATGTGATCGCTAAAGGTCGAAGTTTGGGGCCTCTTACGTCGATATTAAAGTATTAAATATAGCTCATGCAATAATTAGAAACGGTTCAAATCGTTTAGTGATATTCGGTAATTTATAAGCCTTCGTTTAGTAGTATCAATTGTGGTAATGGCGATTTGTGATAGTAGCTATATCCATTAATAAGTATTTTCTAAAAAAACGCAGTTTTAATAGTAGTTCCTATTTTCTGATTTTTTCAAAAAGTAGCATTTAATTTTTTAATGGAATACTCAAATCTTACATATAGGGTTCGAAAGTCGAAATAGGTTTAAAGTTTGTTATTTTGAATTCAGACATTATTATTGCAAACGTTGAAAAGCACACCTAAATAGTATCTGTCGAATATCAATCGCGAATGAACGTTAACTCGAATAAAAAATTAGTTCGAGTGACGTAGAAAAGAAATTTTCCTCTAAGCCTTATAAATTTTGTACACTTTTGTACAGACGAAATGTAATAAGAAAGTTGTTTTTATAAATTATGCTGTGGACGCTCCCGGTGGGTATCAAAAAATGATTGATTTTCTACGGTACATCTAGTTACCAGATCTTTAGAAATCCGCATCAGAGTATTCTAGGAATTTTATTTTCTTGTATCTTTAGACGTATATTTATTTATCACAGGTTAATGAAGTAATATGTTGATGGCGTATATCTTAAATATTTTAACAAGACGTTTCGTGCAGTGTACATAGATTTAGTAACGTTCAAATGATAGATAAATAGTTTACTTCAATCACCAATGGACTCCACTGAATTCGACGTTACAATGTTTCACGGAAAATTATTATACTATGCCAAGATTAATAATTCGTTTTTGCCCGGGTAACTTAGAATTATTGAGGAATATTGCACTGTTGTTTCAGACTCATCAAACCGTCTAAGGTCCCTTCTTTTAAGATCTTTTAATTAAATTAGTACATTTAATTTTTAACAAAATGATGCAAAATCAAATTTTATGGTGTAGAATAGTGCAATGAAAGGTAGCAAGTTAATTAAATAAAACCAAATTTTCATAATCAGAAAGCGATACTATTTTATGACAAAATTTGTATACAGTTGTAACTCTCCGGCATTGTAAATGCGCAGGAGAAACGAGGAGGATAAAGGGAAGGAAAAAAAGACTAGTGTACGTACATGGGTAGGCACGTGAGAAGTTAAGTTAAATATGAGTTTGAAAGAGTTAGACATCTGTCAGATTCGGAGTCATCGGAAAATTCGCAGTTAGAAAAGTAAATCACATACTTATTTTGTCAAAATTTAGTGATTGAAGTGTCAAAGGGTTCCTGCTCGGTGGCTCCACCACTACCTTTTCTTTAAGTCTCGTTCACGCATAGAATATCCAGTCGCCTGTCTTTGTCATCAGTCTCGATCATCATCAATTTTATCATCCATACTTTCACACATACGGAATACCGAAGCAGACAATATTGACAATGAAAAATGTCAGTCATGTATATAAGATCGCGAATATAATATACATTTGTTTTATTACGACTCGATATCTGTTTAAGATATTATTTATGTGTACAACATGTAACACGTGAATTGACAATTAACTGATATAGAATACGCGCATGTGCGTAGCAACTCCAAACTCTCATTCGGAACTAACTTCATTGCGACTTACATTGGTGCGCGTAACTTCCATAACTTACAACATTCTAATTTTTTCACCATAACGTGTCTAAAGAAGTATTACTTCAATAAAAAATCAGAAATGTGGTATATATTCGGAGTCTCATTTTCTCTATTCATTTTTGCAACTTCGCATTGGCTGCCCGATTGGTGCAGTCGGAGGTAACCCTACCCGCTGCGCTGGGGGCGTGAATTCGATTCCCGAAGAGAAAAAACATTTATTTAATTAGAAATTAATGGTTGCCTCGAGTCTGAGCACACTTATATGTATTATATTCATACATTTAGGAAAAAAACGATATACTATATATATTATATTAACTATATGACAGCCATGCATAATACAAGCCTCGTTTTTTATTTTGGGATCATATGTGTTGTGTATGTGTTAGAAAATATTATTATTATTCTTCTATGACATAAATTTTAACAGATCAGGAATATAATTATCATAATAATAAAGATTGGCCGACAACAAAGAAATACTTAACGTTTCGGCGTCGGATCGTACATACGGACGACGGCGGCGTGCGAGTCTCAACATAGTCCTCGAAGCGGATAAAAATAAGTGAAAAACGTAAACACAGCGAAACAGGCCTACAGCGCTCCCGGCAAATGAATAGTCAGCCGAGAGTCGTAAATTGAGATACGGCCTCGGCGCGCGCGCAGATAAGCGGAGACCTATTGTGCTTATAAAGCGTCCGCCCGTGCGGTGTCGGCTCCCGTGGATTTATCGTTCACCTGCGGGAACACTTACGGCCGGCGGGGGCCCCGGGGCTCGCAAATGTCCGGCCCGCCGCGGGGAAATCTATTAGCCATTCCGAATGCTGTGCGGCTTTTCCTCCCGTAACTGCCACGTGTATCGCGACCGGATCGTTGTCCGATGCACGTTCTATTGGTTGGCCGTAGATAAATCAATTGATGTAGTTTTGCTTGTGCGCAGTAAAGAGAAAGTTATGACCGAGAAAGTTTTCAATATGGTAGAAGGAAATAGGTATGATTTACATAAATATTGTGTTCCTGATTTATATCATAAGCGGACGGCGTTAGGAGATATAAATAATGAAGCTCCAATATCTATGATTTATCGGTCGATTTTTATAAATATATTGTGTTCTAGCAGCGTGTCATATTATTCTAATTCAAATAATATTCCTTGAATAGGTCGTATGTACTTATAATATTGTTTTCTATTTACTTTATAAGAGTATAATTTTAATTTTCTTTTAGCGAGTGTCCTCTTATAAGAGGATATGCGGTTTCATATTGTAATATGAAACCGCATATATTGAAAATAAAGTTAATGAAAGCGTAGGCTTAATACTCAGATTAATTGCCATTACTTTGATGTAAATTATTCTATCATCTTTACATGGATTGCTGTGAATAACAGAACGACAGTAGTTGACTGATAAAAAACCGTTTCATTGAGCCAGAAGTTACGATAAAGGAATTGATTCTTGACCAGAAGCACAATTTCAAGTTAAATTTCATCGCTCGCCCCGTGTCTCGGAGACAACATTACACTAAATAACTTCTCGCAAATTGTCAATACATCGATGACGAAGGTCGTTACCTTCCCTCAAGCCGCATTATATAAGCATGAGGGGTTGAATTTCAAATTTCCAATATAAAATAAAAATACTGTAGAAATGTCTAGGCAATGGAATTATAAAAAACCCACACAAAAAACAATAACGAGACCGCTATTTTTCTATCAATTACCGTAATAAAGGAGTTGATTATTTTAATTGAATGAACGTTGGTAACTTTTCGCCAATTACGGTACTTGATGCAAACATCATCAACTCCTTTATTCCATAATATAAGTGAGTTTACGTTAATTATCTATATTTATAAAAGAGTAAACTGACTGACTGATATATCAAGGTACAGCCCAAACTAATGAATCGAGAGATTTTAAATTCTGCAAACAGATTCCTTTTATAATGTAGACGAGCACTAAGATAGGATTTTTAGATATTCAGCTCCTAAAGGGATGAAAAAGGTGAAATATTATTGTATGTAAAATGGAACCATCGCAACTACAGATGTCAAGTTCAAGATTTTAGTTACATATAGTAGTAAACAAATTATGTGTACATTGTACCCTCCCCACACACATCTGTAATAGCTGTTTGAATTATTTTCAGGACATTCCTAAAATAATACTTAATAATTGGTTATTTCTTTCCATATTGACGGTATTAATCTTAAGTAATGCCATTGTTTCGTGTAGGCCATTTCTCTTAGCATTTCTAGCAAATAGCAAAACGATATCTATAATTTTAAGAAAAATAACTCTAAGGCAGTGAAATAAGGAATGAAATGTTTTATGGAAAATCAAAACTGCTATGTGTATTTTGTTTGTTTTTTTTGCTTGCTTTAACCATTTATTTGATTGCTATGAAGGTAGATATATGATGTACATGCCAACGAAAAGATTTCAAGAAAAAAAACATATTTCTGTTACTAAAGATTCTAAAAATTCTTTTAAATGGAGACTGCACTAGTTCTACACTAGTTAGATTGTTTCCGAGTAATACAGTTCAAATTTTATTTTGATTTTACTAGCATTTATTACGTCTTCGACCAAGTCAGAACCGTGGCCTTTAGCGGAAGCGAAATTGCACACGGGACGAGAAATAGAATTGAAAGTTAAGACTGGGAATTGAAAATTGGGATCGAATTAGAAAAAGAAACCAAAGTGAAAATAGAGTATGGGATCAAAATTAGAATCAAAAGCCTGATCGGATTCGCAGTATTGAGATCAAAATTTAAAGCGGTACCAGGAATGAAAATGGAATCGGATTTTCCTTAGATCAAGACCGGAATTAGAATAGAAATTGAGACTATGATTGCCATCGAAAATGAACGAAATTGACATTCGGAGCAGAAATGGTATCGGGATCGGGAACGGGATCTTTTGTTTTTGCGAAGGGGCTATATACAAGAGGAAAGAATTCATTTTACATCTATGCAGGCAGAGCCGCGGGCGAAAGCTAGTTGTGATGTACATTAGACGGTAATGATGATTTACATTAATGACTTAAATATGTATAAGGAGATTATTTTTATATTAACAACAAGGGTATATATATAATTATATATATGTGATACACAAACCACTGTAATATAACTGAGATCGTTATTTCAAAGTTTCTCTTCCATCTTATAATTAAAAGCTCGCATAACCTTAAGAATCACATGAATGTCTGTGGAAAAATCAGTAGAAAGAAAGGGACCCTCGAAGCTGAGATTTTGCGGATCGCGAAACGTGGCCCTGGGTAAACACTTTATAACACAGATTGCTGTTATCTGCGCGACCGCGCCTACGCCGATTTATGACTCCCGAGCGACCACTTATTTGCCGAGAGACCATCACGCACTTTCTACATTACTACACCCTCCTCAACAGTAAAGCTTAGGTATACCATCAATCACAATAAAGGTTAAGTTTAGCGTTTTGCACTTCGGCCGCAAATGATGAGCTTTTAATGTCATTGGTCGGCTGTAGCTAGAAAAGTGCTTAATTATGTATGGAGCCTAATTTTGTTATCGTACGTTAATTATAATACTAGTACCGTCTACGGCTTGATTCATGCTTAGATTTCTCGCTTACCCTAATTATGTACAATGATTTGAGTGTTTTGAATAGACTAAGTACAATGAATGCGTAGGGTGCACTAAAAGTTTTGCTATCTGTTTAAAATGCTGTAAGAAATTGTTGACGCGAACTTATGGCGTTACTTAATAAGAATTAATACCGTCAACATAGAAAGAAATAATTATTTTATAAATGTCCAGAATATAATTCAAACAGTTATTATAGGTGAATTTAATATCATATATGTGCGAGCGTGGATGTGTGTGCGAGTGTGTGTATATATGATTTGACAGACTCAACAGATAGCGTTAGCAAAATTCAAACAGTAATGAAAGTAAGGTCACGGAAAAAACCGTTTATGACATTGTTAGAGGAGACGCAACATTGTTCATTATTACAGTTCAGTGAGAAGAGAATAATTTAGTAAATGGTTGTTCGAAGAAGACAACAAACCGTAAAATAGAACCAGGCAAGAATTGTAGGTTAATTGGATATTGTGTTTTTTTTCCCAGACAGATCCAGTTTGCTCGATCCCGTTTGAATAACAAAATATCGTTGATACTGAGTAATATGCTAACATTTGGTCTTTAGTGTTCTTGAACAAGTTCTCGGGAGATGATCGAGCAGTTACATCCTCTTGCGCCGTGATAATAACACGTCGAATATCGGAAATCAGACAAATAAAACAAAGTCACTTTTGGCTCATGAAAAAATTGAGCTCGTGATCAATCCTATACACTGTACAACTAAGCACGATGTGATTTCTTGATTTCGTTATTTTCCAAAATTCGGCACACACACACACACACCGCACACACACACACACACACGCCGCACACACATGCTATTTAATGGTTGTCGAGTACCTAAAGAAGTGAGTATTCTGGCGTTATCATGGTAAAAACCACACCATTTCTGTTGATAAATTCCGGCCGTTTTTTTTCTACATCTTGCTTGAGTCTCATCAAACGATGGGAGTAGAGATCCGAATGGATGGTTTTGCTAGAGGACAATAACTCGTAATGAATAATGCCCTTCCAATTTCACCATACACACAGTATCAACTTATTGCGAGTTAATCTAGGTTTCGCTATAGTCTGTAAGTCTTGCTTGCCTTTTTACCATGATCTTTTTCGCACATTCTTGACATAAGTAATCCATTTTTAATCACCAGTAATCAATCTTTTGAAAAACGGTTCGGTTTCATTATTGTTTAATAGAGAATCGCAAATGAGTATACCCTTCATTAAATTTCTTTCAGTGAGTTCATGTGGGACCCAAGTATGTAGCTTTCTTTGTATACCCACATTTTTTTAAATGGGTTCAAACTATTTAGTAGCCAGTCCCCATCTCATAAGCTATGTCGTAGGAATTAATATGCCGATCTAGCTTTACCTCAAAGATTCTCAACGGGGGCGGTAACGCCCCCTAGGGGGCGCTGGTGCTTTTCGTTATCCAAGGGCAAATGGGGGCGTTGTGACAGTTAAGGGGGCGGTTGCGGAGTACCTGACTAATTAAAAATTTAATATAATAAAATAATTTGAAAATACATCTATTTTGATAAAAAAACATTTTGTCTAGCCGTCTAAGATGTTTATTATAGCATAAATAAATACTAAAACATTTAAATAAATATTAATAAACTAACTAATTGATTCGGTGTAGGATTGTCGGTAACAAGTCTATACAAGTTAGTAAACAAAGACGTGATTTACGCAATTACGCATGTATCGACAAAAATACGCGAACTTGTAACAACCTGTTTGCAGGGAAAGTGCACTGGGGCACCGCAACAAACAAAGACATACAAGTTGTTGCGTGGTCGACATCAAATCTTTAAAAGGCAGGGATAGCTCTTTTAATGTCTTGTTGTTTTTGTCTGCTTTGACTTATAAAGTAAAGAAGTCATTATAACCATTAGGTTTATAACTTTCTATATACCTTTCTATATCCGAATGAAAAGTTAATGTATTGAAATAATGAATTCCAAAATGACAAACTAAGAGGAAATGTCGGCAGTACAACATTGAATATTTGAAATATGGATTTTCACAATATCCAACAAACGAATTATTACCTATGTGTTTAATTTGCGAAAAAATATGTTCAAATGAAGCCCAGAAGTTTTCTAGTCTCTAACAGAATTGGAATAAAATGCATGCTAATAAAAAGAACAAACGTTTATCCTATTTTCGAATATTTAAAAGGAAATATTTAAAACAGCCAACTCTATCAAACCTTATGCATCATGTTCTACACAAGAAATTAATGAACTACGAGCTACATATAATATTTCGTTACTCATTGTAAAAGCGGAACAGCACACAAAATTGGTAAGGATTTAATTACGCCGGCATTCAAAGAGATAATAGAAACTGTTCTTCATCATAAGACACTATCAGATATCATAAAAAATACCTTCGAGTAATAATACAGCGCAAAGAAGAATCGATGAAATGACTGAAGATGTTGAAATATCGTTATATGTTTACTTGAAGACTTCCAAATTTTCTATTCAACTTGATGAGTCAATTTTACCAAATAACGGAGCACTACTCTCGGTTTATGTCCGATTTATAAAAAAAGAAAAAAAAATTCTCAAGAGTTATTATTTGCAATAAATTTGGAAACTGATACAAAGAGAGAATCCATATTTAATACCGTGGACGTTTTTTTCAAGAGAAAGAAATTCCTATTCAAATTATTTTGTCAGTTGCTATAGATGGCGCTCCAGCAATGACGGGGCATCATAAGGGTTTCATTGCGCATTTTAAACATGCAGTTCCAAATGTACGCGCTGTACATTGTGTTATTCATCGTCAGCATTTGGTTGCAAAAAATCTTAATGAACACCTGCATGCGTCGCTCCATTTTGTTATTAGAGCAGTCAACAAGATAAGAAGCAATTCACTAAATGACAGATTATTTGGGCAGATTTATAGTGAAAATGATGCAGACTGTAAACGCTTGCTGCACACGGAAGTACGATGGCTCTCAAAAGGAGTTTGTTTGAATCGATTTTTAAATCTGTTTGACTCAGTACGAGACTTCCTAGAATACAAAGACGATTAACTACGTGGAAACTTCATTGCGTCCAAAAATGACATCGCTTATTTGATAGACCTTTCTAAAATATTTAATTACGTTAATTTAGAATTGCGAGATGATGAGTTGAATTTGATTAGAACAAAAAAATGTCATTGCTGCTTTTGTGGGAAAATTTCTTTTATTGAAACGAGATCTAGGAAGAAGTGAATACAACCACTTTCCGACATTATCAGCATTATCGGTAAAATAGGAAAATTTATTTACTTACTGCCAACACCTGGACGCCCTTCATGCTGATTTTACAAAGCGATTACCAGGATATTTTAAATATGAATATACCAAGCGGGGGTTTTAGATCCTTTAGCAAAAGGCAGACACAGCAGAATTATCAAATTTTAAAGAACTCGTAGAAATTAACTAATGGAGAATTAAAAGTCAAATTCAGAAATAGATACTAAAATTTCTGGCTACAAAAATCAATATCATCTCTCCACCCTGGATTATGGAAAATAGTACAGAAATTTTTAATTGCGTTTCCTTCATCATATTTAGCTGAGCGTGGGTTTAGATCAATAAGCGTGATGATTTCCAGATTTCCAACTGATGTTAGCTAGATTGAAACCCAACATTAACAAATTATCAAACCTCCACCAACCTCAACCGCCTCATTGATGTTTATGTTTCGTATTGAATATTGTTTGTTCATTATATTTTTTTAAATAATTTTGATCAAACGTCTTGTCTTTGCCTTTGTGCAGTGCCTCAGTGCGGGGTGCTCCAGCTTTGTCTATTGTCTTGCATTTGTTGGTTAAGTTATAATGTTGTTCACAGCACTTTGTATGATTTTTGTCTGAATTAAATGTTTTTATAATAACAGGTGTTAGTATTTTTAAATAATTAATAATCACTATCCTCAGCCACGACCACGAGTAGCACGATTACACACACACACACAGAGTTAATTTTAATTTGTGATTCCAGTTTGATTATTAATAGATAATAGACAGACGTATAAAATTAGTATAATTAACTATTATGTAAAGGGGGGGCGTTTGAAATTTGTTTTTTTTTTGTAAAAGGAGCGGTAGTCCATAAAAATTTGGGAACCTTTGCTCTACAGTTTCTAAAATGGCATCTAATTCATCAGTAACAGGTTGATTAGAGCGAGGTTCATTTTTGAAATCAAAATTACTACACTGAAAACGCTTGAACCAGTTCTAGTCTTACCGACACTGCATTAGGTCTACAGGAGTCACAAATTTTTTTCGCTGTTTGTGCCGCATTTTTCATCTTTTTTGTAATAAAACTTCAAAAATATATCGAATTTCTACGTTAGACTCATTTACTTTGGTGAACAGAAAAACAATGGACAAATGGTGGGGCGCCGTTTTCACTTGTTCTTTTTTTTAACAGACAGACAGACTCACAGAGTGTAGTCTATTATTTGCGCAATCACATGTTCTTATTGTATTCCAATTTTCATTAATACGGGTCTAACTTTTTTCAAGTTATAAAAAATAAACATACAAACAGAGACAGAGTGTCATGCATTAGCTTATCGTTTGCACAATCACATGTTCTTACTGTAATTCAATTTACATCAAAATCGGTGAAATATTTTTTAAATTATAAAAGACGATGTAGACAAGCAAACAGATAGACCGACAGACATAGCATATCGTTTGCGCAATCACATGTTTTCACTGTATATCAATTTTTATTATCATTGGTACAATCTTTTTTAAGTTATAAAATAACATATACACAGCAGACAGATAGACAGAGGTTAATATAAAAAATGGTAGAAATTATGTTAGTTAACTGTAAAACAAATATCTACAACAAAACTTTACAAAAAAAACTGAATGTACAGACAAAAGCTTCAGATTTATATAGAGAGGTACCTACGGATTGTCCAAAAAGGCTAGTATCAGTGACTGTAGAAATAATGTCGACCCTCTCAACGACCGGCGCGTCATTCCCTTTGTGAGGCCTGTTGTAGTGTAAGTACCAGCTAAAGGGAGGTGAATAAAAAACAATAGTTTGATAAAGCGATCGACACAAAAATTAAAAACTAAAAGGTCATTAATGACCGAAAAGTGTAATGCGTATTCGACGGTCAACGACATCTGTCCTCATGCGTCTGGTCTGTCTGGAATATACATTCTACTCTATGATCTGGCAAATCATTAATAGGGGATTAGTAAATATATATATGATAAAATTATATTATTGATTTATTTTATAATTATTGTCATGAAAATGTTATTGGTAGCTATAGAGTATAGCAAAATAAAAAGTGTATATAATAATGGATATAAATCCTTACAAGTAAAAAGCAGTATTTTAATTTTTTTTAAAGTAATTGTACACTGTACTTCTTCATTTACAGCATGCTGTCGACCGGAAAGTTTAGTATAGTTAAAGACACATGATGAATACGTAATGAATGGCAAAAATTGCAGCGGGTATTTGAAAATTTCTAATTCATAAGAAAATATAGAGATATAAATACGTTAATTACAGAATTGATAATGAAAAAAAAATTTGTGTAAATATTATTCAGTACTTTGGAAAAATTACATGCAGTATGGCTTTTTAGTAAAAAAATTATAATGTAGTAAACGGTTTTTAAAAGAGGAAAGTCTTAAATATTTCTTGTATTTAATTGAAATAAGTCTTAATTTTTATATTTTTGCGAACGACGCTCATAAACTCGTCAATAATTACTGTCTTAAAATAAATATATTACAGAATAACAGAACCCTATATTTTTATATCGAATAATATGAGCTGGTGTTTATATCTTTAGACATTTTGATTGGTTATTATTTTCTATATTATGAAAAAAACATTATTTAGTTACGTCTAACGCGACATGTACATATATTTTTTTTTTATAAATGATTTATTAGTTTGTTTATACTCGGAGAATGTGTGAGACCACTCATCGAGTAGTATATCGAAATTCGGTCACAGATAAATTAGTATTCTTTCGGTGATTAGTGTTTTTACAATATAAGTACGATCAATTGAAAGAATTAAGTTGTTCCGTAGTACATTTCTATGTTACAAGTCCACAGAATACAGACCTTTTGCTCTTCTAAGTGTTTACTTAAAAGTCTATCACAATGGATGGAACGAAATAAAAAAAAGATCAGAAAAATGGGTTGATTTAAAATGCCATGACTTTCCTCTATGGTATTCATCGATGTGTCTTTGATCTCCTCGACTTATAAATATTTTATATGAATTTTAGAGTTTAAGAATTTGAAAGACGGTTGATCCTGCAGGCCCTCATTGAAACTTCTTACTACATACTTCCGGTCTCAAAACTTTAAAAATAAAGTATCAATAAGTTATTGAGTTTACCACGCTTAAGAGATCGATTTTAATGCTTTTTCAATCACTTTGAGTTCTAAAATATAGTTCTAATACGTTTTCAGCTCATCAAGTTCAAATATATTTATCTATAAGAGGACTTTTTTAATTTTTCTTTCAAACGCGATCTTCGATTTTGATCTGTATTATAGCATTCAACACAGTTTTTAAATAAAAAAGATAACCGAATACCAATGATCAAACCGGATCGGATACTTTGTTAATCCATCCGAATTTGATGCAGTTTGCAACGTTTAATGTTTTTTTTCACGAAAATGCTATCAGTAGATTTGATATCAATGCATCTTCGAATTTTTCGGAAGAGTAGTTCAAAAAATATTCTACAAAAAACGCTTTTGAATATTTTCACACGTCCCACCGTGCATCCATATACCCCCACATACAATAACAATGCGCGCGCGCTTGTAAACGCGCACGCACGCAAACGCACACACGCGCACGCGCGCACGGATCGTTCACAGACGTCAAACGGAAAATGGCCGAAATAAATTCCTTATCGACCTTAAAACGTCAATATCTAATGAAAACTCCATTTTAGAAAATCGTACTAAAACCTATCGTAAAGGAAAAATAAAAAAATAGGATGATAGTTATGATGTAACGGGATATCATATCCTCGAAAAGCGTTCGAGGATAGGATATCCCGTTGCAACATACATACATAGCCTGTCTATGCAATTTGTATTGTAAGGGACATATTTTATTTGCCATTTAACTATATGACAATTTAGGATCTTCTTGTATGCAAGAGCAATAATAAAATTATATTGTAATAATTAACATAAGAATGTCATTTTATTCCGAGTAAATGTCAGTTTGTAGAAATTATTATGCTCTTTGATCACAAAACAAGTTAGTAATTTCTCGGCAACGGAGTAGTGCAGCGCCACCGATAATAATAGGTCATATCTTATATTGCTTAGTTTAAATTTTTGGTGTGACGATATTGACTAAGAGGTACATTTTTAGATTGTACCAAAAGAGAACGTTTTTAGATTGTACTCTACTCAAAATAATTGTCCATCCCTTAATTATAAAGAGTTAAATTGCAGATTTATCATTATAAGTTGAAATAGAAGTACGATAAGTAAACAGTCCGTCACAAAACATCGATATATAGTTCGTGATACATTGAATCTGTATATGCGTACTATTTATGTTAATTGCATATGTTTCGAAAAGTTCTTTGTGTTTTGAAGAGTTGTTACGCCGTGTGTAATGTAATGTACGTAAGGCAATAAAAAAAATCTGTTGCAAGTTAACGCCATTTTCGTGGCAGGCAATTATTGCCGATGCGGGTCGGCCCTTTTGAATATCGGAGCTAAGGGCCGAAACTTAATTAATTAACGTCACTGGTCAACTCGTTTTTGCTTTTAACCGAATAATCGAGTGGCCGAAAGAATGGATAAAGAATCAAGTCTATTTATTTGGGAAGTTAGAGATATTTACTTGTTATGGTCAAGAAAATCTATCCAACTGTACGGTTTTTGGTACGTTTTGGTTAAGGTTTTGAAATTAATAAATACAATGCCATGAATTTATTTCATTTCAAATCCCTTCTATTTCAAATCCCCATCCAAAGAATTGAATATTGATTCAAGACAATTCATAGATTTAAAACACATAAGCAAGTGTAAAAATTTTTATTCACTTTATTTTCATATTATTTCATTAATTATTTAAAAACAAAAAAATATGTTCTATTAGGGTCATTTAATAGGCAGTATCGTATATGTGTGTTTTGGTAAAAACGAATGTATGTTATTTAGAAATGAGTAACAGATCGAGTTAGAGTAGCTGTTTTTGTTACCTAATAAAATATAATTTTAACATACTAATACGATTTCAGTAAAAAGTTTGGTCGTTTTATAAATAGATAATAGTAACACGATTATGATATGAAAAAATATATATATTTCCTTTTGGAAAATAATAGACTGCAATTTTAACAAAAACGAATCTTAAACATATAGACGGTGACACAAACTGGAACTGTATGCGAGCTGTATATTATATACAAAAGCGGTCAACATAAAAATACAGAGCTTTCGGCGTACGCGACGCGGCTTGGGGCACTCGGCGCGGGCGATGTTTGCTTTAGCGGTCCCGGCGGCCCCGTAGCGGCCGAGCCGCCGCAGCGGTTTTCTGCCTCATTCATACCTAATTTGCGGTATATTTTGACCTCCTTTAAAAATTAATGGTACTAAGGGACGGACGGCCGGAGAGCTCGCCTCCCCATAACGCCGTGATATTCGTGAAAATGTGTGAGGGAGTTTTATAAGAGACCGACCGTTGAATTTTAATTTTGGTTTTTAGGTGAATTGTCTTAGAATAGTAAGAAAAGCGTCGTTCACCAAACCTTTTTAATGAGTGAAGACGATGAATTTTCGAGTTTTGTATTTAGGAAGCGAGATTATTTATGTGATTCGAATCGATTTGAAAAGGAAAAAATAAAACTGGCCAAGAGCATGTGGGACCGTGCTCATTATAGGGTTCCGAAGCCATTATCACAAAGAAATGCACTACAGATGAAAAAAATACGTTGTTACACTTTTTCCATGTTTCCCTGCACAGAATAGTCATAAACACCATAGTCGCCTATAACTAGAAAAACAAGTAGGTATGTCGACTATTACTATTGAATATTGTATTGTGTTAGGTGTTAATTCGTGGAAATCCATAGTAGACGCTTGCCTGCAACATGCAGCATGCAACCACTGTTGACCTCAGATCTGCTTCACTGAATCTCTATCAATTGAATATTGATTTGTGGATTGACAGATATCGTACACCTAAGCAAGTGTTATTTATTTTTATAATTATCTTATTTAATTAATATTAAATAAGATAATTATAAAAAATAATAATTAATAAATAATAATTTTATAATTATTGCCGCTGTCATGCAATGACATGACATTGCATGACAGCGGCCCGCTTAACGAGGTTGCGTTGGTTGTTTTAACGCTCCTTGCACCCTGGTGGATGTGACTGTCGGCAATTTCCTGAGGATGTGCCTTGTTGGCATGAAACGTACGTAGAATTAACAATTTAACAGTTAGCGGAATTAGATAATTATAAAAATAAATAACACTTGCTTAGGTGTTCGATATCTGTCAATCCTCTGGAATCAATATTCAATCAATTGGATAGAGATTCGTAGTGGAGAGGCAGATTCGAGGGTCAGCGGTCGGTTGCATGCTGCGTGTTAATGCACGTTACAGGCAAGCGTCTTTTTACTATTAAACTACTGTAAACTAAAGTGCATCAGCAAAAGAGCGTACATTTATGGCACTTAGTTATTTTATTGATAAGCGCAGTTTTTCGGTAATAACTTAAAAACAGTGTATCTGATCACGTTCAAACTAATTTTCCTTTGTTATTTTTTTCTATAAAAAAAAGGGGGCGCACAATTTCCGCAAATTTCAGAATGATTATTTTCGAAATTATTCAGGTAATCAGACAAAATGCTTAGAAATATTAAAGTGTTTTTTAAAGAATTGTCAAAATATGTGCTACTAGGTGATGTATGCTTAAAAAAATCTTTTTACAGTTTCTGTTATATGTATGGAGTGTTCATCCCTTGAACTATTATTTTTTTTATTTACTTCCCAATTAAGTACAAGCCACCTACAATATTAATTTCATCAATTTAAGTCTTATAGTAAATGCCTGTGACATACGGACGGACCGACCGACGGACATGTCGAAACTATGAGGGTTCCGTTTTTGCCATTCTAGCACGGAACTCTAACAACAGAAAAGTACTAGTAACACTCGCACCCTGAAGGTTCTGTACAAATTTAATTACATACCTGTATATTTCATTTATCAAAAGTTTTCTTCAACACAGACGTCTTCGAAACCGATACTGGCGAGATCCCGGGAATTACGAAACATTTGTCTTTTTTAAATTTTCAATTTATTTTTTGAAATAAATTGTTTTCGTAAATCTTAAATCTATATAGCGGTGAGGAAAACGTTATTCCACACATCCATCTACGTCTCTATCGTCGACCATCTACGTCGTCATCTAATTTTTGATTTAGTTGACTTAGTAGCTTGATACTTTTGGAGGTCCATGTGACAGCGAGCCTTAATAGTTGATATCAATCTCAATTCGATAATTGTAACACTGTATTTTTAAAGCAAAGCAAGCAGCAGCAAAGCAAAAGTTCCTGACAATAAGGAACACAACAAAAAATAATTATCCAACCTGGTGCAGTCGTACGATATATATATATATATATATATATATATATATATATATATATATATCTATAAATGGATCACTGAAATGTATATATGGGCATCACTTCCGTACGACTGCACCAGGTTGGATAATTATTTTTTTGTTGTGTTCCTTATTGTCAGGACGAGATTTCTATAAAAAAATAACAGTTTCTGCCTGTCTATCTGTTTCAGTTCTTCTAAAGATACCCCGGATCTTCGGAAGGACTGAACAGATCATGATGCAACTTTCACTGGAAGGTATAGAAGCTTACTGGGCTTCACTTATGATACTTTTTATCGCTATGTTATTTAGGGCTCCTTCTTGAGAAAAATCCTTAAAAATGGAATAATTTAATACAATAGAATTAAAAGTGTTACCGGAAAAGATATTGAGAGAAAAACTTACATCGAGACGAAATCAACAAAGGAAAGCGGGATGGGGGTCATGATGGGTGCGGCGCCAGCGGTCGATACAGAAAATGTAGGAAACCGCTCTCTTCACAAGGGATTAGCCGCAGGAGACAGCTAAATATTTAAACAAAAATCAACGTAAGCATGTTTGTCCTTTATGCATTCCCAATCAATGAATCGGATTGCGGTGAAACTTTCGTATAATTTTATAAGCACTCCGGCGAAGGTTTCTAATAAAAGAAAACTAGTGTCTATCCCCGGTTTAATCTGTGTGTTTGTACTATTGAACCGAACTAATGAACCGATTCTAAAAATTATTTCCCTAATAAATATTTGCACTATGCTTGAATAAATTAGGTTGCTAATGTTTACCCCCGGTTTCATCCAAGGATTTATATTCCAAAAACGATTTCAATAATTCTTTAATTCATTGAAAACTACTCTATCCTCGAGTAATATATCTTATTTTGATATTAGAATTTGCCCCGGCTTGGTTCAGATTCGAGCTGGGACGGGTAGTGGAATCAGAATTGAAAGCTGTACTGGAAGTAACATCGAGAAAGGAACCAGAATCAGAATCGAAAGTGGGACCTAGAATGAAATTGAGAATGGGACTGGGGTCAAAAACAAGTGTAGAGACAAAATCAAAACTTAGAGTGTGACCGGGATATTTATTGTTTCGTTTTAGGGTTTGTCCCCGACTTTGATCATTCGTATTATTGAACTGAACTGCTACATCGATTCTAAAACTTCATTTACTCATAGAAAGCTATATCATTCTCAAATAATATTGCCTATATTTTATTTTGATCTAGGCAACACTTTTGATTTCATTTAAATCGCAACTGAGATTAGTAAGGGAATCCGAATTAAAAGCGGGATGGAGTACAGAATAGAAAACGGGACCAGGATCATTATCAAAAGCAGGACCGGGACCAAAATTGCGAACGTGACTATGGTCGAGTGAGAGGACGGAATCACAATCAAAAAGTGTGACTGGGATCGGAATCGAAAACAGAACCGGGATTTATATTGAAATTGATCGATACAAAAGAAAATAATAAATTCTATTCTCACGCTGGAGCAGCTGTGGGCATTACCTATACAGGCAAGTCACCTACAAGAAAGTGTAGAATGTCTGCCGGACCAGCTAGTTAACAATAAAAATGAATGAAAGTCACGAAGACACAATATTTATTTGTATTAAAGAAACATGAGATACAGGGCGTATGGTTCTTTTTATGTGACCTCTGACATATAGGGTTTCACCTTAGGCCTACAATGCGTAAATGTTTTGTTTTGTGAATTATAAACCATAATATGTATTTACATTTATAATATAATGGGCATAATGGACTTCACCCGACAGCAAGTGCCGAGAAAAAATATATAATCAAAGTTAATGATATTCACAATTAAATGCTCAAATAAAGACACAGTCTCCTTGAATGGAGAACTGATAAAAATGATCACTCTTATACAAAAACATCAAGATACCTGATTTTGAACACTGAACTGGGTCTACTTCCCACCTATACTTATGCCGGGACTCGCATCTGATGTAATGAAACCTCGGCAGTTGGCAGTGCAGGTAGAGGTGTTTTAGCAAAATGCTGAGGGCTAAGGCTGCCTCAGGAATAGAACTCTGTGCACATCCAAACAGGCGTCTGCGCATCAAAACATCAGTCATCAATTCTTAAAGGGGTGAAAAAAAAAGGATCCTATAACCACCATAAACACGTGCAGCGGATTATAAACGGGATAGCAGATTTCACAAATCGTTTCTCTGAAAAAAAACTTCTTATACCCTCTCCTTAGGAAGAATCCACAAAAGAAGTTAACATAAGGCAGGAGTAGATGGTTATCGTATTTTATCGAGAGAAATGTGTTTTCACTATGCTTGCCCTGACGTTTTTCCAACCAGAAAAAGAATTTCCACAAATTATCGTATTTGAAAAAATTAATTTCGATGTGACACACAAATGATTCGATAGATTTTGACAGACAAAGCAGATACTTTTAAATTTCTTCTTCTTTATGATTTATCAACCCAATCGAGTTATAAATGCAAAAATGCTTTCTCACTTTTAATAGAAACGAATCATGGAACCATCAGAATAATACTACGACATCTCCTTCAGAGGCTGTTATCAAATTACTATTTTATGAGGGATATTCAAATTTCTTAGTAAACATCGATGTTAATTTTTAGGTGTTACGTATTTCCATGTATTCTTGAAAGAAAGGACCTTGACAGACAGAGAGAGAGAGAGAGAGAGAGAGAGAGAGAAAGAGACCAACAACGAAGTGATCTTTTAATTGTTTATTTTTTTCTTTTTAAGGTACGGAACCCTAACAATAGATGAGTAAAAAAATTTTATGATTTTCGGCAAACTCTGACTACGATTTATTACACTGTAATATTTATTACAGACAACATTTATTACACTGTAATAAATCGTATCGATCATATAGAATAATATACATCGAAAGCTTTGCAAGGACTCTCTGCACGTGCATTCGAAAGCTTTTTAATGATCGAGTTAAAATGTTACACGGTTCATTTTATTTTATATTTCGACAGGCTTACATTTTTTGCCGGTTTCAAACTCCCAAGCTGAAACGGCACGACCATAGAGATTTACGTATTTGTAGAGTCCTCACTGGAATATGAAATACGCATAAAGGGACACGAAGCACCAGTCCCAATGATGATTTTATTATTAATAAACAACAATTCGTTATTTCGTTTAACGACATTTCAATTACGAACCTTATTACTGAAAAGATGAAATTTCAATTCAATTACCCGTTATTTCTCTATTAAAGTACGCTTGTGAATCTTCTGCATAAAAGGGATTTTTTTTGAGAAACGTAGCAATTCTATTTTCAGATGTAATTACATTTCCTTTAAAGCGGTTTCCTTCAGACAACATTCCTTCATACAAATAATTATCAGTGTGACATCAAAGATGTATTCTCTGAGAAGGAAATTTCATATTTCATTGTAATTAAAATATACAAATTGTCGTGTTGTTACAGAAATAACGCATTTTATTTTCAAGTGAGAATGCGGAGTAAGACTTGTATACATTTTGTAACAAAAACATGTTGTATTAGAGCTGTATAGGTAGAAAAATACGTGAAAACTTTAACAGTCAAAAAGAACAGAACCTAAAATATTATGCAATTGAATACAAATAAGAAACAACAGTTTTATTACGTAATTTATATTAAGATCGTTAGATATATGCTTTAGTGATATACAACTAAGGGTAGAACAATTAAATAAGGACCTGTCAAGTGCGAGCGGGATTAGCGTGCCGAGGACTTCGTTTCATATATCGGTACTAAATAAAATGTGCCTGGCCGTCAGAAATTAATTAACCTGCTTAGGGAAAGTATCCATACTACGTGACCCATATTTTACAATAGCTTTGAATATCTTCAAAGCTAAGAAAATTATAAATGGCGATTTCGATAAAATCTGTCCATGTATTTATTTATGTTATATCTCGGTACTAATTACTAGCCCGTTTGTAAGAAATAATAGGATTGTTTGAATAAACAAGTAAGATCCTTTCAGAGTTATTAAATTAATACATATATTTTTAATTTTCTTCAAAAACTGTAGACATCTGATATTTCGTTTTATTTCTTTTGTAACACACCTTTTACGGTCTTGAATTATTTAAAGTCGTTTCACACGTAAAATGTAGAGGTAAGAGGAGAAGAGTAAAATGTTATCGCACTTTTTTTGTATATAAATCAAATACTAGTATGACCATGAATAAAAGAAAACTGGACAAAAGCCGAAGCCATTATTATAAAGAAATGTACCACAGATGAAAAAAGTACGTTGTTACACTTATTCCATGTTTGTACAGAATAGTTATAAGAACTTTAGTCGCCTATATCTAGAAAAACAAGTAGATACGTCGACCATTACTATTAAACTAGTGTAAACTAAAATGCATCAGTAAAAGAGCGTACCTACATGGCATTTACGTCCTTTTGTTGAAAAGCGCGGTTTTTCAGTAATAACTCAAAAACAGTATATTCGATTATGTTAAAAATAATTTTTGTTGAAAGTATTTATTAAGCGTTACGTTCGTCATTTTTTTCATATTTTTTAGAAATATAGTTTCGAAAATAGAGAGGAGGGACACAATCTCTGCTACTTTCGGAGCGATTATTTCCGAAATTATTCATGCAATCAGAAAAATTGCTTAAAAGCCTTAAAATGCTTTTAAAAGGACTGTCGAAAAATGTGCCATACGTTGATGATTGGTGAAAATTTTTTTTATCAGCTTCTGTTACGTGTATGGAGTGCCCTCCCTTGAAATATTTATTGTTGTTATTTAACCACCAAACTATGTAGCGTCTTATACAAGATATATAGACTATAAATTTCATTATGAATAATTTTTGAATAAAATGCCTGTGACATACGGATGTAAGGACGGACAGACGGACGGACGTGAAGAAACTATAAGAGTCCCGTTTTTGTCATTTTAGCTTGGACCCTAAAAACAGACAAGCGCCTGTTGGACTGAATACAATGCAGGAGTATAAAACTTGTAATCCAGCACGGCCGTGCAGGTATCTACATCTTTGAGTAAAACGTGCCCATGCACAGCGGTGAACATGAGTTTACATCTAAGTCATTTCACGTGGAAACTGAAATTATTGTTTTTCGGATTTAAACCTTCAGTTGTATCAAAATACCTTTCTCTTTTTGTCAATTTTTAAGATTGTAGGTCACCGGTTAGTACACTAGAGATCTTGAACAAGATCACCGCCGCCCATTCCATTTACCTACTCTCTGGTGGCTTGCATGTTCATTTGCCCCTTTACAAATGCTTTAAAAAACAAAATAGATGCAAGCAGTAAATTGCTCCATTTTAAATTTCAAGTTCATAGTAACAATATTTGTTTTAAGAAATTGCCGTGAATTAAAGATAGACAAACATCAACACTTCACCGTTAGGTTCCATAGTGAACGAAGTGTACATTTTTATTTAGAGAGCGTCTTTAGTTTAATAAGATTCCCGGGCAAAGCAGTTTAGCTGCGTCACAATTAAAAGCGTGCCAGTGGGTCTAACGATTTGATTTCGCAGCCAAAATTTGGAAAGGTTGCTATAATTTAATGATAATGTATTAATTTTGTACATCATTATCTTGATGATAAAAGTCATTCAACATAAATTGCAATATATATATATTTAATGATTTAACGACAGCTTGTAATAATACGTTTCAAGTCTACAGATGATATCTCATTTATCCATTAATGTGATCAGAAAATCAAAACTACAAATCTTAAAATAGTCTTCAGTTTTTTATTCCATGCATTGTTTAATGATCAATTAGAGATAATTTAATTAGTATTACAGAATATTCAATTATCGATTCGATGGATGATTGATATAGATTCGACGCTGTACCAGTGAGTTTTTTATAGACTCAAGTGCACTTTCTTATTAGATATTATAATTACATCAACGTATATTTTCTTCGGAAAAATTACATTTCAAGGATAGCTGAAACTACTGCCGTTAGCATGAAATATTTAAAGAGAGATGCGGTTGCAATCTGTCATTCAAATGCAACCGTAAAGTGCACCGTCATACAACCACTGGGAATTTGTATTCTCGATTTAATGCTACAAGTAGTAGTTACCTTTTTGGTAACTTATTTGGTAACAGTTTTTCGGCCAAATGAATGACTAATACAAACGTCACTGAGATGTCTAATAATGGTTTACAAAGTAAAATACAATTTCACAAAATTAATTGATTTATCATGTTAACTATGTAGATCATTCAAAAATTATTAGAAGTGGCTATATCTAGTAAAAACTTAAAAAAAACAGATACGGTTTCGAAAATGGAACTCGTCGGGTGTAGTTTGCAATTTAGTTTGTGTGGATTCTCATTTGTTATTTCATTGTGAGATTGTTTTAAAAATTGTTTGCCGGCGTCATAACAAATTTAAGTCAAGATAACATTCAAGCGATGATTTTTTACGATTTTTGCTGTGACTCAAGTAAACAACAAAGTTGCCGGAAACTTCGTTGTTATTTTGTGATTATTCTGCAACTCGTAGATCTGTGTATTTTTAGTTCTGTGAATTTAGATGTGATCACCTCTTTGAAGATTTACATGAAAATTGGCCGGTGTCTGCAGTTACCGAAACTAATATCGATATTGTACGACAACTAATTCAAACGGATGAAAAAATTGCTTCTGTTCAAATTTGTACTGTAATATATTAGGTATTGGTATGACCGAGTGCAAAAGATTTGGAACGTACATTTGTAGATACAGAATGTACAGAAGAAACCTTTGCTCTCGTTGGATACCGCATGGTTTATCGGATGATCAGAAACGACTGAGTGTAGAATAGTGTCGTAAAATTATTACATATATATAACGGAGGATCTTCATGGGTTGTATAACATAGGTTATAACACAGTAACATAGACGACAAGAGGTGTGTGTGCTGCTTTGTACGTGAAAGAAAATACCAATCGACTGAATGGGTTTTTTCATTTGAAGATTTGCCGATGAAAGTTAAAAAAGTCGAAGTATTAGTAAGAAAATCGTTGCTTCTTTTTTCGCTATTCAGGACATTACGCTACACTATCGCATGAAATTTAAAAACAGAACGTGAAAAATGGTACGTGAATATATGCTTTCACGGAGTGCTTGAAAAAGTTCACGAATGGTGTTCTCGCAGCAAAGCCGTCCATCGCCACGTCGTGTTGTCATGAAATTCCGCTAAAGAAACTAATGAGCTTTTAGAGGCTTCAAATGTAGAACTAATCACGCATCAACTCATAAGCGCACATAATCTCAGAAGAACCGCTAATATGTTGTAAATCTCTCTACACTTAAATCAAAGATAAGCTTTAAGGTATATGATTTACAAGTGACAAAGCGGTGATGAATGCCTTCCAGGACGCCATCGTAGAAGTCCCCAAGGAAGACTGAACCAACTGCTTTTTACAATTTTTGCAAAGTAAGCAAAAGTAAGTAAATAGTGAGGGAACATACTTCGAAAAACACTAAATATACTATAAATATAATAGGTGTTCTTATTAACGAAAATCCAAAAAAAATTGATATTGCATACATATTAATTTAATACGGTTAAGATGATGTCACTAAATATTTAAATTATCAGTTTGCGTATTTCATTTTGAGACATTCAGAATGTCCTTTAATAATATTTTTAATTTACCTCGAAATTCAAGTTTCGAAATACTATATTTGATGGGATAGGAATTTTTATTTCTTTGAAAAATTAATAAATTAACAGATGAAAATTATTCCCATTTGGAAATATGTATTTGAAAGATTCTTTTAAAAACACGAAACTTTAATATCAATATTGAGCGTCACTATTGCGCCTACAAAACACGCTTATAAAATATCAATAATAATAATTCGAATTGCTACGAACAACTATGAGCGTTATAAACGAAGAGAAATCGTAAAGAATTCTTTATAATGAAATTTTAAGTCAAAAGTGGTTTACTAATAATTGAAGCTTTGTCAATATTCCAGAATATCTTTATCACCATATTTTAAAACTCACTTCGAAATTCCCTTCAGGCGGGTACAATTTACATCCAATATCTGTTAACATCCGCTTTATTGCATATAATTAAGATATATTATTATAAAAACAAAATTTAAGAGGCAATTATTTTCATTATAATTTAATCTAATGCTTAAGTATTTAAATTATTCGTTTTAGTATAAAAAATAATATGGAATTCTCCACAAATGGATACGAGAAAACAACTTAATATCGTTTATTGTATTAATTTGTTTTTAATGTTTGTTATCTTAAATCGAAATCAGCATTGAATAGCGAGAAAAGCGACAATTCATAGACGGACATGTTACAAAGTTACACTATAAAAGTTGGATTTTCGCCTTTTAGGTACGGAACTACAAAAACTATCTCAACATAATATAACAACACATTTTCGTTCAGTTAAATTTTTCTGGAACTTATATTTTCTGACGGATACTTCTTAGGAAGTAAAGAAAAATTGTATTCCTAATAATGAATAACTTCTCCATCATCTCATTGCTCTAGTGAAGTTATATATAAATCGATATAAATCAAAAAAATAAATAAAAAAAGTAGAAAAAATTTATTTCTAAATAATTTTATAAAACACCGTTCATCCATGAGCATTTTTAAAATGATCTAATTATTTAACGCTATAGTAGTCAATAACAGTTATATAATGATGATGAGAGTCTACTAAGTAACAATCATATTTTGATGCGCATGACAGAAACAAATCTCATTATGTTGAAAATTTTGACAACATAATAAAGAAATAAATAAATTGAAAAATAAAATATTAAGAAAAAAATTTTTTTTCCCTCCACAACTGACGAACGGGCACAGTGGGGCAGGATTATAGGAACGACTGCTTGAACTGCAGATTACGTTATAATTGCTTGTAATAGATCCCTTCCTCTTGTAACTCCTCTGGCTTCGGTTTCGGCACGTACGGGTTCTTCAATGGATCAGCGTTCAGTCTGAAAATGGCAATGTTTATTTTGTGTAAACAAATATTGCACAAGTACTTGCGATACCTTTGAGACATTGATACGGTACGGTAAGTTATTGTATAGATTTTACCACTACATTTTTTTTGAAGATAATTGTAGTTTCATGCTTTGGAATCCTTATTTTGTATGTATCAAGAAAACTTATAATTTAAATGACGCAGGCTCATAATTGAATGAGGTTGAAATACGTAATGCAATGCGTTAACTTAACAAAAAGACCTCACATGTTGCAACTGTATAGGTGTTTAATCTGGATTTAAAACTGAATTGATATCTGTGAAAACAACTCGGAAAAAAATGACGATATTTCAAACTCCAAATCACATTATTTAAGTTCGAAACAAAAAGACCGCTTCATGGAAATAGTTTGACTTCACCCATTAATTACTGTCGTTGGATTTTTTTCGCTGTCAAGATAAACTTGTTGAAACTAATTCACTGAAAACGTTAAGAAAAATATTACAGTAACTATTAGAAACAATTAAACATAATGGTAAAAGTTACGTATTTGATACAGGGACATTATGGACATGTCAGTTACTTAACATAAAAAAGTGCAGTAAAATCAATGTTGTTGTATATTTAAATTTTTTTACTTAATATTTTATTACTATACTTAAATATGTTTAGAAAGAAAACACGAGACCTTCGATTATAACTCCGACGTACAAAGAATTTGCATGTACTAGTACAAAATAACGAGACCGTATTTTGTTTAGAAGCTCGTCACTAAGTTAGTAACAAAAGGAAACACGAATACATGTAAAGATGTGAATTAGGGGAAAACTCACCGTTAAAAATAATATGACGGTCTCATAAGCGACCGTTTAATATGCGTTTTATAAAGGTAATAAATTTGATTTAAAAGAGTTCAGAGTATAAATACCCGCCTTGTGGGCGTTGCGGGGTGCAAACGGCTTCAGTATGAAATTACACCGGCCAAAGAACATATTTACAGACGCTATCGTGTTTACAGACTACATTATGTACAGTAACAGCGAAAGAAAGGAACATACAAATAAATGTTATTCCATTCGGTAGTAGGTCGTTAACATTTCTATTGAGGGTTATACTAAACGGTAATAGGTATAACAGATAAAGCAAATAGAATAAAGGTAATTAACTTTAAATAAGTGGTAGAATTAGAAATAGAATTACATACTATAGATCGCGATGTACTGAGTAACGAGGTCGCATTGCAATGGCTATGAGATTAAACCATCTCGAAAGAACGGAGTAGAAAAAGAAAGTGTAGCTCTTAGTTTTTCTTTATTAAATTTTATCGTTTTGTTAAATACCTGTACCATTTGTTAATATATTTTGATATATTATTATTAGTATTATGTTCTCTGAGTGCGATACTTTTCATATATAAAAGGAAGAAAATTATGAATAGTTAATAAAAAAAAAAAAAATTGGCACGTTCCATATACGCTTATAAATTGTTTTTATTGTGAATTTTTTTTAGAAAATAAAAATAATACATACTTGTAAAGCGATACAGCCTGCGAGCAGTCCACGTTGTACCACCAGTCGCAAGCGAACTTGGCTTGGTCGAAGAGTGTGCCGTTGGTGCAGAGGAAGGAAGCTCCTTGGTGCCCCTCGCGGCCGTCGTGGCACACGTGGTACGCCTGCGCACGAACACGAAAGTCGGCTAAGTGCGATATCGTAGATTGGTTGGTACAGTAGTTGCCAAAAGATTAACTTTGATATTTTGGTAAATTGGTTTTGATTGTATTGCTAAGTAGAACTTGTTAAACAATAATTATTTTTTGGCATTTTCGAGGAGAAACAAACATGCGAGCCATCAGAGTGGTCACCGACGTCCATGGCCATTCGCAACCTTGAACGGATCCTTAGCACAATGGCGGGTTTTTGAGGAGGAATAGAATATCTGGTGCAGAGAAATTGGGCTGATTCAGAAGATATTAGGGTGTTGAGGAAGAAATGGGACGATGGAGTGCGTAGTGGGCCATCGGAGCTCTCACTCACTGGACGAAAGACACAGAAGGTGTTATCTTACGTCAGTATTTTGTGAGACTGCGGTATCTTACCGGTCAAGTTGGCCCATCTTCGTGCTTCAGCCAAGTTGACCACCCACAGCATGGCTCTACGCATTAACAATGATATTGAAAATCAGATCTGCATGATGACTGATGAAATGGAAATGAGTTTTCGCACAATCTAGATTTTTACATTAAGAAAAGCTGCTAAATATCATGGCGATTTTTGAATTTCTTAAAAAAAAAATGCCAAATAATATAGATGAATCTTTGTTCGAATGAGTAATGTATACGTTTAATCGGCTTTTCATACTCTTTTTTGTATAATACTAAGTTTTGTTTGTAGTTTCGATCGCCTGGATCCTATCCCAAACTCAAATTGAACGTATAATATTTTCCACCTTGTTTTCAATCAATATCTTTGGAGTGTTCATTGAGAGTTCATTTTTCCACGTTAATGCAGAAATATAATGATTTCATACATAGTTCTTCAGTATTCAAATGGTTTCTGTGTAAAATTTTATTAACATTTGTTTGATAGTTTTACCGTCGTGACATGACAAAGAAACCCAATATGGATTGTAAATTATTAGATAAAATACAATTATTCATATCAAAGTCAATGAATTGAAAAGATGCGTAAACTAGCTAATATCTGTTTGTCAGTTAACGAACTAAAACGAATGTTAAAGGAATTATCGTTGATCCATCGATTTTTTTGTAATTTATTTAAAGGAAATAAATTAAATTTCATTTTATATAATGGAAAAGTAATTATTATAACAATATGATATAAAATACAAAAAGTTTTAAAAGCAAATAACACAATTTAAAGCTTTGTTCACAGTTTGTTGCAATAGACATATTTTTTTTAAAGATTTAATCAGGTCTTTGCAAAACTTTCCCATGTTGACCACTTAAATGCAAATAAGTAATACAATGATTTAGTATCACACTGCTCGTACGTCCGTATTAAATGAGTTTATATTTAAAACTTAATAAACACTATCACTTAACAAATATCAAACTAATTTCAACAACTGAATTTCCTATTTTTGGGCTTAACAAGAAAAAGAACCTTTGGTTTCTGAGACGTCGATGAACTACGAAATTAATATAGAGGCTGTTATAAGTAGAAATACAATTATTTTACTAAATTAGGAAATAGTCAGGAAAAACCAAAACTATACATCAATATTTTCTTAGTTTATATCCCGAATAATATTCAATTTAGCTAATATATTTCTTATGAATGTATAAAGATTCAATATTAGATCGGTCTAGGAAGAAATTATAACGGAAACGTGCTTCGCCAGGCGTTCTCTTTCAGCTTTTATAATAAATTTTTCGCGTTATTCTTGAGAAAATTTTATTACATTGGTCTATTTTTTTTCTAGATAATTCTGTTCCTTAACTAAAAAAAACATTGTGTTTGTCCTACGTACGTGAAGGTATATACGTTTACATTCATCCGAGAAATTTGTTGTCTAAAGCCAGTAGAAACCTATTAAATCTCTAAAGTAAAAGCAATCACAAATCCACGTTTCGAAGCGACAAATATTATTGTCTATCTAAGTAATGGATTTATCGACTTACTTTACATTTATAATTTAATATTTTCTAGTTGTACATTCTGTTACTGTACGCATGTAAATTGTATCTGTGTTTCACCACAGCGTTGATATAGTAGTGAGTAAGTAAAAGTAAGTTTAAGAAAATATTTAAGCTTATATATTTTTGCTGACCAATCGTGCATTGAAACAGATTTTAATAAACTTGTATTAAAAAAAACAAAGTTGACGGAACATGCTAAAATTGATTTTAATTTTCAAGGAATACAATATGTCAATGAAACTCTTCAAATTATGAGCGCATTTTCCTTTCACCCAAATTTTAGAATAAACTTTGTTTCATTTATTCGTAAAAAAATTATTAGCATATAAAGTATGAATTACAATATGAAATACGGAAGAATAAACAGAAGAAGTATAGTGGTTAACATTGAAGAGTATAAGGAAGCAATGCGCGCTCGAAGTTATGTAGACAGGCTTCAGTGACTACAGTATTACTTCTAAGTCTTTTTTGTGGAATATTTTATAATATATCCACTACATAGTCGTTAAGATCGTACGTAATGACATAACGAATTAAATAGTTAGTTCCATTATTGTAGACCACACAATCACCCAAGATTTCCACCCGATTCCGTCGCATAATTCATGTACGCAAACGTTTGACATGATGGATTCGCAGACGTTCCGGTGCGTTAGGTCCCTCGCGTCAATGCGATGTGACTTTCGGCCACACATGTGCGGTGTGTGATCGTTGCGTCTCATTCTAACGGATCGTGTTTGCGTGGCGTCATGTTTGCACTTATTGTGTAAGGCTTGCGCCGTCCTATTTCAAAGGTTATATTCAGAGGTATGTGTATACCTACCGCAATCATTTTCTTTTAAATTGCGGGGTTTGGATTGAAAACGTTCCATATTGATCCGGTGCAAGTTGGAAACGGCGAACGTCGGAAACCAACAGCTTAACGCGTCCTTCGGGGTGCAGGAGTCTAATATGACTTAAATTGAAAACAGGTTGGTCAATTTGGAGCGTTGCCAAGTTTCGAACCTGATACGCTCTCATTCCAAGTAACGCCCTTATCACTAATAGATCACTGTGTTAAAATATACCGCTCATGTTTATTTTTGTGTACGCTGCATTTGTAATTTGGATTGTTTGAGAAATGGGTTTGTAACAAAATTTATATTGATGAGTATTCGAAATCGGTTTTTTATTATGTGTATCTCAGTAAATTTATTCAGGCGTTTTTGGATGATTTTCAAAAATGAAATTTGAAATGTTGTTTATAATTTCATTAAATAGTGCAGCAAAATAAAACGTATGCGGTGGGAAGGGCCCGATAGAGACAAAGTTTCTTACAGTTTTATCTCGATTCTATAAATGTAATTTGAAAAAAAATCTATTTTTTTTTTATTATTTTTTAATACAAATAATTTAAAGTAAGAAATCAAATCAAAAAGTTTTATTTAGTATTTTGGGAAAAATATTCATTGATAAAAATTAGATAAAAAATTGTGAATTATAAATAATGAAAAAAAAAAACTATTTATATATCTCATCACCCTCCAATAGTATCATAGTAATTGATACTGGCTTGTGGTAACTATAACAATATAGACGTATTTGGTATTACATTTTCTACCGGCATCTCGTATATACAATAACAACTTTTAAAATATTTTGTTTTATGATCACTATGAATCTAGTATGATCGCACTAGTTCCGCTCCACATCGTTCAATTTATTAGAAAGACGTGGAGAAAAAGAATCGATTAGCGTCAAATGGAGGGGGCATAATGCTTTTTCGTTACGTGGTGATTTCTACCAATTCACACCTCCCACAAGCCTCGTTAAGGAACTTAGTTCGAGAAAGTTTTACTGACCTGGCATCCGGTTTCCACGTTGGCGTACATCCCGGGGTGGATGGGTACGTGTTCACATGAGAAACTGGTGTCAGGCACCGTGTGGTATATCGGGTAGTCCACGCCGGGCGTCCCCGGCACGTTGCTCAGGTCTTGAGGCTTCTCGTGTTCCCGTAATGGTTTCTTTACGTATGCTACTTCATAACCAGATGGTGTTTCGTATCTCTGAAATAATACTCGTGTCTTTAATTATTATGATTTAAATATAGAAGATGGTAATTGTAAGTAATTTCAAATGTTAAAACCTAAAATACAGCGGTGTAAACCCGGGTATTAAATCTGCCTATGGTTAGTTTTGATTGATGTGATATCGTTCAACAGATGCATATTAAGAAAAAGAGTTTTTTTTTGTGGTATATCGAAAAATATTTAAGTAAAAGCTCTTATTTAGAGTAAAAAAATGTTATCAGTTAAGTCCCTATCAATAGTTGGCCGTACCATTAGAGGCAATAGACATCTTCAGAAATAAAATTAATAATCATTTTGTTATAAAAATGAGTGAGAATCTCAATTTTAATTTTGTGATTCTATGAAAACTTTAATCAGTTAACAGATATTTTATTCACGTCCCAAATAAAATGAATTCTACATAAAATAGAGTATTAAATACACACGACATTCGCTATTTTTATCCTAATTTAATGGCTACAATATTATCATATAGATCATTTTTCTACGTTCATCGGTGTCCACATATGGTGCGCCCGCGCCGGCCGGTGAGCGGCTCACGGCCGACCGCTGTGGCGCAACGCGCTGTATATTATATTCTAGCAGGTTCTGTTCTAACGTTGCGTTCAGGTCACACTCTCGAAATGTCACTTTTGACTTATTGCTTTAATTATTCGCAAATATTTATTTCGAATATTTTTATTGCTAAGTATCCTTCTACATGAATAATTGGTAAATTAAAACGAAATTTTAAAATCATTTAACTATACGTAATGAACAAATTGTAAACATTATACTATAGCTATTTTGTAATTTAGTTTATTGTAATGTTTTACTAGCACATATGAAAATCGATAGATTAAAAGTCTTTTTCATTGTATCGGTATTTTATTTCTAGATTTGTGGTGAGACATCAAATGTCAATTGCTATGTTTCTTTAAAGTTCTATTTGAGAGGCAGCACCCCACTTTTATATTAGACTATTACTGTTACAATTACTAAAATTAAAGAAATTAGAATCTAAAAAATATTAAAGCGTATTTGCAAGATATAACGCTAAAAATTCATACACCCTAAATGTTAAAATTTCGAAATTATTTTAATCTCGTAATCGAAAACGTTCCGTTGAAATATGAGAGAAGTTTCGTGAAAGGACGAAAGTTTTGCTATTTTTGAGTTTAATTAAAATTTTATGTAACTTTAATTATTTTCATTTTTGATTTATGAAAATTTATTAGAACATTTTTTAAGCTATCGAAACAGATGTACTGCTGATGTGCAATGAAGTAAAAATCACATTAATTTATATATTGAGTTGACACCCGATTATTCTATTTTATCATTTTTATAAAAGCAAATACTATGGTATAATTTTTAACTAATAGCTTACATACATTTATCTATTGGAAATCGAGCAAATTTCTCGACTAAATCTCACTTAGAGATTGAGAAAATGTACGTGTTATTACAATTGATTAATGAATCAATTATATTCAATAGACAAGGAACACAGGAAGCCAATAGGCTTCCTGTGTTTCTTGTCTATTGAAAGCCTTCAATGAAAAGTTTATATTAAAATTCTACATTGTATAGGGATTAAAATACAGTAGTTTGTCATTGTTAAAGTTTTAAAGTCTTTACATTTTAATTTCGTATTTCATAATTATATTAGAAAATATCTGTTGGAGCAGTAGGTGTTCTCTCCATTAAAAAAAATCTAAATAGAAGCACACGCTGGTAGATTTGGTTTGCGAGTTTTTGGGTACATAGAAAGTAAAGAAATATTGAAATTCTAATCAAATGAAATAAATATATTTTTATTTCGTTCGAATAGAATGACGTCGTATACCTCAATACGTCATAATTCAAGAATACCTTTCGTACGGAAGATAGTTTTGCTTCAAGAACAGACGCCATGAAACTTTTTTAAATTTAAATTAACCTTCGTCCGCCGCTCCGCCTGCGTAGTTAACGTAGAGTGAATTCCTTTATCTTATGTACTCGTATATAAGGATCGATATCGATCTATCATGATCATTAATTCGAACGCTATTCGATCCAATTCCGATCCTGTTTCCGATACTAACGTGTGTGTTTCACCCTCGATTCCGGTCGCGGTCTCACTTTTAATTCTGGACCCGGTTTGGATTTCAATTCTGATCTCGTTTTTGATTCCGGTCCCGCTCTCAAGTGTCATCTCAGTACTGCTTTTTATTCCTGTCGCGGCCTCGGTATTGATTCTAATTGTGGTCCTAAAGTTGATCTTGGCTCTGTTCTCGATTTCGAATCCTTCCGGTTTCGACTCTCGATTATGCTCAAGGTAACGTTGCAGTTTCGATTCCGTTACCGGTCACAGTTCCAATTTGGACGAATTCGGGATAAATGTTAATATCGTAATAAAATTTATAGTATATTAATCGGGGATAGTGCAGCGTTCAATAAGTGAAGAAATTTTTAGAATTTGTAATAGGACAAATATGCAGATGAAGCCAAAGTGAAATGTCAATAGTCTATTTAACTCTAGGAGTTTCTAATAAACAAAATACTGAAATGAAATTTGCGATCAGACAGATGGAACTATTTAAATAAAACACTAAGATAAATTTCGCGATCTAACAGATGGCAATATTCAAATAAAATACAGAAATGAATTTTGTGTTCTAACACATGGCATTTTTTAAATAAAACACTGATATAGGTTTTGCCAACTAACAGATGACACTGTTTAAATAAAACACTGAGATCAATTTTGTAACCTAACAGATGGCAGTATTTAATTAAAATGCTAAGACAAATTTTGTGATCTAACAGATGACACTATTTTAAATACACTTGCAAAAATTTAGTTTTTATTATGTAGTGGTATTAATGCTTTCATTTTTCTATAGATTTGTCCCTGGATGGAAAAAATATAATCGACTCTATCTCTTAACCGAAATAGTACCGAAAGAAGTCATATGGAAGTAGGCGTTGAACGTTTTTATATTTTGGACAAAGTGTTTTGATTCTGAAGTTTTCATGGTCATGTAATGTAAGAATTCCAGTGGAGGTCTTTCCAGTGGTGGTAATCCAATTTTTTCCACTCACGCAGCAGAATCCTGGTGTCTCTCTACTAAATTTTTTCGCGTTGCGAAATTGGTAAACGTAATCCATTTTTCCGATTACGACGTGTTTGTGCTTGTGATATGTTTTCGTTGGGTTCTTGTGGAATGCTTTATTTTTTAGGTTGTACTGCTTACCTGTCCTCATCCGGGCTTGTCGTAGAATAATATTTTCACAGGTAGCTTACGTTCGCAGTCGATTTTATTATACAATTGTGTCGCAATTTTTGAATCTTCAGTTCGTTAATTTTTAGGATTCCGGACGCAAAGGATACCAACGGGACTCTGTTATTGAGAGTCTGTCTGTTCGTCTGTCCGCCCGACTGTCACAGGGCTCTATCTCTTGAACCGTAATAGCTAAACCCTTGAAATTTTCACAGATTATGTATTACTATAGCCGCTATAATAACAAACACTAAAAATAAAAAAAAGTTAAACATTAAAGGGGGTCGTCGTACAAGGAACGTGTTTTAGTCTGCGTTTTTAACTCGATCTTTGTAATGGAATTAACTAGATAGTTGAAGTTTTTGTAGAATATATATTGCTATAGTCACTATTATTAAAAAATAACAAATATAAAATAAAGTTAATAATATTAAAGGGAGTTCGCATAAAAAAAAAAACCTATTTTTTCGGCTTTTGTTGCTCGATCTTTATTATGGCTATAGGTACAAACAAATGTCTAATTAGAGTAAAAATAGTGAATACGTACTCTTAAGTAAAATAACAAAAAACCGGCCAAATGTGAGTCGGATTCGCCTTTTGATTTGTTCTTTGCGCCATAAAATGTCAAAATTTGTTTGACCTTGGTGCATAGTTACTATTGAATAAGTACGTTCCTATCTACTTAAGTATGTAGGTACCGAACTAGCCATCTATTTTGCAGCAACAACAAAGTAAACACAAAGGTTTACTATACACCTACAACGCACTTACCTTCTACAGTGTCCCAGAAAGAGATGACAGATGCTAATTAAATTAGTAGGAATCAGTGTAATAAATCTGAAAATCGTAGGTAATTAAATTAAAATTAGGTACAATTCAGAGTAGGAAAATAACAGTAGTCAGTTTAAAGCAATATCCACTATTCACACTGCCTTTTTTTCCCTCGTGGAGTAAAGTGCACGACCTATTTGCGCTCGTGCGACAAAATAAATTTATTGTAGTCATGTGAAATTATCACAGTCGTACAGTGCAATAAAACTCAAGCAATAGGCACAATCGCGCGGCGGCGGGGACGGCCCGCCGTTACTGAACTATTTTTAAAACATTGTAAGGAGGTACGGAACCCTTCATGTATTTTGGTTTACGGTTTTTCTACTTCCCACGGTTCTCATTCTGGTTCACTATGAACGTAAACGTGTTTCACGTTCTTTGGAAGTTTCTGTTTTTCGCTGAGTTTTTTGTTTTCGCCGTCTTGCTTCACGATTGGTAGGTTTCGTACATTTTTAATGTTTGGGTATTGTAAAAAACAGAAATCTATTTACCTTTTTATTAATAAATATTCTAAGTACACTTTACACATTCAGTCACTGTGTTAACACGATTTTTCCTCCTTTAATATAATAGTTTATCTCTCATAGACTAAAGACAACTGACAGATGCAGGAGCGGGAGGGAGATGCAGGCAGACGTCATAGACACTTGCTTGCCGGCGGATCGGAGGTACTTTGTTCAGGCACGGACGACTAAAAACGGAAAACGCGGGCCGGTGCGCGTCAATATAGTTTTATATATAAAAATATGTAAGCGAGAGTGTGAATACAATTGAAAACAGTGCTACTAGACGCTTGTGGCTCGGAGCGCCTAGACACCAGAGACGCAGCGTCGACGAAATCCAGGTGAACCCCGAACCGACTATTCCTCAGGGCTATCCCGGCGTGTACACACTGTGTATAGCTTTTATTGCTCATACATCAATGTTTATTTTCATACACTCACATCAATATGTTGAAGTTTTCACTTTGTTGACGCTCTTTTCTTCGTCACTGATAGGTAACTGTGACCCATGATGAATCGTGATTTATATAGCTTTACTAATAGGTATTTTGGAATGTTATTTTTAAGCGTTTTAGACTAATAATACTACATTATTAATGCTAATGAATGTTCTGCAGTGTTCTAAAAATTTCTTGAACATTTCAGAATTTTCGCGAACGGTCTAAAATATTTTGGATCATTCTGGAAAATTATTGATGAAGATTATTTTCGTTCTTATCAAAGGGGCGTACTTTTGGAGACATAGAGGCTGAAAGTTTGGCTTTCTAGAAATTTGTACAACAATCGAGAGCATTCATGAATATTCGTGAATATTCTACAACATTCCAAAGTGTTCCAGGATGTTTTGAAATTTTTGGGAATAGCCTGGAACTTTCAAGAACATCCCGAAACATTCTGGAATGTTGTAGATTGCTCTTGAATATTGACGAAGGCTCCGCAATATTCCTCCGCAAGAAGGTAAAACTTTCAGCCCTTATATCCATCGAGATATGCCATTTATGTAAAAAAATAATAATCATGATTGAAATGAGATAAAGGGCTATAACCCCATATAAGTCCCTTGATTGTATCTTGAGTCGTTTTTGAGTTTATGCGGCATGCATATTGTATACTTAATTTTATAACTCATTTAAAAAAAAATCACATTTCTTTTTTTATTTACCAGCTCAACCTCATTTTTTATAAGTATAGGTAGAATGTGAAAATGGGAGAGCTCGAGGTAGGAATTCTTTACATTACAAGACTACTAAACTCGAAAAAGTATTATTTTTAGAGGTGATATTTTCGACTTGTAATTATTTAGTTTGTAAGCGTAGTTGCCAATAGTATATATAATTCCAATCGCGGACATTACATTCATTCTTCTTTTGAGTCGCCTTAAAAACTTTTAATTCCTTGAAATACAATCCGCTTCGCAATAATTATATATTGATATATCATAGAAACGAAGTACTTACCTGCGAAACTGGAATATTCTAAAAGTGATTCAAAAATTACTTAAGATCACATTTTACATTATAATCAATGCAATAAATAGTGATGCTTATGATATTATACTCGATCGTATTGTTTATGATTACAGTACAAGAATCTTTATTGTAGTACTTATACGTAGTTTTGTGAAGTTAAATGAACCCAAGCGGAAAGAGCGTTGTGAGTTTGACAAATTAAATTTTAATATATTTTTAAAATAATATTCAATTCTTATTTTTGCTTAAATATTCGAGTTTGAATACCAACACATAAATAATTCAGTTAATTTTTTTTTCATTTATTTTTGGCATTTCGTTTGAACCAAAGTGTCACAACGCGCCAGACAGATATAAAATTTTCGTTCGTTTCAGTTGTTTAACGTCAACTTAAAAACATAATTTCTTCTCCACTAGTCTCCTAAGAAGTGCGATTTTGGACAAGTTACAGTCAACAGTGACCCACGATCCTGGAGATCATCAATTAATCTCGTAAAAGCCTGTCCCACGCCGTCACGTTCATAGCGTCGTCGCCACCCAAAAACTTTTTCCCCGCAGCACTTATCGGTTCCACGTAGAGTAAATTGAAAGTTCTGTACCTCTGGCTGTTCATCAATGTATGGATTGCAAACGTTACTATTTTTAAACATAATAAACTCATTCATTGGTTAAAATATGTTTTGGCGGGAAGTCGTGTGTCAATTGTTTTTAACGTAAGTTTGAACTTCGTCGTTCGTAGCAAAAATGGAATTAACGCGAAAAGATTTTGGGGCGATGATTTTTTATGATTTCAAAGGTTCACTGTCTCAGTGAAGCTGCATTGCTCGTCTTCAAAATGTTTTTAGAAGGAAAGCACCTCATTTAAGCAATGCAAGGCGATGGTTTGCAGAATTTGATCGTGGCCGTGTTTTTCTTCATGATGGAATTCGTGAAGCAACCTTCAAGGCCAACGCCTTCAACTGCGATCACTGAGGAAAATGTGGCTACTGCCAGGCGATTAGTTGAAGAAAACCCGCGTATCACCTATGAGGAGATTTGAGGACATTTGGGGATTGGTATGAGTTAAATTCAAAAAATCTTACATCATCTTTTAAGAGTTAAAAAACTTTGTTACCGTTGGATTCCTCACGAGTTTACCCCCGAACATAAACGGACCCATGTTGATTAATGTAAAAAGATTTTTTTAAAGTACGATAACTAACGTTTAATTGCCGTGTATGACACTGTGACAGGAGATAAAACATTGATATATTTTCATATGCCGGAATAAAAGCAACAGTCTTCTCTATGGGTTTTCGAAGGCGATAGCAAACCAACAAAATTGAGGCAGGCGAGAAGTGTAGGCAAAAAATGATTGCGTTTTTTTACTCCAAGACGGGCCCTGTCTGCAAGATCCCATTTGAAGAACAAAATACAGTTAATGCTCAATGGCACACCACCCAGCATTAACTGGCCAGTGTCTTAGAAAAAAATAGGGAATAACGATCAAGAAGTCGCATCCTAATGCAAATGCTTCGCCGATTAGCGCGAACAAACGATGTCATTTTTGATTTCTGAAAATATAAAGCTCGTGACCCATCTGCATTCAGTCCAGACTTAGCATCATGTGATTTCTTTATTTTCCCAAAAACCAAAGATTTGATTAGAGGTTTTGCATTTACGGGGACAGAAGAGGCCGTGATAGCTTTCAACCAGCTCGTGCAAAACATGCCCTTAGACTAATTGTCCTCATGTTTCCAAAAATAGTTTGTATCAATGAAAAAGCGTGCAAAATGTAATGGAGCCTACTTTGAAAAGTAATAAATATTTTATTTTATATGTAAATTGTTTTAAATTGTTATATTTATGAGTTACGCAAAATATTCAGTGTACCCCACGTATGAGGGATGTGGGCAGCGTATTCCACTACTAATTCTGTGACTTATGTCGGCTATTATAGTTCTTTAATGGATTTTGTCGTCCCACTTTCTGTCTTATAAATAAACTCCATGTATTGCTCTTTCTATGGTAGATTGAGTGACCGAGTTCTTATGGGATCCTTACATCTCAGTATCAACATGCACTATTCAACAAATTTTTCGTTATATATGAGACGAGATTATGCATTATATTTGAGATTTTAATATACCATTGCACCCCGATAATTGGAATTCTAGTCGAAATCCTTAGGCATGTCAGCTATTTTTTTGTTAATGCATCGTACGAATTATTTTTACAAACGATATCGATAAAAATATCGCATAAACGATAAAAACCCATAGTATCGAACGTTATACGAAAACTCTGCCGCTTCTGTAAATAAACAATTATGAACGTGATGCGTCGTGCAAGCGATGAGCTTAGCGTTGTGCATATTTAACGGCAGGGGGGCGCGAGAGGGCGCGGGCTCGACGAAGGCGCGGGCGCTTTCATGAGGTGCGAAATTCGGGAATCATTTTTACGTAAGAGTCCGGCGCGCGGACGGCGGAACTTTCGCCCGGGAATTTCGTCTAAGGGCGTCGCTGATCAAAGAAATGAAACTAAAAAACGGCCCGCAGCGCGCCGGCGCCGCCCCGACGAAAATGAAAGTAAATTTAACCAGCGGTAATTCTCCTTTGAAGGGCTCTAGGGAAACTTCCGAGAAAGGAAAATTGCTAAAGTTACCGCTCCCTTATGAAGGATGGAATTATGGCTAGTATTTTAGATGTAACGAGCGCGCGCCCTCTGCCAGCGCGGGACGGCTACTTCTGTTTCAATAATTTCCGTTGATGTACCACTTGGAGTTAAGTGCATGTATTTGACAGGCCAATGGGGATATTGATAACTTTTTACTTTTTTAAGAAGAGTTCTCTTACTTAAAAAAAAGGTCAAATGCGAGTCGAACTTGCATATGAAGGGGACCGTACAATATTGAACACTATATCATTTTCAAAAATAAGTTATGAAAAACTGAACAAAAAGTAAGAATGAACCAAAACCACAAAAAAAAAAACACGTTTCTGGTATGGGGACCTTTTAATGTGGAACTTCATTTTATTTTTATAATAAGTTTTTAAAGCGACTATAATAATACACACTGTGTGAACATTTCGAGCGTCTACGTATTGCCATTGATAAAATCGAGTAAAAACACCAAAAAAAAATAAATCGTCGGAGTCAATCCATTTAACCGGGAGCATCGGGATCCAATTTTATTTTATTTTTATTACTTAAATTAATTGAATATTTTATTTAACAATATTAAAGTTTTCAGTTTTGAGTTTTATTTTTCAGTTATACTGATTAGCTCTGATTATGAAGGAGAATACAAGTTATTTTAAATTTTAGTATTCCATATTATCTTACAAACAAAACAACCCGTTTAAAAGAGTGATTTCGAAACATCAAATTTGTGTTACGAAACGATTGATGAACGTCAATGGAGTCAAATCAGATGAAATAAAAAATAGATAGCTAATAGAAATTACACTTGGAATATGTCATTAACGATTGTTTTTGATATTAACATTACCACCAATTCCAAACGCTGATTCAGCTTGAGAAGAATGGGCAACAAACTCAAAGGATTGCTCTTTTTTTTACTCATCCATATAAAGTATTGAGTATTAATAATTTTGTACAACGCTCGGAAATCACATGAAGCAACCTGATAGTCGAACAGTTCAATCCCATGGGTTATTTCATTAAGATATTCAAACATGACCCTTATATAACTTCTACCATATAACTTCTGCTTAACGAAAAGTTTAAATTCATAAAACGGCAACTTTTGAATTTCAACTGGGATCTTATTACAAAAGCGCACACATTGCTTTTAAGTGTTGCGCTAACTTTGTTTAGACTGGTTTTATGAGTAGCAAAATCGTTTTTATGTCTAGTGTTAATGTTACGGATGTCGCTAATTTTTTGGAACGATTCTATATTTCTCTTGCCATGTATCAGGTTTTCCTGTACGCATTATGACGTTACAGTTAAAATACTAATTTCTTTATAAGTTTCTCTGGGTTATGCTTTTGGTCTCAAATTCAAGGAAAAATTAATAAGGTTTGTGTTCCTCTCATTCAGAAGAAGCTTATTAGTACTAAACCATTAAATTATTTTTAGAGATGGTACTCTTTACTTTGTCAAAAGTAGTTATGAGGAATTGGTCTTGGTCTTGCGGAAAAGCGAGACCTTTACCAAGACCAATACTATCCTTAGTCTAGCAAGACCGAGATCAACACCGAATAAACAAGAACGAGAGTAATACCAAGACCGATTATGCAAGACCAAGACCAAATACGCAAGACTCAACTGAAAATTCTTATTAACAGTGTTTATATGAGATAACATATTTGTAATAGCGTTAACATATGCTTTTCTCGGAACTATATAGTTGGCGTATCGAATTATCAGTTAGAATTTGGGTTTAAAAAAGTTTGTCAATAAAACTCAATGTCAAAAATTTTTTTGGAAAAATGTTGGTTGTTAAAACCTTATTGCAAGACCAAGACCAAGACTAGACGTATTTGAGCAAGCCCAAGATCACGACTGAATAGGCAAAACAAAGACCAAGACCAAGACTATCGTAATCTTGGTCTTGGTCTTGCTTTGCTCATCACTAGTCAAAAGCTGGTTGTTTCCTGTAGATCCTAAAAAGTTAATAAATATTACCAGCAAACAGTATAATCGCATCTTTAAGAAGCAAGAGGGGTATGAAAAGATCTGTGGCTCCTGTGTCCTTTTCGAAAATAAGCGTGACTTTATGAATAGATTTAAACAAAAACTATCCAGGACTGATTCTGCAAAAGTTAAATTGTCATTTCAAATGCATTATTATTTACTATATCATCATTTCAGGTAGGTACTTTAATTATTCAAACAGGTGCTGCGATATTAATTGGCAGGACAAAAAAAAATTAAGTCAATACTAAAATAGGCGTTCCGTATAAAGTAATTGAAAATGTCGTAGCATTGTTGACCCGTTGATTGGTAACGAATATAACGAACGTTGACCCGTTGATTGGTAACGAGTTACTATACATCGAATGCTTATTTCTTCTGCGGTCATAGACAAATGCTCCTAAAGCAACAGCGTAAGTAAACCAACGATGGTCTAATGTCCACGACTAAATAACACTTCACTCTGTTTCCGAATGCTCACATTAGGTACAGTCGAACGTTCGGCACAGAATAAGATTAAAATATCCATCCTACAGGCAGATATGTATTTGGCGAAGAAATGGCAAAAAAAAAATACTGTGCGTTTTCTCTTACATATCGGAGAAATTAAAATTTCATCTCTTTGAGCGGCGAACTGAGAAATAACGATCGTTCAACGCGAAACGTACCGAGGTATTCTGGTATATGAAAAAAAAAACATAACAAATAAATGCACGATGAAGCGACCGACTCGGCAATAACGCCTCTCCTCGTGTTATTCACTTGAACCACGAGCGCAAATATTTCGGCGAAACGAACTTTCGCTATCGAAGTTATTGGCAACGCCAAACATAATAGTTTAGCGCACGACGTCCCGCGGCGTCGACTCTTGTTAACCCTTGACCGCGCGTGTTTGTTCTGGGCACGCTGTGGCGTAATTATATATACTTTCAATTATTGCTGTTGTTGTTGCCCGGGCCAGCCGCTGCACGCGGCGACGCGTACGAGTGAATAACCGACTGCGCTTATAAATAGATGCGTTTGAGAAATCGGTTTCGATAAAAAAAATTTAATTGAATCGTTTGAAACAATGTAGACGAAAGCGATATTTCTTAAAATAGCGTTTTTTTTTCAAATGCCGTTAAATACAGAATCAAGTAATGGTACCTACCATTCATTGGATTTTAAATATTCGAATTCATACACTGACAGCTACGCGCATATGGAGGGTCGCAAATAAAAGTGATGCCGCTTTAATAATTAAGCAAGTATTAAATTAAAATGTCCACAATCGTACGCATACAAAACTCAAGTGCTTTTCCAACGAGTATGAAATGACTTCATTTCATGATCAATTTCAATAGAGTCGATTTTGAAGTTAAATAGCTTAAGCTACGTTTTAGTGAAATCGCTATTAATTTTCGATCATCGACTCGTTTATGTCTGTCGGCGAAGTCGGTTTCGTGAAATCATTCCGAGGGGTGATAGAAAAAAAAAATAATTTCCAAGTTGATGTCTGCTGGTGAACAGTCAAACAGTCATTTAGTTTTATCAACGAAAAAAATCGTATCAACTTTGATACGATTTTTTTGCCATCAACAAATTGGCACACTTGTGCCGATTTGTTGCTAAGTAAATATTTGTTTCGTCTCGTACTTTTCATATTGCATAATTTTATTAGCGAGTGATTAACATTTATTAAAATAAATATTATTGTAAGAAACTATTTTATTTTCCTAAGGTTTGCAGACGCTAATTAACGAACTGTATTCCGTATTCAATACAATTTCGTCTACTTGTATCCTAAAGATGATTTTTTTCTCAAACAAGAAGATACCGGGATTTCTTATACCGTTTAACTCAACCATTCGTTTGTAGTACATCAAAGTAAACTGAACGCACGGTTTTGTAGCAAATTGCCAGCACTAACTGGACTCCTCGCCCGGCTGGGATTTACAACACCGCTTAAAATATATAATCGAGGTATTTACGTGCTACACTCAGATACTTAATGATATTATATGGACGTTCGATGTACATAATTTTTTTTTGCAATGTACGTGAAAAAAGTGGGACGTTCTATGTTCGTTTGTGTGTGCATTTGTATGTATATTATTGTATATGTTCATCGAAAACTTCGTTAATTATAGACCGATTTGGAAAAATATTTCTTCATTGAGTGTACAAGCCGTGTTCATTGTGTAGCGATAGAATAGTACTAACCATTGTTAACACATATGTAAAGTGGCTTGCTAATGCAATGGCTAACTAGCAGAAGTTGGCTGCCAACGTGCTCTATTTACATACGCCGCTTAATTTGTTGCAGACTGATTGAAAAAATGTGTCAAATTAAATAACTTCTAAAAACAGAAAAAATATCAGTATTTCCCTAATACATAAATATTATTAAACATGTTTAGAAATCGAATTTCATAAGAAAAACATAACTCAAATCTGTGTATCTTTTATCAAATAACGAACATGATTTTTATCAAAACTAATACATTAGTTATTATTACGATTAAATATGAATAAAAGATGTTTTTTAAGACATATTTTATAAGTATATAAAAATATAACAATGCAATTGACGCGCTGCCTGATACTACACGGGTGGTGTGTGGTGAGGTACTGTAATTTCACAATTTAATTTTTAGTTTATATCTACCATTAAACCAAAATGGCGTTCAGACGAAGGCAAACTGAGTTGTTTTTTGTAAAAGACATCTGTGGTGTAAATATGCACATATATTTCATGTCCACGCAGATGGTCACAAATTATAAATAATATTCGACAGTAATTATATGCTCTTGTAAATTATATTCAACATTCGATTAAAATAGTCTCTACTCGAAGGTTAAGACAATATTTGAAATCGAGCTAATGTCCTCTAAACTTGTATTAACTTTACATTTCATTTGTAATTGATAAAAACATATTTTGCATTTTAAAGCTCGGATATTAAACTTACTGCTAAGCATATCGGCCGAAATCCATCGGAGACATTATTCAACGACTTGGCATATCTTTTATGCGTTTTGTGAAGGTGCGACGTCGGTCTCTCATGTTAGGGTTTCATACCCCAAGGGTGCTAACGGGACCCTAAAAAGTCCATGCCGTCATTCCCCATGTTAGTAAGCTGTATTTTCAAAGTCTGTATCTTTTGAAGCATAATATGTGATAGCCGATTGAAAACTTGAGTACATTTTTTAATATGGCATATAGCTATAACAATACAAACAATACAAGTAAAATACTAACAATTTAAAAAAGTCGGTGAAACGGTTGACCCGGCAGGCCATTACTGAAACTTCCCGCTTCATATTTAACGATGGGTTTTTATACTTCTCGAGTTCAAAAATATAGTTGTCTTAAAGCTCTCATTTTTAAAGTTATTGAGATCAGAAATTCGAAAAAAAGTAGACCTTTTCCTAGTAGTAGTAGAGAAAAAAGTAGAAGCCATTCCTTTCGAACTCAAGGCTTCAAAATTATAATTAACACTAAATTATTGATTTTGAGTTCAGACGATCATTTTTGTACTTTATAACGCTCTATGAACTCAAAAATATAAGTTAAATAAGTTTTTATCTATATGAATTCAAACATATCAATTTAAATAAATAAAATGCTCGCAACACTCACGCAGACACACACATTCACACACACACGCACGCACACATCACTCGGAACATGGTTGAAATATATTCGTAGGACCTTAGAACTCGATTTTCTAAAATCGGACTATCGGACTAAAAAGAGTAATCTATCAATGTTATAAAAAAAATCAATTTTGATAGCGAGAAGTTAATAAAGAGTAGAAAGTTAATGAAGTCCCCATACACGAAAAGTGATTTAAAAAAAAAATTAATGTACAATGAAATTGGTGGTTCAACTAAGTGTTATACTTTGTATGATTAAAGTGTTAAGTTTAATGTTAAAAGACAGATGATAAAAACCGGCAAAGTGTAAGTCGAGGAACACGAACTAAATGGAAGAAAACGCCTTTTTTAATTAATACATAATGCAAATATAATATACGGTGCTAGGGAACTCTCAGAGCGCTAATCCGATTCGCACTTGGTTTGCGTTTTCTACGCACGACGATATTGTCTACATTTAGACAGAGATGTTGTGATTGCCCCCTGAAATTATTGTTACCATCCAAAATGTGATTACAACTCAATACAAATAGTTGAATATTAAGTTTTTTTTATGTCATTCTCTCATGTAGAGACGAAAATGTTAGTAGAAAAACAGCCAAAAAAACAACAAAAGTAATTAGCCAGTTAAGATTTCAATTTTAAGTACTTATTTAGAGGAGTTAAGGCATTCATAGCACATCATTTCATCGGCCAACTATACAGTGATACTGAAAAAGTAAATTCTAGAAGCAGGTCCGGATTTACAAAAGGAACTGATTTAATAATGCGGTATTTTTTTAGCATGGTTATTTTTTTTACTAAGTTTCAAATATATCCAAATTTCTTGATAATTTTTTTGAAGCAAAGTAAGGGAGCAGAAAAAATATTCCTGTCTGCCATAGAGGAGAAGTTCCGATCATGCTTATACGATAGAGCCTCACAATGACCGACAGACGTTGTAAGGTTCGATTGAAGTTAAAATGATTTGAAATGGATATCAATACGTGCAGTCAGATAGATCATTTTGACCAAAATAAATATATTTAAAAAACAATAAGACAAGCAAATCAAATTAGAATTTTACATCAATATTCAGAATTCAGTTTTATGAAACTACACTTTTCAGGATCCTAAAGCATTACCTGCAAGTAAGCGGCGTCGGACACCAGCCCGCAGAGCAAAGCGGTCGTCAGCGCCCGCAGCACGGCGCGGCCCATTTCCCCGCACATGACGCTCCTTTTTTTTACCGAAAGCGGAACGAGAAGACGACGGGAGTGCTAACTCGCGAGGGCCGATGTGGGTATACTGCGCCGCGTCGGCCCCGCCGGACGGCCGTCCCCACCGCGACTGACCACCGATGGGGACACCGCTGGTTGTTGGTCGGGTGTCTTAAATCAAATTAAGTTAAACTCGGGTTTTTTCTTTAACCGGAATTCAGCATTTTGGCGTTTGAAGTACAAAGGGGTAATAGAGATAAAATTTAACAGGGGATACTCGCCTCTTTGTGGACGAATATTTCGTTTGAGTTTTGAATTTATCGATGAGACATTATGTGTTTTAGAAAATATGAAAGTGTTCAACTTTCAAAACGCGATCCAGTATGTAGAGCTTTGGAAATTGAAGAGTTTCTGGTGTACGTGCTTCAATTTACTTCGGTATCGGTTTGCATCTACTTCAAATCCCACATCGGAGCAGTTTACCTAGCCATAAAGTAAAACATGTGTACGTAGACGTAACGAGGGTGCACAGCATAAAAGTTTATATGCTTGTTCGTCTGTATGTAGAAAGTTATATTATTTCGGTACGTGCTAGAAGATCGGGTAGCGTGGTAACCCTGATTTGCGGGGTACCGCCGCTGCGGTGTTGCGTAAATGTTAATGGGCGCATAATTTTAGCGGCAATCGGCGAAATATCCGACAGGCAGCGCCGTTGAACGGGTTCTCTTAAATAGCGAATGCAATCGGCGAGCTCCTTGCTTCGGCACGTATGCTGGACTAGTTTTTGCCCGAGACTTCGTCCGCGCTGATATATAACAAAGTAATTAGTATCGCATTTATATGGATTAAAACTACAAAATAAATAATGCTATTTTCTAAATAATGGTATTAAAAGAAATATAAGAAAGAGATCTGGATTCTAAAATGGGATTCGTTCTATCGTTTACTATACTATATTTTTTTTTCTTCTGTATAGCCAATATCATTATATCAGATATCAATTTATACAGTAAAAAAGAAATATGTAAATCATAGTTTTTGAGTTCTAAGCATACTACCGAATAGATACACGCAGAAAGACGTCGCTTGATGGAATGTACGCAAAAAAATAAATAAATAATTAAAATAGAGCAGCTGAGCCCTTATCAATATTCAAAAAATATAAATATGTCCGCTTAGGTGTTAAGTTTTAATTTATATTTAAATTACGGTCGTTAATTCCAATATGTATAATTAAATGATATTTTCAATAATATACCATAGATATATTTGTTTCCTAGGGCACTATAGACTCATCGTACACTGGCCTACGGTTTCTAATCTTATACACGGGCGTACAATGAATTTTCTGTTCCATTCTAGTCAATTTTTGCAATTCACGATTCGCTGCTAATCTTGAAGTTAATTCTGCCAGTAGTTTAAGTTGAGATTCCATTGTCAGTTCTTATTTCGGTCCCGATTTCTATTTCGATATGAGTGCCGCTATCACTTTAAATACCGATCCTGTTCCCACAGTTTGGACATTGGTATCAGCTACAATCGCTCAACTTAAAAAACTGAGTGATTTGTATTGTATTTATGTGGGCAAAGCCGCGAGCTTCATATATGTGAATCACCAGTAAAAGCTAGTTGCGTGCTTGTATTTTTTTCACGGTTTTCTATTAATATTTCATCTATACTGAATGAATATTTAATTTCAGATGAAAAAATACAAAAACACGAGAGTAGATGATTAAAAAGTGTATGATAAAATAGGAATCAAGGGTGAAAACGAATTGAAACAAAATCATACTAAATCATAAAATGTAGCTAACAATTTAATGAGCATTATCATTTACGTACCTCAGATATTGTTTTTATTTCATTTTAAGAATGAAAACATATGTATTTATTGTTTTTAAATTTTACGGTTTCGTTGGAAGTTCTTGACGCAACGTCTCTAAATGTAATGAGTTTAGTAAGAAATGATATGATTGTTGTGTATTATGGTGCGTCATAGAATATAAAATAATTTTTATCAATTCCGAAAAAATTTAAAACCTACAATATCATTTACTTGTAAATCAAACTTTTAAACAACCTTAAATTATTTCAAAGGGCGAAAAAAGTACCAGAGCTATCATTTTAGCCGGGGTGTCGACACTTAATCCAAATTTTTTAACAGGTAAGCTTGTACTCGTATTCAAGGACTTAATATTATTAGACCCGTCTTCGGTGATTTAGATAAAACACTACTTGTTTAGGGTTTACTTGCGCAGTCATATCGTTTAAAGTTATCTAGACTATACTTATCGTTGAAGTTATGCAATTCACTGATAAAAAGAACCGGTATTACGTTGACCGCAAAACGATTTTTCGGGTCGGCCGTTGGCAGCGCAATCTATAGACGATTTTATGTATTTAAAGGAAAAAATAAATCAAATTATTTTGTAAGAAGTGTATGTATGGACTAATAAATTTTGTGTTTCGATATTAGCGGCAATTTTCCAATGCACTAAATTGCAATTCAATGTTTAATATTTTTTTAGTCAGAGCGATAAAATAATACAGAACGGCTAAATACATCTCTTGTACAGTACGATGCTCGAAACTCTGTGAAGTTAGTTACGAAAGCGTCGCAATGGCGTAAAATAGGAGCGCGGTGGAGAAGAAGGAAGGGTCGGGGAGCGTTGAACCTGCGCATTGCATCATACGCAGGCAGTTCAGAACGGCATAGTTTTGTGATTTATCTTGCATGATATGTTAATGAATATCATGGGTTGTTTAACATAAATGTGATAGTGTTGCTGGTCAAGTTTGTTACCTTCACCGAAAAGGTATTGTGTTCGAATTCCGATTATGGAAGAATGGTCGAATGGGGTTTTTGACTTGTGTGTCTCGAATAGGACGTTATCAGTCACGATTGTTCTCGCAGCATCAGTTAAGGGTAGTTATAGCAATCTCGGATGCGCACTAGGCCAGCCTAGAAGGTTTGAGGTGCAAGACCCCTCTATCTGAAATAAAGGGATTGTGGGAAGGTATATTGTCTGTCCATTGGGAAATCGTAAACATGACAAATAACATTTTAAAAAGAGTTTTTTTTCTAAAAATGTAATTATTGTATTTGATATAGATGGGAAAATCGAGTCTCCTTACAGGAAAATGCAATAATACATTTGACATGTAAAGAAATTCAAATTATTTGTTCGTTATCTTAACCAGAGCGTATGCCAAGTTTTAAATTTTAACAAATAATGAAATTAATCGGCAGCAACTCATACCAATACACGTAGTTCAGCCGTTTGCATGCTCCCTTTTTTATCTACGATTTGGAAAATCTGTAAGTCCTAGAAGGTTTATTGTAATTTAAAGGATATATGAAAATTTTCCATACTGTGATATCATTATCAAATCTGTCATATGTAAATGAGTAATTTTGAAGTTAACAGTTATTTTTTTTTTAAGAAGTATTATGAATTTTACGTGAAAAATGCATCAAAATCCATTGTGTGTTGACTTCATGCCAAAGACTAATCTTTTTAATTGGTTTGTTTTCAATATATCAAGCCACATTGCGTGGATATTTTAATACTTAAAATAAGTCGAAGCCGTTTAAGAATTTACTTCGTTCGAAAGCAAAACATTGAAAAGACTAACTCTCTTAGACATATTTAACAATAAATAGTGTCTTATCAACTCTATATATTTCAACGTTAGCTTTCTCCCGCTACTCCGCCTGCTGGGACGGAGTAAATTCCTACGTCTCTTGTACCGACTGATGACGCTGTGACCACCGTGATCTCGATCCCGGTCCTGCTCTCGTCTCAGCCTTAAAAGGTGTGATAATAAGAGAGCATGGCATGATTTAAAACCCTACATACGAAATCCTAAAAATATTTTTCTATTTGCTATATTCATTTGTAATTTTCAGTTGAACAGACTTTTGCATATAACTCGGTTTCCAGGTGGTATATCAAGGTAAAACATACTTTATTTTTTAGATCTTCTAACACACAACACGTGAAAACCGCATTCAAATTCGTGGTGCAGTTTTTTTGTAATGCACAAACAAACAGACATACAGACGAACAGACGAAAATTCTCATAACGATTGTTGTGACCTTTATTGCACCTACAAGGTCTCACGTATTAGTTTTTCATAAATATTTTTCAAGTCGGTCGGTTACAGTCATATTTGATTCTCCCACTTGTCGCTTTGATATTGCATTTCTCAGCGATGGGCCACTTGTGTGTTCTTTTTGCTAACGGTACCGCGTCGCCGGCGCGTGTTCGAGACAACTTTCGCCTTCATGCGTTGAACCCGCCGCGGTCGAGCGGCGAGCAATGCATTTTACGCATTCGACACTTCGTTTTAATTATATCTATAGACGTTAATTATCATTCCTTATTTGTAAGATTGATTTGGTGATCACAATGCATTGGTAATATATACGTTATGGTGTTAGTTACGAGATTGGTTCCGTTTCATAAACATAATCAATGCATGGAAAAATTATTATTTATGTACGTATGTCGAGTTTTTCTTATTTTAAAATCATGTATCTCGCAGTACTTTGGGAAAAATAGACCAGGATGTATTTTTTCAGCTTGGAAATCAAGCACGCTCATATAACACACCGTGAAGTTAGTGCGGTCTGAAGTTATCGAAGTGGCAAGCAAATTGCAACTATTTCTGCAATATTGTACGTGCCATGTGCATGCATATGCGTATGGCGTATAATTCAGTAAGTTTAACGCACTGTAATGATTAGCATGTGTTGTAAACACTAACAGACATTGTATCGTATTATATTTATAAAGACGAATATCTCAAAACTCATATTTTATTCAAAGAATATTTTTTTATTCCTCGGAAAAAGTATAACTTGTTACGTGTACAATCAAGCTTTTTGTACGAATTATTCTTTAATATGAATTACTTAAGGCGCTTAGTTTGAGACGACTGTCTTTAATTCACTCAATTGACAAAGTATTATTCTAAGCACTTGTAAAAAATTCCACCTAAGACCAGCTCTTAATTAAAATTTTAAGTACTTTCTAAATTAATTTGAAATTTTCCCATTTAATATAACGGTAAACATTTTTTTTTAATTATCTGTAGGTTAATGGTATTTCACGATATTTAATTAATCATGGGCGGAAATTGTAGCATATGAAATCTGTAACATCTGAAAGCCTTACAGGTGTGCTCTATAAAAATATATCGTTTGAGACTGTTCACGTCTAAACGAATTGAATAACAAAGAGAAAAAAATAATCAGTCGACGGCTCATTTTCACTAACCATGATGCCCTTATGTAAAATCTATGATCCTAAACTCTAAGTCGATTTCGGTTCGAGTTACGATCTTGCACCTAATTCTGGTTCTGGTATCCGCCGTAATACTGATGCCGGTCACGGTCTCGATAGCGCTGCCGATGGGTAACATGAAAACTACGGAAAAGTCTTTTTCTTACCAAAATTTGTAAAGCGATCTCTTGCGCCTTCGCCTGACCTGTTGCTTTTTCTTTAATTACTTTTCTTTTCCTATAATTTAGGTAAGCTGACTGGACAGTGCAATCAAATTTAAAATCGGTCAAAAGAACAATGAACTATATGCCATCAAAAATTCTATGCTATTCCTGTTTTGAAAATCGACAGTTTAACATTATTCTGTATGGCGCTAGTACACAATGACGTCAGTGAGTACTATTGCCTTCTTTGTTTAATTAGTAATTTTAAAAGATATTTTTATAGTTATAAAGAAATGCTTTCACTACGCTCTTATTCAAATAAAAAAAACATTAAATACAGTAATACAAAAAAAAAATAAACTACCCTATTACTTATAAATTGTTGGAAAAATGTAGGAAATAGCAAAAAATAGTTTAATTTAGTAGTGCTAGTTTGAGAGAAAAAAATCAAGAATTGCTATCAATATTCTCGTAACCTATTAACAGAAAAAATTACTGTTTGAAAAACCACGAATTCTTTTATGACACGTATACATTACCGTCTCTCCAAAAAAAGGGAAACAAATGATTCAAGTACCTTTTATAACGAAGTTGAAGAAAATTTTAATATTAATTTTGGCATTTTCGTTCATAAAATAACGAATATTTAGTGCACGTAAGGCTTGAGAAAAATAGCAATTGACATAAGCTCAGGATTCGAACGAAAAGTAAATTGTCAGAAGACAAAATAAAGTTATGAATTCATTTAAAATATTTCATTCTATTAAATTGTTTTCAAAAAAATATGCAGTGTTTAATATTTTACGGTAGTACGGAACCCTTCGTGTGCAAATCCGACTCGCAGTTGGCCGGTTCTGTATCAGTTTCGTGTTTGATTACGGTCGTATAGTTAAATAACTGTATTTACGATTCTGCATTGTTAACAAATCGCTATGTCGCAATGTATAGGCGTGCTCGTAAGTCAAATGGTTTTTGTTTGTATAAACACGTTGGCATCGTCATGATTGCCACTTTTACGAGTCTACTCCCAGTTAAAATATAAAATTACCTAAGTCGATATTGAGATGTACGGGTGGAAACAAACATTGAAATGAACGATAAGTAGGGGAAAATAATAATTATTTGTGGTAAAATCTACTCCTCATTCCTTTTAAGCTCTGCCGTTGTAATATCTTACCAGCTATTGCAATCAAATACTATAATGTTATTTAGCAATGTAATATTATATCAAATACGTGGTCTGTTTGACAGCGACCCAAAATCGATTAAATTTATTTCTTTTCTTTTAAGTTTTTTTGAATTTACTATAGTTTTTTCTTGTTAAATATCTATTATTTTATGTTTATGCTTTATACGCACGTAGCCAATAAGCACATTTTGAATAAAATCATTAAAATTTTAGATATAGCTTTGTCTGATTCATTAGTTCAACTGTTAAAAACTTACCTACAACATGCAGTAAAAACATATTGAAGTGTTTTTTTATTTATCTTAACCGCTAATTAGCTGTTGTATAATTTGTTCGTACGTTTCGTACCAATACAGCACATGTTACTGCATGTCGCAGGAAAGATTTTTTTTTTATGAATTTTCGCGATATAACACATTTTGAACATTTTTTACCGACATATTATAATAACCATTCTTTACAATTTAGATTCGTGTGATTTAAACTTTTTAATGGAAATTACTAAAAATGCCAGCTACGTAAAGCAAATATTTTTTTAAAGGCCGACTATAAAAAAAATTTCCAAACGTAATTCGAAATGACATCCGTATATTTTACTTTCTTATATTTCATCACTTTTCAATGTAAATAATGCAAGGAATAAAATCAAAAAGTTTTATTTAATATTCTTGGAGGACTATTTATTGATTTAACTAAAATTTGGTGTAAATAAGTGTATTATAAATTATAAAAAAATCGTACCACACGACGTATGGGTCCCACTCCGTCGTCATAAAATTAAGTAGCACATTTTAGAAATCGACATAAAGAGAGAGAGAAAGGGCGAAATAGAGGAATTCTCTAAGTTTCCAAAAAAAAAAGAGGCTGTAACGCTTTTTCTTTGCTTATACTTCCTGTAAGTCGCGTTAAGGAACTTCCTACCAAAAAAAAAAAAATCATATAAGCACCGGGGATTGTAAACAATTATTTTTGTTCTTTTCAGTTGATCACTTGGTAACAAAACGAATGTTATCAAGAATATTATGAAAGTTTTTTACCAAAACTAAAATCCAAAACAGATGCTTATCAGACTTGCTTTTCATAAAATCTGAAACAGTGTTCACTATAAGGAAAAAATATATATGTATAATATATTTTATGAACTTATATTTTATATTTCAGTACTTTATATTTCAACCAATACACGATGGATTTCATTATACTTCTATTAGCAAATTCTCATAATATCCTCGTTTTATAAAATAAATTTGCCAAAGAAACTATAGTCATTGAAGTAACTGCTTCTGAGAAAATTTGCCTAGAACATCTACGTAGAAACTTTATAGTCACAGAATAGATGAGGCGTAGGTACTGTGTCGTAGCGCGTCCTGCGGCCGGGCTCCCGATTGCGCCCGTGCTTGCAATCTGACCAAACATTTATTAGGGTCGTGTCTATATTATTTTATATAATTTATAAATACATTTTCAATTATATATTTTTTTATAGTTTCTCTGGCAAAGTTGTTATAAAAAAAGAGATTATGATTATTTGCGTAAAGATGCGATAAAATCCATCCGGTGTAAAATAAATGTTGAGTTCTTATTTGTTGAAACGGAAACCTATAGCATGTATATGTATATTTACTATTTGATTATGCATGTGTGCTTTAGCACCTGTGATCCTATAAATAATAAACTTACCAAAATTATGTAACACTCTCGCCTTTGTATCGCCATTTGAACTTAAATTTTCATCGGATTAATGCAAAACTCTACCGAGCTGATGTTTTGTATAGCGTACTTGTCACGTTCTACGAAAAATACAGCTGTGAGCTCTCTCCCCGCGATTAAAGCGTCAGGTTGTTTTCCCACTCGTTCCGTATATTGTACCAACATCAGCTTGTCCCTGAGAGACCGTCAGGTGTTAGAGCGACCGTAGTCTGGCTCTTTGTTGAGTTCGGGGTTCAGACAGCACGTTTTTGCGCGGCCAAGTTAATTGTGTTATTTGGCACAGTGGAGTCTCTCCAAATTGAACGACAGTAAGACATAAACAATTAAATTGCTATGCTCTAAGTCAATTATAAAGAAAGAAACTATTTAATTCTCTGAGTTTACTAGAATTAGAGAGACATTGAAAATGTTTCGAGTATAGTAGAGACTTCTCAAGCAACGTGACGTCAAAATAATCGTCTTTAGCAACGTAAAAGCACAGCACAAGATTGTCTATATTATAAGTCAAATAGTATACCTATCAAAGCATCAGCACGTATTAATTAAAGATTCAAATGAGACAAAATAATGTCAATAAAATATTATCTTAATAAAATCAATCAAGTTTACGATAAAATTCTCTAAGTGCGCTAGAGCAGCCCGATATATTCACATATATATTGAAAGACTAATTATACTAATTCCTTCAAATTAATATTATAAAGTTTAAGTAAATTATACCTTGTAATTATAGCGCAATAGCAGATAACACATTTCATACAATAAATAGTGAAATAAAATAATAAACATATATTATTATGTTATTAGTATAAAATAAAATAAAAAAAAAAAAATAAACAAAATGAAATTATGTGTAAGCAGTAAAATCTTATAGTTAAGAATTTAAAATATAACTATCATTATCGTGCTGTGTGAAATTTCCTGTATTAAAGTTGTAGGTATTTCAAAAAAATATTTATTACGCGACACTGTTACAATTTTCAATTTTTGTGTAGCAGAACCACCTCTCTGAGTAGGAGTTCGATTTGCAATTAAATCAGAAGTTTGATCTGATCTTCTTGTAGATGAACCCCCTTAGGAATCTTCGTCACACTTCTAATTCGACCTGGTCGAATGCTTTTAAATTTAACGTCACCGAGATATATTAAATGCAAAAGAAAAAAATTTAATATTTCGGTCAATAAACCTCATTTGAAAATTAGAGATAGCTTCCGAGAGCCATTTCTCATTCAGCAGAATCGACTGCCAGCCTGAAAGACAAGAAAGACAAGTATCTATTAGGAAATCTGCACACACCAAAGATAATAAAATAGAGCTCGCTTTCCAGTCAGACACAGCTCGTGACTACTTCCCTGGATTGCTGAACGCCGCTTAGGTTGAACCGCGCTCTCGTGTTAACCCAGTCAAAACATGATTAACTCGTGATCGCGCCGAGGTCGCACAGATTTTCTCGATTTCTGTGAAGTGCGGCCCGAAACCAAGCTTATTTTCCAAAACCCTATTCTGTCTGTTTCCCAAACCAGACTGATTTCTCGCTGTTCCACGGCCTCTGACTTTGCGCATAACAAATCGTCCGGCTGTATTATTCCTTTTAATTTATTTGTAAGAACAAATGCACCTATCTCTATTTTTTTCCCTAGAGACGCTGACGCAACACTGGCACGTTGGGGTTTATTATTACATTCATGTATACGCGTAACGTAATTAAAATTTACAAAATTAATATATATAAACGAAAGTAACCCAATTTATGTAATGAATTGAAATAATCATATTTAAATAAAATAAGCAAATAAAATCAAATCACCTACCTATGAATATCAATTAAACAATCAAATGAATCAACCATTATAACTAAATAGTGAAATGAAGCGATAACTCACATCAAATTAATTATATATAAAACTATCATCAACTACATACCTAACCAAGTAAATTATCGATACTTCACATAATCATCTAAATTAAAGTGCATAATTGTCACACCTAATTCAATTCATAAAGTCAATCGTATATGTCCCATGGTATAACTCATGATACTATTATAATAATAAATTGTCCCAAGATGATGAATAATTGTATCAAGATGTGGACAAAACGATATGCTTAGGGAAATATATATATATATAATGGCGAAGGATTTACGGAATTTGAAAAATGAGTAGCCTAGAACCATCTACAAATCATCCCGCATCGAATGGTCCCAGTCCCATGTCTATACGTTTAGTAGTTTTTACGTGATTGGCGAACAAAGACAACCTATTTTTATTATATATGTATAAAAGATAAACTGTACGTTATAATAATATTTTAATTTAATATTTTCGGATAGCCAAATCAGGATCAATTTCCTATAGTGTTAAGACATACAGTGTGCATTTTCATTTTTTTAAGAATGGTGTAGGGTTGCTTTTACACAATGACACATGTTCATGACAATTATTGTATACCGAAAATAGTCTTTCTTCCAATGATTTTTTTAATTTCCTTTTTTTTTATGTATAGAACTAAAGACTTCCGAAACAAATGACTTTTTTTTATTATTTTCAATGGCATAAGCTCATCCAAAGAAACGGCCTTTACACTGCGTTTTTGTGAACTCGAAATATATTGTAGTGTTTTCTTTATAGACCTAAGGATTAGTCTCATTATATCTAATCCTTTGGGATTATTTATTGGGATATAACATAGTACATACCTTGTACACATATATAAAGTGAAACGTCAAAATATTGGTAATATCTAGTTTGAAACTAGATAATTCAGTGCGTATTTTGCAAAATAACTTCAACGGGTATTTACGATACGGACAGTTACGAAATGGTTAACGTCAAACAGATAAACATAAATGAATTTCCTTACTTAAAGTTACAAGTGTTACGAGTTAAGTCTCGTACGCCTGTTCTGCGTTATTTCGCAAGAGCTAGCGCGGGGCCTTCGCGGGTCCATACCGCGGAGTATTGCGTAACTTCTGACATTCGAGATGGTGACATTGTGGCCTTACGGGGAACAGCGAGCTTTTGTAACGGTTTGATTAACTTTTGACATTAAAAATGTACACAACCGACAATAGCTTCATAAGTGACAGTGCTCAAAATGCTTTATAGCAGTATATAAGTGACGATGTGCAAATTGCTTTATGATGTACTTCATAAGGAACAATGTTCAAATTAAGCGGCATCAGTTTAAGTTTATAAAAAATCAAGTAAACCATAAACGATGTTTGGTAATATAGAAATCAATGAAAAAGATCTTTAAGTAAAATTATAGGATGTGATAATTATTTTGATTACTACAAATTATTAGTATCAGTTGATCTAAATTACGAAATTCTTTATGCTCCATGGACTTGTTGACTTTGGTCAAAAACTGATAAATTCCCATGTAAAACAGGTTTACTTTCATTGAAAATTAAACACCATTAATGCAATAAAGCACGACGACGGCACAAGGTTCGAATCCTCATCCCGGGCGACTCGGCCCATGAGTTATTGACTTCAGTAAAATTATACCTCTTGCTCCGTGCTTCGGCCGTTGATATTGCATGGACACGCGTTGACCGCGCTTAAAGTTAAAAGACCCCGACACGCACTGAGGCCCTTTACGTTAGTCTAAGGTTCAAGTTTCTCAATTTGAAGTAAAAAGTCGCGGGAGGGTTTACCACGACGGTGAGCTGGTAAAAGCTAGATACGTCTAAACGTGCTCAACTATTTAATGTCCGAGGTGCCTTCGTCGGGCCTGCCTCTCGGCCATATCTCCGGATCTAGATTCTAAAGCATACCATTTAAACTTTATTGGAGTCTAGACACTCTGGCGATTTCCGAAACGGTAAAGTTTCGGCGGAAAACGGAAGCTGTAGCTTCGGGCTAATCCGGGAGCTGTTTAATAGTTGCCAGACACTACGAGTGGATAGTTGCGGGTTCCTCGGACGGAAGTTATTTCAATTGGAATTCGTACATTCTAAAAGATAAACATTTTATGTAGTCTTACAAAAAGATGAGTATACTCCCTGGTGCGAGTGTGGTTGGGTGGTCAACGCTTTGATTTCGAATAAGGTGGTAACCGATCGATTTCTGATCACGGACGGCCGACTTGATCAATGACTTTTTGACAAGGCGATGACAAAGACCGCACCATCCTCGCATCAGAGAACATATAATACCGTTGATGACAGATGCTGTCACCAGTGTGGTATCGATTTGACAACGTCAATATTTGACTGGCATGGAGATTTAGGTTTTCAATATTAAATAGCTTTACACATAGCGGTGCCTTGTCAATGGAAAGACAAAAACTTGCTTATAATGAGTATGTATATATAATTAAATTATTCTAGGTTTCCCATTCGTTATTTTCTTACATAAAAACATTAAAATATTACATTTGAAAGTTTAAAGACTGATTATTTTAGATGTTTTGACGTGCGCAAATTTTATTAAACCGAATTTTAAATCATTAAATTTTTTTCAAATTAAATTCAAAATATTTTCTTTTCATAGGTTATAATATAAATAACAGTTGAAATATGTCACAATTTTTTGCGAATTTACATTTTTCCGCTAGTTCGGAAGGCAGTTTTTCTTCAAAACGTACGAGCAAAAACTTAATGGTAGCCCTTTTCTAATTACATCACGCATAGCCAAAACAAATACAAAACCATTAATAAACGAAACAGCCCGGTGAGAAGTCAAGCCGCTTATGCCCATATATTTGTCTGCATAGTCGACTAACATGTAAACACTATATGCGCCAAGTCACCGTGTTTCTTTTTTTGCATACAGTTTACATTTCCATTGCCCATTCCTCCACATACTACCCTCCGCGCGTAACTTCGATATCGCGACTTGAGCGTTGACGGTCAACCGCGCGTGAGTGTGTCCAACACGTCCGCTCCGTGTGATTTAAATCTACACGCGTATGACTATCTCGAGTCGCTGGTAAGGACCTGGAAGGAGCCGAGACGCTGCTCCATACAAATTGCAAGTACCTGCAAGCCGCTGCAGGTACTTGCAATTTTGTTCCTCGGGACGATGTCCTGCATTGTGCTCCGATCTTTACGAATTATCTAACCTGAATTGTATGTTGAATTCACCGGTGTACTTGGCCGCGTATACACTCCATTTAAATAATATATCTGCTTTAAAAGAATGGTGAATATCATAATTCTTTATGCCCCCTCGCCCTTACGCAATAAATAAGCTATCACTTTAAACTCGGTTTATTTTTATATCCGGTATTGAGTTTATTTCGCTCCCTATTTATTTTAAACATTTAATTTTTTTAATACGAAAAATATTCGTAAATAAATTGGGATGCCAGAGTTAAGATTCCAATTTCCTTAAACTTATTTTTAAGAGATACACGAGGTCCGAGCTCGAAAATCGCGCGAACGGCCCGCTTCTGCAGCACGAAAACTCTATGAATATCTGCGGTATACCCCCATACCAAGATACCATTCTAAATTAGGCTGTGGAAACAACCAAAATAAACTAATCTAGCAGTTTCAACGTCTGATAGATTTCTAATTTTTTTGGCTGCATAGTTGGCAGAGCTAAGCCTTTTCGCCAACTTACTGATATAAGGACCCCATTGAAGTCTTATCTAAAGTAGTTCTCAGAAATACGTTAGAATTTACTAATTCCAATTCTTCGTTACGTACTGAAATAGTTAAATTATGAATAGGGTTCTTTACCTATAATATGATAAAACGCAAACTTTATTTAGAAGAATTACAGAAAAGATGTATAGTAAATAAGTGGAGTAAATAAGTTTTGCAAAATTCTTATTGAACTTAAAAAAATATATGCTATAATCATTTGTTCCGAGTTCGAAAAAAGGTCGTTTTTAACATCAAACAATTTTTTTTTGTGTAAGCTTTTTTATTATTCTACTGCTGCACAGAAAATAATATTTTTTAACCCCCGACGCAAAGAGAGGGGTGTTAGAAGTCTGACCCCTCTCTGTGTGTGTGTGTCTGTTTGTCAGTACGTGGCACTGTAGTTCTAAAACGGGTGAATAGATTTAGATGCAGTTTCTGTTATTACAAAGAAGATTTTCTAGCGATGGTTCTTAGATATGTTTCATCAAAATCGGTTAAGCCGTTTAAAAGTTATCAGCTCTTTCGCTAGCCGTGGTAGGAATCTTAGACGCATAATGGGTATTTGCTTTACTTGCAAACATACTTGTCGCCTAAAATTTGAAACAAATTTAGTATGAAGGCTAGGATTTACACACAAACGACAAAATAATTACAAACTTGTAACCTTCATCTCCCTAACCTCCCTAGAGAGAGTGCAGATCAGTGTATTCAACTAGGGAGCTTTCGGCAGTCCTGAAAAGGTGAAGTTTGGTATGCAGGCTAGAATTTATACATAAACAGAAAGAAATTAAAGTTAAATAAAAAAAATAGAAAAAACCCCAACGCAATAAAAGTCAACATTTGAAAAGTTAAAAATAACATCTTACGTTGAGTTATCAAATTCGATTGAGTAACACCTATAAGTATCTATATATATTAATTACAGAAATTGATAGATGGTACGATAAGGTTTGCTCGTTGAAATGGCGCTATAGTGTCGCGGCGGGGTATCAAAAATTTCATAATAACTAAATGACAATAATTAATTATAACTAATAATAAATAAATAACAATAACTCAATAACTAAAAAAAATAGGGAGATTGTAAACTCTTAGCGTTCCAGAATTAACAGTTTACCTAACACTCAATGAAGGTAACTAGATTTGATGGTATCGAAGCAAGTTGTAAGAAGAAGCAAGGTTGGATATGCTAATAAATTACTAGATAGTCAATCACGTGAAGGGCCTGACTTACTTAAGCGACATTATAGCGCCATTTCAACGGGCAAACCTTATCGTACCATCCATCAATTTCTATAATTAATGTACATATATAGATACTTATAGGTGTTATTCAATTGAATTTGATATATCAATGTAAGGAATTATTTTTGATTTTTTAAATGTTCGTTTTTTTTGCTTTTTTGCGGAGTTTTTTGCTTCTGCTCTAATTGTGGTTCGCGTACACAATCTTTCATATTATAAAAGAATTTCCTAACCGTTACTTCTAGAGTTCTAAGAATTTCTGCTAGCGTTTTACAAAAACTTCTCGTGTCATAAGAAGTTCTATCAGCGTCCTTCATATACGAACAGCATCGCAATAGCTATTTTTAAATTGATTTGGTATTCAATTTATTAATTTTCTTTACACTAGCACTACATTACTAATTAGAACCTAAAAATATGCATAAATGAATGTGATGATAATAATAGAAAATATATTTGATCACAATGTGTTTTTATTGTTTGACAATTTTAAAATATAAGAAATTAAAATATGCATTAAAATATTAGTTCTAATTTACGTAACATCTTTTAACTAAATCATTTTATTTGCAATCCAATGTGCTAATGTAGTCTAAATATTATCACGGTTGATACAGATGTAAAGTTATATGTAGCACTATTATAAAGTGATAGTGTTTCGTGGGAATCGGTAAGCTTTGAATAGCTTTCGGTGTTGCAGACGAGCAGAGGTAATAAATGGCCGCTGTGCAGTGGTTGCCACTAATGGCACTTTTGTCTCATTTGAGCCACACACGTATTTTTCTTAGCTCTATTATTCAAATTCACTATTATCTGAAATTTTAAAGTTCACTATAAAGATTATAGCCCATTTTAAATTTAAAGTAGTTTACAGTCTTATTACAATATAACTATTATGTGCAAATACAATAAATCGTTATATTGTGTTAATTTTAGCTGTTATTTTGCTGCTTGGTTTGTTAGGTCTACAGAAATATTGAGTTGACCATTTTCATTTAAATTGTTCATAAATTGTCTAAAGATTATGTGCATCTTGTGTGTAATTACAATATTTTATATGGCATTGTATAGTCTAGAGCCAATAAAACTTATAGTCACCAATAAAATATTGATTAATAGCTAGATGGAAGAAGAACAAACGCGCGTGAGTGAGATTCAAGGTCGTTACAACTATAGTTGATATGAAATTTGTAAAATTTGGATTTTTTGCGAAACTAAAACTATAATCATTGATATATTGATAAGAAAATATAACAATTTAGGAAGTTAGTATAAAAAGCCTTATATACTTAAAAATAGTGTTAAGAAACGCCGTTACCTTATTTATGTAGTTTACATAAGTCGATTATACATTTATTATATTACCTTTCAATCACCTCTCCGTGCCCGACATCGATACTCCGACATTTTATTTTATTTTAGACTAGCTTTTCACCTGTGGTTTCGCCCATGTGGACACGTGGTTCATTTTATATGGAAAGGCCTTGCTGTTAATCCCAATATCGTTCCCGCTTTCGATGCTAATTTCGGTACTATTCTTTATTTTGATCCCGAACACGTTCTTGGTTCTTATTCCAATTTGACTCTGGTCCTATATTCAATTTCGGTCCCTGTCCTGGCTCTCGATTCTACTCCCTTTTTCGCTCTCAATTCCTATACCGCTCGCAGTTACAATCCGTAAGAAGCTAAGACAAATATTAGCAAAACTATAAAAGATAAACCATATTACTCTGAGATAGTGTAGCTTTCTACGAGTGAAAGAATTTTTCTACTTTATATAACTGCACTTCCCTAAGGATGTTTTTCCTGAGACGCGATTAAAATAAAATATAACGTATATTCTGCTCCAAGACAAGTTCTATCTGCCCGCAAGAACCGCGTCAAAATCCCTTCAGTAATTTCGAAAACGTGTGCAGGCAGCAAAATAGGAACAGACAGAGAGACAAATAGACAAAACCTCGATTCCCACCGATGTCACTCGTCATTCTGATCCTAGTTTTGTTTACAGTCCAGGCTTCGTTCTGCTCTTAGCTCTAGCAGGTAATTTTTATTTAATTAAAAAATGTGTATTCATTTGAAGCTGAAGCGTGGGGTTCCAATTTCTACATTGATTCCAACCTTGCTCCTAATTTGATTTTCTCCCGGTCCTAATCTCGCTTTTGATCCTGACCTTCTTTATATAGATAATACACAACTTGCATGCGAAATTTAATGATCGTGGTAATAATTTTTACTCGAAAAAAGAGAAAATTAAATAAATAGATCAACAACGTTTTAGTCGCATTTATTATTTCATTCATAACAAATGGAATTTTCTATTGATGAAAAAAAATTAGAAAAGTTCAATATGTAGTTTCAGAAATGACGTCCTACAAAGATACAAACCTCATTATCTCTTATAACATTAATTGTGATACAGTCCTAAAGGGTAAAAATGATTTTCTTGCTATTACCAAAAACTAAAGTTACGAAATGGAACATCCATCGCGCGAGTGTGGATCGCATTTAGCTGAAGTTTCTTTTTTTAATCGGAAAACTAACGACGGCCGCGTGCGGTCGAGTCGGCGGCGCGCGCGCCGCGGCCCGCCCGGTGCGCGGGCCCGCTTGGTATTCCGCATGCACCGCGCCGAACTTTGCGGCACCCCACAATTTGTCACGGCAAACAACACCGCTATTTACAAATGCAAATAATTCCGAAGGATCTACATATTTGCGGGGCCGCAAAAGCGAACGGCATGCACAAGGACGCCGCGTAATAAAATATGCAACAGGCGTGTTGGCTATGAGCATGAATGGATGGAATCTGCTAAATTCATACTAAAATAGCTCTCGTATCACATTTGCATATTTATAGAGACGGTACGAACTCTACGAATTAAGAGAAAAAAAAGGGAGTATTGTTAAGAGAAATTGCAATGGTTTAATTTCCGTTATTAACTAAGAACTAGGTTATTTACCTACTTATAATACACCTAACAAAGCGTCAGGATGTGAATATCTTAGCTATATTCTTTTGAAATGTGACAAAAAAGCACTGTTTTTCGTTACTAAAAGCAAGATATAAATTCGAAAATTCGTTATATACTCTTATTTTTAAGTCACGAAGCAAAGAGAGGAGTGTTATGAGTTTGGCGTGTGTGTGCCACACACAGACACACAAGTGTGATACACAGGGTATCTGTGTGTCTATGTGTGGCATCGTAACTCCCAAACGGTTAAACCGATTTCCTTTTAGTATTATTTGTTGGAAAGATGACTTAGAGTGTTTTTAGCATGTTCTTTATTTAAGAAAATCTGTTTAAGTGTTTGAGGCTTACCAGCACTTTTTTAGTTGACGAACGAATATACGTATTTTTCCCAGGTCTGATCGAGTTGAAATTTGGTACCTTCTTAATTTCATGACATCAGAACATGGCAACTTTAAATTAATGCTGTAGCGTCAACTGAAATTTGCAGGATAATCAAGTCCCACATCAATTTCCAGCAGAGGTATTGTGTTTGGACTTAACGGAATGTAATGAATATATTATCGACAAATAGACTAGTTTCCGTCCGCAGCTCCATCCATGAACATAGAAGCAAGTACTTAATATTAGGTAGTATCGACTGATCACGCTCTCAATCATGATCCCAATCGCTATCCCGTTCTTGATTATTGTCCCGATTCTGATCTCGAAGCTGATTTGTCTCACTCTCGATTCTAGTCCCGCTTTTGATTCTGGACCCGATCTTGATTCCGGTTCTAGTTACTCAACTCTCTAACGTTGAATATAATTACGAATGTGGAAGTTGCTTTAAGATAGTATTAAGTTAATGATTACTATTCAGTAAGAAAGATTACGGTGCTGAATGCACTAAGGTATGAATGATGTAGTATGCTATATACTATAAAACCAAAAAAATGGCAAAATAAAATATCAATGTTTGATGTATTTTAATTAGTGATAAAAGTTTCAAGTCAGATTTATAAATTGTTTTAAATAAAAAAAGTACAACACTTAGTACAAAATTAAAGCATCGACGTCCTGCTTGTCAGTATTTGCTATTCTGGTAAAGCCGATCTGTCGTGAGCAGTATTAAATAGTTTTCCTTGGTTGAGTTCACAAATAGCAAAGCTCTGCAAGCTCTCTATGCTATTTAAGGCCACGTAAGCTTACCTAATATATTTCTAACTCTAACATATCTCCAAAAAGTAAAATAATAATACCTATTGGTCCTTTTAAGCTTAATACAAGTAGTAGATAATATTTTGATCCAGGCGTCATTTTGTTATGGGACCGCTAAGTTTTTAAATAAAATAACAGAATACAACAAAAAAATGATGAAGCACACATTTCAAATACAAGTGAGTTATCTAGGCATCATAAGTAAGTACCAAAATATCAGTATCCGATTGTCGAGTTTAAATTTTAATTAATACTTAGCGGCCCGCCGACATGAAGCTTGGATCAAAATATTACCAATACTTGCATTAAATTTAAAAGGCTAATTTGTAACTTATTTATATTTAAGAGGTATAGTCTCTGTCGGGAGTTGTTAAGATAGTTAATTTAATTACCTTTTCTGGTTTTATTATTTTTTTTATTCAACATTTTTTGCTGCACCGTTTGAAGTGTGCATTATGCGAATTCGTCATGGATTCCCATTAAGTTGTGACACATGCTCCAATAGTATGCCCAATGTCACCATTTTCTTTTTTGTCTTATTGCGTAGTATTTTGTACATAAATCTACGTTGTAAATACAGTATGTGGTTAAATGACATGTTTGTCGTTTTTTTTTCACTTTTGAAGATACAAATTTCCACAATATATCATCATATTCCACATAAAGTGTATTTTTTCACTCAATGTTAGGTAAAGAAACACCTACGCTCTGTCTGAAATATGTCTAGGAACAATATTTACATTTCTACAAAGGTTAATTCAATGAACGATGGGATAGCTCATTAGGATGTTTTTTTCAGTAACATGTTTCTAAAAAGATACAACCAGAAGTTTGTTGATATTCATACTACGATCGGGGAGCATCTTAACAAGCGCGTACTGAAAGAAGCCGAATTAACTCTATATATTTTAACGATTTCGCATATTAACACTTCATAATTTCTTTGGGTGCATTATAAATATGCGACTGAGCTTCACAACGCAAAAACATATTAACAAGTGACTTAGAAAATGTCTACAGTCGAACTATCTGATTTGAGCGGTCACTGTTGGTGGATTATGTCGCCACTACCACCAGGCGGTTTAGTCCAACGTAAGAATCTCGCTTGATTTATTTCATAAATAAATAAGCACAGAAATTAAGTTGACGTACTTAAACTGTTCAGCAGCATCAGATTCTTTTCAAATTCTCTAAGGTGTTCACCATCAAAATATCAAGTTTTAAATTTCTGGTTACAGATAAAGTAGTCAAGAAAATAGTTTAAAGTTCTTAAATAATCCCTTCCATGATTATGAAAAATTTAAATACCAAACATTAAAATGTATGAAATTTAAAATACGTAGCAGCTGAATATATGAGATAAAAACTATGAAGAATCGAGATCAGATCAGATACAATCAATCGATCGTCACGTTTATGGTCAAATCGGTGAATCACAGGTACTCATTCTGGTGAAATTTATATAATCTTATATCTTCTAGTTAGTTTGGTAGTTAAAAATACAAATGTAAATATTTTTAGAGGTGGTACTTCATACATAATTATAATAAAAGTCGAATTTTTTTTCAGCAAACATCAACGTGTGGCTCATATTTTGACAATTCTTTTAAAACATTTATGTTTTCTGAGTAAATTTTCTGATTTAGTTAATATTTACAGAAATAATCCCTCTGATATTAGTACATATTGTTTTCCCTTTTTATTTTTTAAACCACAAGTCCAAAAATATGAAAAATTACAAAGGTAACAATTATTAAATGTTTTCAACAAAAAATATTTTTAATGTGATAGTATATAAAAGTATACTATATATAGTATACTTTTGAGTTATTGCCCAAAAAGTGCGCTTTTCAATAAAAGAACGTAAGTGCTATGAAGATTCGCTCTTTCGTTTACACTAGTTTAATAGTAATGGTAGACGTACCCACTTGTTTTTCTAGTTATAGGCGACTACAGTGCTTATAACTATTCTGTGCGGAAAACATGTAAAAAGTGTTACAACGTACTTTTTTCATCTGTAGTGCGTTTCTTTGTGACAATGGCTTCGGAACCCTATAATGAGCACGGTCCCACATGCTTTTGGCCAGTTTTTGAATGCAGTGTAATTAGGTGGACCTTTAAAATTCAACTTGGAAAGTTTCAAATTCTTACTTAAAAATGTATCAAAACCTACCGAATTTTTTTTTAATATGTAGTAAGTTTAGTTTAAATTCCTTTTTTCAGTTTTCGATTGCGCTGCAAGCTTTTGAAATTATTTGATGTAATAGAATAATAGAAACAATGATATAGTATATATATATATATATATATATATATGATAATCTTAACATCGTGCCCAAATAGTATGCAGGATTTCACTCGATCTATTTTAATATGCATATGTATTTATCTCTTTAAATAACATGACCCTTGCATCTAACTGTTTTTAGTTTAAGTAGAAGCGAATTTCTGAACAAATAGTATTAATCATTTATTGTTTATTAAATAATAATCATATGTATGAATTTGTTGTTAAAAAAATTTTCGCGAAGAAAGTTGATCGATATTAAAACATTAATCCGCCAAAAACGTTACATATTATTTTGAAAAAAATATTTCTTTTACGAATTTTTCTTTAACGATAACTCTCGAAGAAATCAACTGATTTTGATACAGTGTGCAACGATCGATGATGTTTTTTTAACAGAAAGGGCCGTTAGTTTATGTATTTTTATCTGTAGATCAGTTTCAAAAATAATCTTATAAAGCACTTTTGGAAAACATTTTTTTGTATAAAAATAAGTTAGCGGCAGTTAACGCACCTGTTTATGGAAAAGAGCTGATTAGATTTTGGTAGCGATCGGTAGGATAGTCTAAAAGAAACTTAAAAAAAAAAAAACTCCTCATTAATACCTTTATTTGTAAACTACAGCTATATAAATATGATAGATTAATTGTATTAATTTTTGGTGTGCGAGTCAATATTGTAAATATTAAATTGTTGGCTTATTAAGCTCGTTCTTTCATATGTGAACCTCAAAAAGGAGCCTATTTCTATCTAAACGCTGGCAATGATGTAGTGACTCTCTTAGGGTTGTCACTGATCACGATGTCCAAGGGCAGCGGTGATCACCTATTTACGGTCGTGTATACAGTGTAACGCACGAAACTCTGCCGCTATGAATTCCTTACGAATAATGCAATGCGCAGGTTTAACGCTCCCCAAGTTTTACTTTTTTTCCTTGCGTTCGTATTTTCACCACTGCGACGCTTTCATAACTGTCTTCACAGTGGCAGAGTTTCATGCGTTGTTCTGTATGGTCATTCGTCTCTTAAACACATAAAACGAAAAGTAATGTTTCATAATGACATTGTTATCTAATATATAAAAATTAATATTATGCTTTTCATCCGATTGCAATAAAATTTTATAAATTCATTTCTTGCAATTACGCAAAGGTTATAAGTATAAAAAAAACTAACATTTATATCGGACTTCGTTTGCGTGTTTGTACTATTGAACCAAACTACTGAATTGATTTAAAAATTATTTCACTAATAAAAACTATACTATTTACGAGTAATATCACCTAAATTTCATTTTGATATCAGTATTTATCCCGGCTTCGTCTAAATTGATACCCTGATTGGTAGCGGAATCCTAATCACAAGCAGAACAGGAAGCAGAATAGTGAGTTGAGATCGGAAAGGTACGAAATCGAGACTAAAAATAAGGTCAAAATCGAAAGCGGGACTAAAATTAGAATTAAGAGCGTTATCGGCTTCGGAATGAGGAGCAGTACCGGAAACGGAATTGAGAGTGGGACCGGGATCGAGAGTAGAATCAGAATCGGAATCCACTTAGACCAAGCTCGAGTTCGGAATCAAAAGCGGATCGAGATTGGAATCGAGAGTGAGACGAACTGTCATCAAGAACGGAACTGGGATCGGAGTTAAGAAGGGGATAGCGATCGGGATGGTGATTGAAAGCGTTATCGGTCGATATATAAGATGAAGGAATTTATTCTAACTCCATGCAAGCGAAGCCGCGAACGAACGCTAGTATATTATAAGATGAAACACAAAGTTCTTTTTCAATATGCCCAAAAAATGTTCAAATGGTAAATCCGGTATCGGATTTTCGTTTTACCGTCAAAGGACATAAAACTGGCAAAAGATGTAAAAGTGACTACGTGAGGCGGCCGAATAAAAAGCGTCACGTTTTCAATTTAGTATTTATTGGAGCTTTCACTTGTGCTATTGAATCTATCATTATTTAACACCTCAACTGTTTTAATTTAGTTCTAGTAGGTCACGGAGAGGTCATCGAGATTTGGAGAAGAATTTGAGAGGACAAAGTAAAAGCTATTTGAAGATTATAGAAAAGAAAGTTATTGTGTATATTTTAATACATGTTTTTTAATAATAAAATTTTCGTCACCATTTGAAGACAAAATTATGGCAACAAAAGCATGAAAATTTAAGTACGTAAATTATTGATTATGTAAATTGCTAATTGACAATTTTAGTTTTCAATAATCTTGATCTTGATTTTATTTTCAATTATGCACCTGATCCCGAATCCAAAATGATACAAGTCTAATTAGTATTTCGGACTTCGTTCCCAATATATTTATCGTCCTTCACCTCTATGTAGCTGCTGATTTTGATTTCGATTCTCATGTCGATTCCAATCTTGTTCCGAATGCAAACCCAATTCCAATCCTGTTCCGGATTTTAATCCCAATCGCAACTTCAGTTCTATTTTAATTTTTAACCAGAATACTGAGTATCAGTTCTCAAGTTTCAAACTTCGAAAATGACACGACTCCCTTAAAAACTTTTATCCCCGAGTTCAGCCCCTTATTAAGTATATTCGTTCATGAATGATGAAATAAAAGTTAAAAGACGAATTCTAATACAACTTTTTACGTGTTTAAAGTTAAAAGTGTAGAAGTTGTCATACCTTTAATTTGAAATATATCACAAAATTCTTGAATACCATTTTTACTCATTTATTAAAAAAAATGTGGTCAAATGTCAGTTTAAATTTTAAATAAGAACTTTAAATATACATTTTTATTTGTAAAAAATACAACGACGGATTAATTTTGAGGGACATTACATTTGAATCATCTTTGCATTCCTTGAGAGCTGATATCAAGAATTTTGTCTCTTCTGGCCTGACAAAAGTAAAAAAAAGTATTTTGAAGACTGACTTAAGGGTAAAAAATAATAAAGTAACCCGTTTCGTTCAACATCTATGATAATACCGTCGAAGAAGAAAGTATGATTTTAAATGTTGAACGTAACAGGTTACTTAATAATGAATACGACATAGATCTTATTTTTTAAGAACATTCAAATAAGACAGAAGCTCAAAAAAAAAGGATTGAGTAATGCGTAAATTTAATATATTCACACTGCATGAAAAAGTGATATGAGCTCAAACACGTTGGAATTTGTGAGCAGAGATCACAGAATGATAAGCGAATGTACATTTATAAAGGGTTTCGTATCGGTGAGCGACGTAGAGTGAAGGAGATATGCGTCGAATTTAAGCAATGCTTCAGAGCGAATTCGGAACGGGTAGGCCGCTATAACGCTGTGGAGATAGACATTCCTACGACGGAAGGGATTCCAGTTTAGCCAACTTCATATTAGGAGTAATCGAAACAGAGGATAATCGTAGATAAGCCGAGTGATATTTTAATGAAAGTAGTGATTTAACTGTCACCGAGTAGTCATGCATTTCCGATTTTCTTAATTGAGAAAATAGCCGGGAATAGAAATTGTGTTTTGAGTATCAAAAATTGAAGTTTATAGTTAAAGTTCAGCTATTCAATGTCCAGAATAAAACATTTATTGATGTACTTAAATTCATCGAAATATTTTGCGATACAAGATCTGATATAAGGTTATTGCCAAATAAGGGAACGATTGTAACGGAATATCTATGCTTAACATGGACCTTTTCGGATTAAAGACGAGTCATTTGCTTAATCAGCGCATGATGAATTTAATATTAGGGTAAATAAACCTAATTTACATCTCTTTTGTTAGAGTTAACATTATATATAGAGAATTATATTATATGTACAATATTACATGTAGGTGATATAATAGTGTTTGGTGATACTCTTCATAGTTTTTGCGATACGATCAGATTGATGCCGTCAAAATAAAGAGAAGCAAACCTAACATTGAAAACGAGTAAATGGAAAGGGTACTTTAAAATGAAGCTAAGAGGACATGAGGTGCAGGATGAAGCTATTGCTTCTAACTCCGTTAAGCTTAAGAGTTCAATGAAGCTAAATGTGGTTATCCGTAATTGTAAAACTTTCAGAGCTCATAAGTGCCCATGTGCCACTAAAGCATCGATTGGATCTTCTATTGTATAGACCGCGCGTAGTAGAATTTCACACATTTTGACTTAAAAATTCAAATTGACTACCTTAAAAATATCTCTGCAGCAATTTTTAGGCAGGTTAAAAGTTACTTTTAGACGTGAGACCATCCATAAACGTAAAATAGTTTAATCTTAAATCATATAAAATTATAGGGATGCAGCAAAATTAACGGCTGTTTCTACAAATTCCAAGTTCGGTGCTTAAGGAAACGAATTGGTTGAAAGTTACAATAGAAGTTTACAAGAAATGATCTCGACGTATGTGAGTGTAGATCAATGCAGAATACCCAAGGTAGAGGTAACTAGTGCATGTAATAGAATGATAGGAATCGTCATTGACAGAATAGCTTAGGACAAAAACGGCCAAGTGTGTCTCGGGCTACGCGCAATGTAGGATTACGTAGCTGCTCGTCACAATAGTCACTTAGAAGAGGGCTTTTTGTTTGAGACCACGGATCTATTAACAGGATTCACGGTTTAATGGATAATAACGTCTAAAACGGGCCCACAAAGAAAGGGTGTTAATAATGTTATGATTTTATGTTTCCATAATTTGACATGCTTCAATCAACAACGTAATTTAAATAATTTTAACTACTATTACCGTTAACTTGTAGAGCTTACTTAGCTGTGATAGTTTTCATTTTAACTTCGCTATGTTATACTATTGTCGTGTATTTTTCACATATCCAAGAATAATCATTTACCTGGAATGAGGGAACACTCGATTCTAACGAAAAGTAATACTTTACAACATTGGTACTTCGCGAACGGAATCCTAAATCAAAAAAAAGTTTTTATAGATCCGAAATTTTTGTTGAATGAGATATCGAACGACAACCCACGCCCATATAGGGCAAGCACTCTAAAATAGATCTTTCACCGTTTGTTTATGTATACAAACATATTTAATCGGATAGTGTAAATTAGAATATATGTTAAATTAAATTTTTCGTATAATTAAATCGTAAAGGAAGAATAAGTATGGAAAAATATCGTTAAGCTGGAATACATGTTATTGCTTAGCGAAAGTTTATCTTAACTCCCTTATCCACTCATCGGTACATGTTGGTAATGATTTATGATGTGACACGTCGAATTCATATTTACTTGGTTGTCATACGCGGTTATTTTCTGGATAAGTCTGTATGTTGTTCTTATTTAACGAATTATGTAATATTAAAAAAAATATGTTTACAATGCAAACAATGTCAATAAAAATGTTTGAGGATCTTATTTGATAAAATTATAGTCAATAAGCTATGTTTATTGGACAAAACTTGGTAGCCTACCTTGCTTTCTGTGGTTTGAGAGCTATTTTGCATTGTGTTAAATTTATCTATACATGATTTTTATGAAAGTAAACATACATTTCAATGAAGCAGACTCTTCAAATAACACTTGTCAATGGTCGTGTACTAGCCATGTAATCATTACCGTTTCTCGAGTAATAAATGATTTTATAACATGAAGTATTATGTTAGTACATAATAATTATTTCGCATATTTATTTATATGGATCAAAAGCATGTTTTGTCAACTGTATTCTGAAGATATGTTGTATCTAGCGATGGCGTGCTCGTCCCGTAGCCTATGTTTTTCTAATGTTATAAAGTAAATAATTCATATTTCATAAAATTATAAATATGAAGGTATTTTGTTTGTTTGTCCTTCATAAAACGCAAGATCTGCTGAAGTAATAACAATCAAATTTTGCTTAGAGGTAGAATAAGAATTAATATAAACAAGAATTATTAATATTTTTTAAATATTTATAGTATTCTTTTTATTTATTAATTTATGTATATTCTTAAAATTATTTTATAATAATAGTAGAATAAAATATTCTTTTGTAAATATCAGAAAAGTAATAATTGGAAATGGAGAGAAAACTTAAAGCGTTATATGAAATAATCATTGCAAATTTCGATTTATATCTAGAGCGAAAATCAACCAGTTATATATAATGAAATATGTAGTTGTAACCATGACCTGCGATATAAGAGATACAAACAGCAAGCCCAGGTGTTGGCGAAGCTTTTCACAAAACAACTGCCCTACTCTCGTGAGTTTACAGAGTTCTAAAAACCGTTCTCGCCCACGCCCGTGCCGGATCATTAGTATAAAATGCCGTACAGCGCCTCTGTCGGTTACTACAATGACCTAAATGCTTTCAGATAATTAATGATTTAGTCTAATTAGTCGCTGTAGCGGATACCTACTGTTTTGTAAACTCTTAATAGGCGCGCCGTCCTAACTCTACCGCTCGCTATTTGTCATGACGTCTGTACTCTTATTGTTTGTATGAATTCAAAAATGTTTTATGCTCTGACCAAGTTAAAGTTTTTACTCATTGCCTATAGGTAATTAATAACGATTTGTTTTATCTTTGTGTTGCTTTTATGAGCATACACAAAAAAATATGGTTTCAAATAACAATAAATTTACCAAAAACTTGGGAATGGAAATAGATAATTAATAAACGAGTTGTGTTTCATTGAGAGGTTGGCGGTGTTCATTTATGAGACGTTTTACACTTATTTAGGGATTGTGTATTAATTTATGTTCCAAACTCCGTCAAAGTCTAGATGACCTTACAGATTGTCTTATGTAATAAAAATCATTGAAATGTTAACATTGGTGATTCTGTTCACTCGAATGATATAAATACTGTCGAGATAATTCTGACAACGAAATGTAATTATGAAGATTTTACGACAATTTTTTGGTATCTCGATGATTAATATGAATATTTCGGATGTTTTTACTCGATTTATGCGATATAGACCTGACCTTTCCAAGTCACCAAACGCTTGTTCTAAATTGCACCTTGAAATTTGTGTACTTTCACTATCCAGCAAAGGATTAGTAGTAACATTTTTCTTAATATATTTTTACTGACTTTGTCATTTATGAAATTCCCATGAAACTGTCTCTATATTAATAGTTCTGTCAACATCGACCGGCTCGCTCAACGCGTTGTCAAATCCTACTTGCAAGGCATATATGTGCTATTATATATGCACAGTGCTTTTTTAAAATGGGACTGTATCTGCATATATTATGACCGTAAGAGATAGGAGTCAACTGTATTTAGAAACTTCTTCTCTTTTTTGATAAACATGAAATTTGCACAATTAATTTCTTTGTCAAGTGCAATATTAACCAGATCTTTACCTTTATTTATTGGGAACAATTCATTCTATTGATTCAAATCCGACTACGGGAAGTTGGTCATATTTTGAAAAAGCTTTTGTCTAACATTTAGAAATTAGTCGGATATAAAAATATTGGCTGATAATAATTTTCCGTTTACTTGGATTAATATATTTTTTACTATTTTCGTATGAGATTGTGTTTTCTGTGTTATCCAATTTGCTATGTTATCTAATCCACAGAAAGTTGATTTCATTGAGAAATATTTCGTTAATTACCGGAACACTACAAATGCTCTCAAATGGTATCATTTAAAATATCCACAATGTGAAGTGCCCAATCACAAAATATTTTATAGTTTAGTTCATAATTTATGTCAAAATAGTTGCTTTAAGTCCAGAAAAAAAAGATCTACAACAGCTACGGAAGAATTTACCGTAACCGCCGTATTAGCCGTATTAGGATACTTTGAAGCTAATCCAAAAGCTTCTTTAAATGAAGCTGGAAATAATACAGGAATTCACAAGTCAAAAGTAAGAAGAATTTTAATACGACATAATTACAAATGTTATGTAGAAGGGAAAATTGTATAGCTTTTACTTCCTGGAGACGAAGAGTGCAGACTACAATTTTGTCGTTGGTCTGTAGGACGAGCGACTGTGGATCGAAATTTTTAACGATCAACCATATGGACTGATAAAAGTCATTTTTCGAATAATGGAATGTTCAATTGCAAAAATGACCACTATTGGTCACAAACCAACCCTTTAAGAACGACGGAGTCGCAAAATCAAATACGTTCTTTATTCAACTGTTAGTGTGCCATATTAGACAATATAATCTTTGTTGTTTATTTATATGAAGATACAATAAAATCAGAAAAAATTCAAGAAGTAAGTGCTTGAAGAACTTGACAACTTTCCCTTGGATGTACATCAAAAATTTTATTTTCAATTGGACAGATTTGCGGCACATAATAGTTTCGTAATTAGAGATTTACTGAGCAATCATTTTCCAGAAAAATGGATAGGCACTCATGGCCCTACAAAATGGCCGCCACGATCTCCATATATGACGTCACTGGTCTTTTTTATTTGGGGTTATTTAAAAAATGAAGTGTGAAAAAGTAGATACAACACATTAGAAGAATTAAAAAGTAGTATCTTGAATATTCTGAATAATATTCGTCACCTGTCGCTGTGAAAAGTAATATGTGGTATATTTAAACGTGTTTGACTGTGTATTGGGGAAAACGGGAGTCACTCCGAACATTAATTGTAGTATTATTATGCAATCGTCTTTAGGGACTGGACTGCGAAAAAAATTCATGAAATTTTCCTACTATAATCTGAAATAAAATTCTACATATGAAGACACTATATTGGTTCATAACATAAAATTTACTAAATCTTTGTGCTTAGTTACTTGCGTAACATAAGAACAGTTTTATCAAAATATAACCAACTTCTCGTGTTCGGATTTTTTGGTACAATAGAATAATTTGTTCACGATTAAAAAAAAAAGAAGTATGTATATATAATGGATAGGCTGCACGCGACGCCTCCGACCTCCGTGCCGAGTTTCGATTTTGTTAATAAATTAGGTTTGAAATAAAAGACTGTTACTCAATACAAAAAAAAAAATTAGAAAAATAGATGGCCTATGCCTAGGATAGGACATGGACTTTGATAGCAATAGAAACGAGAGGAATTAGGTGTAATAAATATCCTATTGAAGTCCTATATACATATATATCTGAGAGAGAAACGACTAAAACAGCTTATATTACGTTCGTTCAACTAAAGATTCTGAGTACCGAAAACGGTCAGCCACTAGGATTGTAGGCGTTTTACATTGAAAGAGGTACGCCCACTAAACGCGGCAGCGAAGTTACAGAATAAAGTATAAGAAAAACGATATAAAAAGGGCAGCCGTTTTATCAAGGTTCACCCAACGAGGATTTTGGGGGATTTATAATAATGATTTGACCTTGGCCATTTTGAAGAACTAGAGCGAGCAACAGTAAAAAGCGGGCTAAATCTGTATATGGAGGTCTAGTCAAATGTGTCTTAAAAACCACTGACAGCACTGAAATGATGTATGAAGAGATCATAAAAAAGTTCAGAGAAGAGTTTAAGTGCGAAATATATTACGTACAGCGTTTTCAAAACAACAGACAGGATTTATCGGACCTGTCCGAATATTTGTATAAGTTGAAAAGGCTGATTGCAAAAACAAAAGTTACGGAAGAAAACACGATTATTATGACATTCATGCAAAGATTAAAGAGAGACGTCAAACCTCTATTTGCAGCGTCAGCTTATAATTCATTCGCGCACTTGAAATTAATAATCACCAGTTACAAGCAGGATTACTCAGAAAATCGGGAATCTAACTACGAGTTGCCGATAGAGCGGGGAAGCAGAGAACACGTCACAAATAATGACATGACCGACCGTAAGGCCACCACGGCCGGCCGTGACAGAAGCTCGAACCTACTGGCTTCGCAAAAGATCTGAAATGCTTTGAGGGGATGTACTAAATAGGTTCAGGGAGGTGAACGTGATGGTAAAACCATCGAAGTGCACCTTTGGTTGTGAATTGGTAACGGTTCTGGACTATGAATTCAGCGAAGAGGAAGTTCAGATCTTCAAAATGAAATTAAGCGCAGTGTTGGAATTAGAGAGCCCATCGAATGCAAAGAGTTTACGTACGTGCATACAAACTGCACTACTATATTGAAGGAATTATAAAAAAGGATAGTGTCTCATTGTTCAGAGGAATATGAGGCGGTATTTGAAGTGCTAAAGAAATATTTATGTAATCGTCCAGTTTTAAAACATTTTGAGAGTAACGACCATGAGCTAGTAACTCGATCAATTAGATGCTAGCGGGGAAACTTTAGGTGCCTCATGGATGCAAGGCGAGAAAGATGCGAATGAGATGCTTACGCGTCGTGAAACTTGACCGACTTAGAAAACAAGTATTCCGCGACAGAAAGCGAATGATTAGGAGCTTTATGGGCATTGAAATATTTTTTACATTATATTGGAGGGATGACTTTTGAAGTAGTAATAGACCACAAAACAAACAAGATATTGTTGGTTAAAAGAGAACAAAAACGTTGATAGTAAGTTGTCTAGGTGAACGCTTTGTCTACAAGAGAATGAATTAAGGTTGTACCTTTGTTGTGCCATAAGTTTTACAAAACCAAGGTATTTATTAACATTTTTCAAAATGCACCATTTTACAGGCGTACAAACCAACTACTAAACATCTCTTGTCATTTATCTTTTGAAATGGAAGCACAAGCACTGTTCTAAGCACTAAATAATTCATCCCCAGTTACAAATTTTTGCCCTTTTCATTTATTTATTATGAAAAAGAATAGTCTTAAATTGCTACACGGAGGGCAGGAGGCGCGACCTGTTTTTTTCAGGGTTGTCGGTGCCAATTTTTATGTACATATTTTAAGCTATTTTTCTCAGAAACGGCTACTTCAATAACTATGGTTTTTTGCTAAAGTTGTTTTCAAAAAGGAGGCGATTACGAATATTTGTGAAAAGGTAGATGATCGATTCCATCCTGTATGCGCCTAGAAGGATTGCAGGTAAAACCTTTAAACTAATGCGATGTTACAGAGAGCCATAAAGAATTATGGAAAAATGATCGAGCGCCACATATAAAATCTAATTGCTCAATAAGCGAATGCGGGATATAGTCCATGTACCTTGATTGAAAAAGTTTTACCTACCTAAAATAATAGGGACATATAATATTTACCGGTTATGTAAAAGTATAAACACTTTAAATTAAAGTATGAATCTTGTAAAAAGAACACGAAGTAGGTAATAATAGGAACAGTGGTATTTATTTTATAATGACATTAATGACTATTGTTTACATAGTTAATCACAGCTAACAGATCGACAGACAGCAAAAGATTTCGTAAGGGTGCCTACGGAACACTAATAACACATGCTTATTCCGCGCAATTGTATGTATCGCTCCATTAGGTAGTTGTGCAACACGGCTTGCGTTGCAACAAGGAAACTTGTTATTATCAAACGGTTGCAACTGCGAGGGGCGTTTGCAATGCGTGTCGTCACCGAGTGCATTGTAACGGGTAATAAATATTCTAGTAGATACTTGAAATTTTAAGTGCTGTCAAGTACTATAGTCCATTAATATAAAATTTGGAATAAATTGTATGTTCGATGAATATAATTTGAATATAGATTGGACTTATAAACTAATAATTATTCAGAAAAGACATTTTTTTTTAAATAATAGGAATTTATGATTTTACTAACAAAATATTCAAATACGTAAATTTCTATTATAGAAAGCGTAGTTTATTTAATGCGCTGATATAAGATTGTTCAAGTCAGATTAATGTAACACGTTAGCTAATATTAAAACGAATATAACAAATTTAGTGTGTAATGTGTTATATAAGTTGATAAATAGAAAAAAAAGCTTAGAGTTTAGATTCTATGTTTTTAATGTTGATTCTGTACTTTATAAACTTGAAATTATATAATCACAATATATAAAAAATCTGGCCAAGTGTGTGTTGGGCCGCGCACAGTATAGGGTTCTGCAGTTATCCGTCACAATATGCGGACTTAGAAGGAGGCTTTTTGTTTGTTACTATGAATCTATTAATTAAGTTTATGGTGTAACGGCTAAGAATGTTTAAACACGTGTTAAACAGATATTAAGTATGTTACGATTTTATATTTTAGTATATTTATATGTATTGTAAACTTATATTTACTACTTACATTTACACAACCAACAACGTCATATAAATCACCAAGTATATTTTATGAGGTGGCCGATTATTACTTGTTGACTAGTTTAGCCTACTTACCTATGATAGTTTTCCTTTAAAATAGTTATTATATATTTACTAATTTTTCGAATTTTTTCACATATCGAAGAATAACCATTTACCTGGCAGAGGAGGGATAACTGACCTAACAAAAATTAGCACAGCACAAGCATAATATTATAAAAATGAAGCCCTAAATAAAAGAAAGTTTTTACAGGTCCTCAATGCCTTTAAATAAGCTATCCAACGGTATCTCGCATCGTGGGATAAAATATAAAAAAAAATCAGCCCCACTTTAACCGTAAGGGAGGTTACCCTAATAATTCTTCTATCACGGTTTTATTCTACCACTGTCGGCGTAGTTAATATGTAAACACATACAAAATTACATCTTTCTAGTACTAGTCTATGTCCTAAGCCGCAGACAGACGGACCGACCGACATCGTAACTATAAGGGTTTTTTAATGACTATGAAACCCTGTAATAGAAAAATTTCAAAAGGTACCGCCTGCACCTGAATACCATTTTGAACACTAAGTATCGTTTAGGATTTCTAAACGATTTATTCAACTATACGTTGATTTTCTTAAAAAATCTCTTCATAACAAATCTATACTTAGATCGCCAAAAGACGTTTGAGGAAAAATTTTTTCCTCAAATAACAGACTAAAAGGAAAATTTTAATATCCGATGTAATTGCTGCAATCGTCTGAGAGACACGGGGAAAAACGGTTTGAATATTCCGATATTATGTCAATTTCATTACGAAGTCAAATTAGTGTCGGCAATAAAACGCGATGAAAGTCACAGGTACAAACTTAATAAATGTATTAAGAACGAGGAAAATATAAAGCCGTCCTTAATTAAAGGATATTACAAAGTGTATCTGATGTAATTACGCAGCGTCTTCATAAAAGAAATGGCTTATTAAAGCTTCAATTTCAGTGATGTCCCAGAACCACACGGCGCAGACGTAAGATATCAAATATAATGGATCAGTTTCACCTTTGAATCGTTTCATTTTGAAAATGGCTGCAATTGTGTATGAAAATTTCGAATGGAACTGCTGATGAGAGACTTGGTTTTAATTAAAATTAAATTTTAGTAGGTGCAGGTTGAGTTTTTTTTTTTTTGATATAACAAAAACATAAAAAATTAAATTTTTTAATTGTTCTCTTGCAAATTTTAATACTTACACGTAGATAAGTGTGTTGCATTCCTAAGTTAATTGAATGGCGAAAATAGCATCGTCGAGTGCATCTGCATATGCGTAAGCGTATGGATAAATATATGCATATTTATCCGTATTCTGAGGGATAACTGTGAGAGATGTTAATGTCATAGATACATTGAAATGCGTGAATGTCTTAAATATATTAAAACCAAAAGAAAGACGGCAATGTAATAATTGGTTCTGAGAGATATTTACAGAAATTTCCATTTTAAGTAATACAATATATATATGTTATGGATCCATATATTATCAGTTAGGTGTGGTGTGTACAAGTTATGTAAGTTCGAAATTATAAGTTTGGAGAGATCATGTCGAGAAAAGCCAAAGTTCAGATAGAATCGATGATGAACGTCAGTTAAAAGTAGATCCAACTGAGGCGTTTCATGATCCTTTCCTAGTGTACTTTAATCGACACGTTACGCTGTAGGGAACTTAATATTTTAACTTAATATTTTAGGGATTTTGTTTAAACCATTACTCCACAATATAAAGTAAAGGTGCTATTTTTACGTCTAAAAAGAGTGCATTCGCCGAAGTTACCATCTGATCCAACGCGTGTTCGTACTTAACTACTTACCCATGTCTTCTGGCAAGGAAAACGAATTTATGATATAAATATGCAAAGATTTCTATATACTGGTTAAAATTTTAACGTGCATTTCCGATTAAATTCTTATGAATTATCTCGATTCAGTCGACTGACGTAAGAATCGGATTTTCAACGATTACGTTATCGACTACACTCGATCCGCTACAAGCAATAAAGCGTAACACGTGTAATAAGCTTTGTAATCATACGCCGATGGGTTAATAGTTCCGGCTTTGAGAAGCATCGATTTCTAGCTTCGCGCGCCGAGCTTAGTGTATTCGTCTGTTACGAGTTAATGAAGCTCAGTTCGGGCCCCGTGACGGAACACGGCCTTAATTAATGCAGTCGCCGTGTAAAGTTAAATACTTTTTCCGGGAAGGTTAACCTTTCGAAGGAAGAGGTATTATCCAAGGCTCTCGGTAATTGGCTGTTAGCGAAATTTTATGTTCCCCGACCGGAGACCGCATCGGCAAATGCTTATGCGAATTCTCCGCTTGTTGTATGCTTAAAAGTGTATCGATCTTTATTCTGAAATTTTTGATAATACAATTTTTTTGATAACTTCGTCCGGTGGTGCTCCGACTGTAGACATTGATTTATTTTTCTTTTCTTTAATCATCATATATGCCGCCTTTTATTGTTCCGCGCCTTTAAAGGAAAAATGAACCCTTATAGGATCAATTCGTTGTTCGTTTGTGTGTCAAGACACTTTTTCCCAAAAATGCGTGAAGGTATTTACTTAAAATTCGTATTTAATACTCATGTCGGCAGTCATTTGGAGCTGCAAAAAAAAATCGAGTTTCTAAATCTATCCAATTAAAAAATACGGACATTTAAGGCTTATATTATAACGATTTGTAGGTAAATAAAAACCCATTAAGTATCCATTGATGTAGAATCATAAAATTTGGCGAAAAGCGAGATCTCAGAGTACAAGTAAAGGATAAAATGGGAAAATCGTTAACTTGCAATTATATATAAAAAAAATTTTTGTGATTACGATTGGAGTGTGGGCCAATTTGCTTAGAGAACATTTTTTAACTACCCGCTATGAGAACTTAAGATTTTTAAAAATTTATGATTTTAATAAAGACCTACAAAATTTTTTTGAAATAAAAAAACGCAGCAAAAGTTTCGGAATTCCTTCGGTCAGTATCAATTCATAGAAATTCTTGATGGATGGAATATGTACATACCTTATTAAATTTGTACATTAGACGTCCATGTTCGGGTCAGAAAAATTCAAGTGTGTACCAACTTTTTGACTTAATTAGTACCGTAGATTCGAAGGGAATTTTCTATGATAGGCGGACAGAAAGATATACGAATAGATAAATAAGTTTTTTCGTTATGATGTACGGAACTCTGAAAATATCAATAAAAATATATTTCTTAGTATGCATTTTGTTTGCTTTTATCAATTATTGTATAATGTTTCATTTATAAAATAAGTAAACAATTAGTGAGCCTCTTATATGTAGCGCGAAAATAGGCTGGCTCGATCGGTGAAATACCACACTGTAACAGAATTCAGACGTGAAGTGGCAGCTTCTGTCGTTACGTCTTGTCGTGTCAAAAGGGCTCACGTGTGGCACAGTGAGTGCGAGTCCCGGTGGCTCCTTCCATTGTGGTCCACACCGCAGTGGCCACTTCACCCTAGACTATGTATCTCATTACCTTCCGTAATACACCCTTTAATTTACTAATAACGCCTTTAGGTTGCAAGTGTTCTTTGGTGGAGTTGGCCACCTACTCACTGTTCGCTTTCATGCTTGTTGTCCTTTAAAAGTGCAACAAAAAGTAAAATAAAATAGATAATTTATCAGTTGACAAAAGTATCTACGTATTTATGCTTAATATAGTAGAATTATTGAAATACATTTTGCATTGAAACCGGATTTCATTATTCCAATCTTTATTAAAATTTCATGAATTTACATAATTCTATGAGGTCTATAATTTTCATAAGAAATACGTATGTAAATATTGTTTCATATTATCTAATCTCAATATCGGCATCAATATATTGTTGTAGTCCACCATCGAGCGTGGGCCACAACGCGAATCTAGAGTTTGGGGAATGCAAACGACGACATTTGCATGCAAAATGTGTGCTGCACGAAACCGAAGTCCCGACATATACGTACGATCCATTATGCAGTGCAAGAACTTTACAGCATGAGAGTATGCTATTAGAACAGGTGTTGTGGATAAAGCGTGTAAGTTTCCATGTTCTTGGTCCTGAACCCAGTCAGGCGACGCGTACTGTTATGGCTTTCGTTTTACTTTTCCTTTTTGCCTGGATTTTAGTCCATTGGCCATGCGCAGAATTGTATTACGAGAATTGTTTTATTAAGTTTATCGCTCTAGATTTTTTTTTTTATCTAATTACGTTTTATCAATTTTTTATTGTCGATGAACAGAATCAAGACAATTTTTTAAAGAACTTGCTAAACAGCTCGGTTTTGAAAGAAGCTGAAAAACGTAATTTGTGAAATTATTATTATGGAAAAAGTGTATTTTTATTACTGTTGATAATATGCAAAGGGGAAAAAAGCTATTATGATGGAATTACTATAATTATATCACATGACACAGTTTAAAAGGGAGTTACAGATTTTTTTATAAAGATACGAGTATGACGAAGTATGATCTGAGGCTTGCAGTCGATATTGAAGAAATGGCCGATAAAATGTAATATAAATCAATAAACACGGATGCAATATAAAATACAAGAAATGCAAAAAAAAAACTGGAAAAGCTACGGAATTCATAAAAAAAATACTTTTGAGAAATGCAAGAAGGCGTTCAATCAGCAAAGAAAGTTAACTGTTACCGTATTTTAGTATCTACAAAACAGAGAAATGATGACAGAACCGTGAGGTACTGATTTTCTAGATCTGTTCCACGCAAATTCACGGAAAAATGTCCACATTTAGCGAAGAAAAAGTTATGTTAACTAAATGCTCATTAGTTCGACACTCCAACCGATAAATTTGTTCAAATATTAATCCAGCCTGCTCACTAGGTATAAAAATATCTTCGTGAAAATTAATTTTATTTTATTCATAGATAATAATTACAACGAGTGAATATTTTGAACAATTTGAGAGTTCAGATTTTTTAAACGGGCATTGAACAGCTAAAATTTATTCAAAAATTTTGAATTTACAACAAATACTATTATTGCTGATACTTCTTTATTATTTAGCCCAGTTTAAATCAGTTATGCAAATAGATGTGGTTAATGGCTTTACACTTACACAAAATTTATTAAAATATAATATAGTTTTTCTTAAATTTTTAATGCATCCTTACGTCAAAGTTATTAAGCTATTGCATAGCTTCTATCGCGGGCCTTGAACGTGGAGACCGAATCCATAAATTGCGTAACGAAAATAACCTAACACCCCCCACTCCGACCGGCACAGCGGTGATACTTTTTACTTTTGCCATCTATCGATGAACAGCAGAACTTTTAATGACTTTTGAAATATCACGCTTGTCTCTTTAGTTCAGCAACTGGCCTCTAGGTGGCATTGGTTGTATCGGCGTTACTGCGCATGCGTAATCCCCCTCTTCGCCCCGCAATCTGGTGACTCATGCCTGCTTAGAGTTTCGTAGTTAGGGCACTTCCTCAAAAAAATATACTGCATAAATAAAATAAATAAATAATTATAATTGCATAATTTGATAAAAAATACTATTGCATTGTTTACCGCGACAGTCCCCGAGTGCCACACGTGTTTTTGGTATGAATATTGCTTAGGGAGTTATTTCTATTGAAGTTATTTTTGTAGGAAATTCGGCTTATAGTTTGAAACGTAATGGCATTAAATGAAGTAAAAGTAACAATTTGTCTTCCGAGATGACGACACAAAAATTTTCATAACTGCTTTTTAATTTAAATTAATTTTGTAATTGTTCAAAAACGTTTTGATACAAGCATTTATTGATTTTCGGTGGAAAACATTATTATACTTAGGTACTATTAAAATTTATTGTGCTACACGTATTCGAGATGCAATCGAGTTATGACCATTCTAATATTTTGCAGTTTCATCAAAGGAAATGAACTAGTTAATTTTTTTTTATAAAATATTACTTATTCACCATTGGTATACTCGATGTTGTACTAAATTATTAATTACTCAATATCTTGTATCGAGGAGAAAAAAGAGCAAACTTGAGTTTCTCGCCCATTGTTCTTATGGTGAATAAGCATTTGGAATGGCTAGTAATTTTAATGTCGAAAACAGTTGTTTATGACGCATTTCAAGTGTTATTTCTATTATTTACGAAATACAGATATTTTTGATTTGACTTGATTTGATTCGAAGAAAGAAGGCTTCGCTTGTTTAGCTAAAAGTTAACTAATTAAATCCTAACGCGCTTGGATAATATCAAAATTTAATGAATGAACGTTTTTATGTCTGTAAATAATTTTATTTGTGTATATTTTATATATTACATATTTCCAAAATTCACAGAGTTCACACACACATATATATATATATTTGGTTACTATCATTTCATATTGCGTTACTTTCTTTTGCTAAATTCATAGATGATTTTGCTACAAGTTTGTAGGTTTCGTGTGCATAAAACTTTAATCTTATTTAATTTAGCAACTAATTTCATTTGAATATATTTTCCCACTGCATTTGGACACTTTTATCACGCAAATCCGTTCTATTGATTTCTTTCTTAAATTTACTTTATTCACATTCACTTTAATTACTTATCTTCTCCAAATGATTAAACCATCCTCTAATATATTTTTAGGATTTCATAATCAGCAAGGAACACTTACAGTTTCGCCATGTCGGTCCGTTCGTCTGTCTGTCCATAATTTAGCTTAGAAACTCTTTATTATAGCAAGCTACAATTTTGTATCGGTATACATATTAATCACATCAAGAAACAAAATCTTAAAAAAAAATTAACCGACCTCCCATGTATGTAAAGTGGGAATGAATTTATTTCTCATTTATCCCACGCTGTGGGATATCATTAGATGGCTCATTTAAAAATATTGTGGGTCCGTGAAAACCATTTTGCGATTTAGGTATACGTTTGCGAAATTTAAAGTTATAAAATATTACTTTTTGATAGAGACAAGTATCATCTCCCCTTACGGTTGTTCTCACTACGTTTTATTTCAATTGCTATTTTTATATCTATTCCATCGCGCAACTACGTCCGACACCCACACCGTTCAAGGATTGTAACATTACAGGGTTAATAAATTGTTATTTGTCTTGTTCCTTCAACCATATTCGGCTATTACTATAAGTATAAGAACTTAGATAAAACTTATGAGAAAATTATATTCTAGATAGCTAAACGCGTTCGCCATTTAACTTTTCAGAATAGACGTTCAAAGGCCATTTAGCTATAGCACCCTCGCTATCAAGTACGAAATTTTGCGAATAGATACGATGAGATTGTCCATGACAAGCCCGGGAAAGGATGCTCTGGTAAAATCGGTACCCTCCTGGCCTACAGTTGAGATGAAAATTGAAAGGATATTGAGGTTTAAGAGTGAGAGGAATAGAATATAAGGATGTTGTTATTCCAGGAAGGGATAACAAGTGGGACAGACAGCAGTTCGAAGACTCGTGTGCCTCCGTACATAGTTGGATACACGTTGTTCAGAGTGACACCCTCCGGAATGATGACGTAGAATAGAAGTTAAGGTGAAGGACGATACAAAATCAAACACAAAAAATATATACATAAAAGAAAACATTAATTTAATAACGAATACGTAAAAAATAAAAAAAATAACAAAAGAACAATTTAATTAATGTCTAGAGATAATAATTAATTTTTTCCTTTGTTGTATAGAATAGTTTCGTATTTTCGTTTCGTATTCACTAAACTAGATGGCTCTATATGTGGAACTTTTTTTCTAGAACATTGTCAAGTTCCTTCTTACCTTTTACCATTGTCTGACTAATGGTAACTGTGCCGTGCCCTTCTATCATGTAAAACTGATCAATTCAATGCATTTCGACAGTCATACACATACACAGCAATCTTTTATGTGAACTATGTTTTGAAAATTCAAAGCAATCACACTGTTTCTAGTAGATATTGTTAGTTCATGAGACACTTTGTTAATGTCAATACTATAAAACAAACAAGAAACAATTACATAGCTTAGAAGCGTGAAGATATACTGCATGCAATAAACGCGTAATCGCGTGACTCGTGTCTTGTTATTCAATACAAGTTTTTCACTTTTATGTATGTGTCACTATTGAAATTGTATTTCATGCTTACAATACATATTAAAATAGCAATTTTGTGTCATTAATGACGACTTAAGAGGTTTAAAGATAAGATATTGAATACGAATGCGAAATTCGCTTTCTTGTCCGGTAATGGAATTATTAATTACTGTTCGTAAGTGTTCGACAGAAATCGAACAATTTGTTGTACATATTGTTATATATGTTTTATTACATGTAATATTTAGAATACATGGGTCTTGATGATTACATTAAAAAAAACTACGAATGCTATTATATAATTTTGTCATTATACTTGGAAGAAGTTTGTATATGGATAAACGATTAACAGAACATGAGAAAATTTGTCATGTTTTAATAATGTAATTGAAAATATATTGGATTAAACCTACATTTTCATCTAAAAATAAGAACGCAGTAATTCTTACGTAAATATGTTTGTAGAGGGTTTGTTTGCTTTTGCTTTTGGTAAGCGTTAGACCTGATGCTCTGTAAATTTTGAACCGGGATTCTTTGCGGTCCCAATTAAATTGGATTATTAGATTTTTGTTTGTGTGATTTTCGCCTTTTGCTGAATAATCAGTTTGAACTTAATTACTGTTTAGTTAATAAAATAGGTAAATATTTAAGTAGTAAATTTATAACATGTTCAGTTTTAGGTCAGACATTGTTTAAAGGGGGCCTTATAAATTGCTTTAAGCATTAGTGTCAAAAGCTATCAGTTTATACGGTAACTTTTGATATATGCTACCAATATATCAACAATATACGTATAAATGGATTAGATCTTGTGTAGTTATGCAATAATTTTTTAATTATACTTACAAATCAGCTCCTTCAAACACTAGATTGAACGATTCAAAGATTGCTTAAAAACTGTTAACTACATATGCATCCCGTCTCGTCGTGACTCCCGTTGCTTTACAGCTGAACTCGCTATAATTAGTGGCGTAGCTAGCCTGGGTGTCACCCGGGGTGGATTTGAAATGACATCCTAAAAATCAAAACTGTCAAGTTGAAGAAAAACTCTGACAATAAACAATGTTGTATATTTCGTTGTGCATGTTTTGTGAATCAAAATTTGCGGTCAGATAGAATAGAGTGTCACCCCTGATTGGGTGACACCTGGTGCGGGCCGCCTCCGCCGCCCGCCCTAGCCACGCCACTGGCTACAATATGTCAACCTTAGATTCTACGGTGTAGGTAAACATCGCGAGATGGCCTGCGAGTGCCCGATGCTTCACCAGATTCTATGTTGATGCGTCACATTCCACGCGGTGAGGTCGGAAAGCAGCACGATTTCGTACGTCTATCGTCCAGAGAACAGAGTCTACTGTGTAAAGGTAGAAATGCATATAGTCCGTCGCAGCCGCATCGCGCCGTCGTCGCGTTTCACATCTCAACGCAATATTTGCATGGGCGAGTGCCTAGAACGAGGGGTTGACCCCGGGTAAGGGAAGGGAGTCGCCATCGCTCTACCGCCACGAAAAATGACAAATTGTGCTATTGTTCATGACAAATTCCTACATAAACGGCGAGACAACTCCTGTGCTGCGGCAGTTCTAGAAAACTCGACAACGGTAGGGTTTCTTGTTTCTACGCGTGAAAAAATATGATGGGTTGAATGAGAATGTATAGAATTTATGACAAAACTTTTGAATTGATCAATTCAGAGAGTAAAACGAGTTTATAGATATTGCATTCAATGTGAACCCGTGTAAGATATGTAAAGAAACATGACGTAATCTGCACTTATTTGTCACTAGTGATGTTGCAATTACATTTTAGGTTAAACGATTTGTAGGTTTCGCGTGGCTGAGATATCCGGAGTGTACGTAAGCGAGTTTCGCAGTCACGTAGAATTTTAAGATACGATCGTGGGTTTCGGCAAACACGAGCGAACTCGGCGCGAGAGCACTTGGAATTGTATTACTACAGGCCTTTGTTTCGAAAGGTAGCATTTGTTTGATTCACTTTAGAGATAATTAGTTATGAATTCGACTGAAGCGTTTTTAAGTTACAGAGAAGATACCCAAAATTTTAGTTCTGTTGAGAAAAGTCGAAAAAAAATTGTTGGATAAAGATTTTGTAATTTAAAATAACTAAAGGTCTGTGTAAACTATACAATAAATCTACCTGAAATTATTTAAATGACCAAAAAGTGCAGTTGACTAAAAATAGTGGGTGAATGTTCATATTTATTTGTTTTTCTTTAGTACAAGAATTCGATTGTCATTTTGTTAGTTACCAATAAAATGAAAGAGTATTCTAATTTCAAAAATAATAGTTTATTTTGCAAATAATTTGTAAAATACGGTAATAAACATAAATAAATTGTTCACTGTTATAAACAAAACGCTACAAATTTTTCAAGCCCATCGAGGCAAGTTTCGACTTATAAAGAAGACATTTTAAAAATTTTGCATTATATCCATTATTTAAAATTTTTTCAATATAATATTACCACATCTTCTATACCAATACAGTAAAACATAATAAAATCTGAGTAAATAGATTTTGATTAATTTTTGAGAATGAGAATTGTTTTTAATGATTTGTGTCTTTTGAAATGATGTTAAGAAGAAATTCATAAAATTAATTGAAAAATAACCTCAATATTAATATTATATATGTTGACATTGGTTGTACGATTGTTCTCCAAATTGTCAATTTTTAGTAGCTTTTCATTAGTCAAATATTATTATTTAAGTGTTTATTTTTTATGATTCGTAATTTTCGTAAAGATTATTCAATTTAGTATATTTATTATTACAATCGTGTTGGCTAGCTGTTAAGTAATAACCCATAAAAAAAACAACATCGTTCACATACATAATTAGTTTACGATGTAATTCAATTGATAAATCTAGAAGTTATGGCAGCAAAAGTCCGCAAGAAACACGGCAATTAGAAAGTTTAACCTCGAAATTTCAACTTTTACCTGTTCGCCGTAGAAGTAGGCCACGGCGCGGGATAATCCCGACGACGCGCGCAACTTCAAACAAGCGACACCTTTAGCGCGCCCGTAACGCGCAAACTGGCGCAGTTACGAACTAGTTACAGTACTTCTGCATACATATTTCGGTAAACTTTAATTAATTGTACTCCTAGACAAACGATAACGGCCGCGAGAAATCGTCATCAAACTGTTATGAACGGGGCCCTTCGTGAGCTGCGAGGCCCGGCTTAAATGATTAAAGCTGGAAAAGGGATATGGATTAATTAAGGCGCTTTAGTATTTTCATTTTCTTCGTGTATTAAATCTTGTACCTGGAATGTGTTCAATTAAGTCTTATATTAACGACGAAAATATTTGCTCTACAAATTTTCATTTTTTCTAATATAATTAATGTTGAATATGCAAAAAGGTAAATACCGCGCGATGTTCACGATTAGATTTTGTAACGGAAAAACCTACTAACATTGTTTTTTCTCTGTAAGTTTCATATACCACAATAACTTCTTTGTGATAGACAAAATCTACGAAATTATGTCTTCAAAATTATGAAGAATTTAGTTGAAAAAAAAAAGAAGAAATTTATTATTGTTCTTTATAATATATTAAAGCATCGATATTTCTGTTAATTTCCGCAAAAAGGTCATACTTGGATGTTATAATATTCTTCGATAACAAATCGCCAGATAGTACTCTCCATTTGAACTTATCAACCTCCTACAGCATATCCTGAACAAGTTTTATTGTCAGTGTCTTATAACCATAGATATATAAGGATAATGACATTTAAGCCAAATTGCAGTATCATTAATATCCCCAAGCATTCCATCGTCTGCAGTACTATCTAGAGGGCTTCATGTGACGTATTGTAGAAAGCTTTCTTCAAGGCAACAAAGCTAAGATACAGTTGTAGACTTTCTAGTATGTTTTTTTGTTGAAATGGACGTACAGACACGATTGCCATACATGTAATTCAGTCAGGTCGGTAGCCAAATATGGTTTCAGATTGGATCTTTTAAGATTTACTACTGAGACATACTCTAAATCTATCAAACCGTCTAATATGAGATGCTTTGGTAGGTATCGCGGTCTAAACGCTCGCTATTATTTTTGCACAGGATAAAGATGCGAGGCACTCCTACCGTTTGTGATCAAACGGTTCTCGCATTATACAACCCCCACGGTCGTATTTTAATAATTCTTACTCTTTAAAAATATGGAATAGGTTGGAAATTCAGGTCAACCTTTTATGTTATTGTAAAATTGAATTTTTAAATATTCTACTTAACCAATGAAAGCGAAATTCTTAAAAATCCTATATGAGTGAAAATATTTTCAATATCATCTATTCGGTGGAATTTGATTGATAAATTCAAGAGTTATAAAAAGTAAGTAAATTATGTTAAGGAAGAGAACGCTTACATTAAAAATTCAGAATTCTTGCATTATGTTTTAGAGATATCGTCGTTTTGTTATGACTTCCTCAGCAACTATAGCGAGTCAAAATTATTTTTTTTCTTATAGTTTTAGTCGATTTATAAATGTAACCCATGTATCGATTATAAATATTGATAGAAAGAATTTACACACATAAAAAAAAAGCGCACGCACACATACAGAAATAATTATAAAACCTGCTAGATAAGCTTGTTACGAAGGACTTAGTCGATATCTGATAAACTTTCAAGTTTTGAAAATCAGCTGAAAACAATATTTTCTTGAAGTATTTGAATTTTTTTATTTTGTTTCAATAATACTGTATATAATTTAATGCCGGCGTTTTCTAAATTAATTTAAAAATTAAGCACAAATTGTGCTTCTTCTCAACACGGCTTATACAAAAAAATCTATATTGATACTAATCATATTATAAGAAGTTTGCTTATATTTTTTTTTTAATTTCGAAGCAGGCACACACACTCATTTCAAAGCAGACGGCCTTCACAATATCTCGCGCCTCCAGCACAAGCAGATCAAAGCCATCAACGCAGTACATACACTAAATGGGATATTCCACCTCCTCATCGCACCGAAGGCGTGAGAGCGGGCTGTTATCCCGGAACTTCCACATGCAAACTAGGGGCCCACAATTAGCGCTAGCGGAGAGGACGGGCGCGGACCTTTGCGCCGCCGCCGGCTTAATTAAGCACCAACTCGCCCGCCGTGAGTGTTGACGCTACCTGGGCCAGGGTCAAAATTCTAATTTGTTCACGTTTTTAATTAGGATTTTGTCGGAGGATAGCCGCGTCGCCTATCCGCCCGCTTGAATAGGAATTTTCGTATATGACCCTGGATGTTTATTGGTTTTCTGAAAATTTCTAAAGTTTTCTAAACATACGAACGAATTGAAATCTGGTTGTATATGAACCGGCGTCGAGCTCACAGTTCCATAAAAATGTAATGTAAAATGTACGAACCACAGTCGGTTTCAATCCGCATCCAATGCAATAGAAATACGATTTACATGCATACGGTGAATGCACTCTGCCCTCTATTCGCTTCATTCCAATACGCTATCAGCTGCAGCTGGCGCGCATCCCTTTACTCGCAGACCACGCGAACAAAGGCGAATGTTGGCAGCTGATATTTTTACGAAATGAATACTGTACAAGAAACACGCTCTGAATTGATTTCGTTGAAATAAACTATAACATATTATATTTATTAGATTGTTTTAGAATAAAAAGGTTTGTCTTACAAGTACTATAAAGTATGCTGACTGTCACAAATATGAAAAAAACGTTCTTCAAATAGTACGAGCAACATTCAATGCAAATCTTGTTTTTGGAGACAATTATTGGCATGTTGTCGATTTGGATGTAATTCACTGCTTCAAATGAATTCAGAGAAAAAAATGTATATCAAAACGAGGCGGAAACATCAGTGATAGGACAGATTTATTGTCCATTTACTGAGGAAAATCACATATCGGAGGCTGTTCGCATCTGTTTTTACAACGTAAAAGTGTCGTATCGCGTCCGAGCTTATTTAAATGCTGAACGTCGTATCAGGTTGTGTAATTATATTATTCTGTTTAACCTAAATTACGCTGACTCAGTATTTGGATAATGCCTTTTAATCCGACACCAAAACTTATTCGATTTTCCAAAACCAGAATAAGAAATTCATCGAATGCAAAATGCGTATGAGCGATGTTGCTTTGACATTCCTCCTCGTTTTCATGTGATTTCGTACATCAGCAAGAATAATTTCGGAAAAACAAAGACTCATGGTAAACTCTATTTTGTAGTCATATTATTTGGAATAATCAAAACACAATAATCTGACTAACTTTACGAGAACTTTACGAGATTATTATAACTATAATGACCCAGTTGTTAGTGTGGTTTCATATTTATTTAATTAATTTGTGAGACCGGACACACCAACAACCGTTTTGGACTCCACTCAAACCCAGCGCTGTGAAATCTTATGGGTTCTGCAACTGCTGCTATTTTGCCAAGCAAACATATATAAAATTTATAGTAATAAATAGTATAACTGATGAAAAAGTAATGCGTTGATCGACTAAATGATTTCTTTCTTTTTTTTCTTTATAAAAATTTGGTTGCCTGTAAAGTCGGTATACGGGCGAAAGTTTTACGTGACAACGACTTTGAATGGTAAAATCATTTTAATGTGAATATTCATTCGTATAGTAGGAAGAAGGATGAAATAATAGTAACAATTTAAAACATTTATTTATACAAAGAATTATATTTAAAACATTAATTTATACAAAGAATCTCGCACTGAATTTCATATTAACAAAATTTTATTTTTACCTTTACACATACATACGTATTTATATACAAATATACATACAATTGCAATACATTTGCAAGCTATGCACTAATTCTCTAGTGCTGCGCGCGGCAGACCGATCATAGTTGAGGGAGAGAGACGCAAGGCATTCGGCGGGCCTCTCTCGTTCGGTGACTCATCGTTACGTTACCGAGCGTTACACTTTTCAAAGTGACTCCCAGCCGCAACCTAATTTAAGACGTTGTCACGTCAAAAATAATGTGAATTATAGCTTTGGAAAAAAGAATAAATATATTGAAAGCACGGAAGGTGTCTTTATAAATACTATTAATACTGTCAAATTAAATTTAATGTATTTTTAACATAGATATTTTTGAAATATGGATTCAAGCCGAAAATGTTAAAAGAAATATTAGTATGTTTACATAACACGCGCGTTTAACACATTATTGCTTAACAAACATCGGACTGTTGTTAATTTTGTTAAAATAGTACATAAATTTCATATACACCTAAAACTGGCTTCAGCCTGGCTACATGCGTAGAAATGCGCACATTATTTATTAACAGAAGATCAACAGAAAAACACTTTTTAACATTGAAAATATTCATCCAGAAGTATGAACAGGGTACTCATTTTCAGCGAAAATGCGAGTTCGCTGTAGTGTTTGTCTGGTGTTACTCTAGGTTTAGGTGAAAGATGAAAGTGTTATACTATGTATGACACTTACAAGGACTATATAAAGGTGAAAATAATTTTGAAAGAGTTTTAAAATTTATTTAGAAATTCGCAAAAAACCGTTAAACGTAGGTGTTTTTAAAGGGACTTTTTAAATTTCTTATTTTCGTTTTAAAGATTATTTCAATAGCTGAAAACCTCTATTTCTTATTTTCAAAATGATAATTTTTTTTTAAATCACGATTTTTTTTAATCAGCCTCTTCACAACACCCGACCTGCGTGGAATTCGAAGGAAAATATTGAAATTGTTGTATTATGACTAAAAACGTTAATTTTTACATATCAATAGATGTTTATTTAATCACACATTTAAATATATTTTAACAATTAGGAATTATAATTGATTTTTGAATTGATTATTTTTATTCTATTCGTTTTGTTATTGAGTTCATTTTAAATGTACGCGAAGGTCGTGTCGAGCATGAGATCTATGAACTTTTTCTTTAAAATAAATCTACCCACATACGCAAATTACGGTCTCATATACGTGACGGGACGGGACAGTTCGCGTACGGCACCCGAGTACAATATTTTGCTGAAAACTCAAACTGTTCGAGTGTGAGCTGGCATGCGGGCTGTGTACCTTACGATAGAAAAGTTTGTGAACGAGATGTTTAAAGCTTTTGCACATTAGCGAGAATGCATGTTTACTTTCGTATGTCTTATTTCCTTCGACGGAATTCTCTTTTATGAAAGTCTGTATTTTACTTTTTGATTTGATTCTTAGCGCTCAAAACACGTTGACGATAAAGGGCCATATTAATATGTCGTCGTATTAATATATCTAATAAATATCATTTAAATGAGTCGCTTATACAACTACGTAGTTGAAAATTAAAATTTTAGAACTTGCCACAACTGTAAACAAAACATATTTCAGCTTTAAAAATATAACTCCTTGTCAAACTAATTATATATATTTGATTCATCTGTAATTTGTATTGGTAAATTACAAACTGGTGGTAAAAAGAAAATTGTTTGTCTAACGTCAACATGAATTTAATGCGAGAAAATTCTCCTGCAATAGCTTTCATTGCCACTTAAGCCAACAAGATAGTTATAATAGACTTCGGTTGGTCGTTCATGATGATGCTTCATCTTTTGCCACTGTTTATAACTGGTTTGACTAGTTCAAACGTGGTCGCACTAATATGACTGACGATCTGTGTAAGGGACGTCATACTACGGCAACAGCCAAAGACGACATCGGTGCTATACGACTCATGACAGAGATTGACAAAAGTGAGACCGACTACCAGCAAATTTGGACAAGCTCAGGCATCGATATGAGTCAAGTGTATAAAATCCTTCATGAACATTTAACGGTCGGGAAGCTTTATATTCGGTGGATACCTCATAATTTGACCGAAGCTCAAAAACTCCGTCGTGTTAATTGGCGACGCGAAATGAATCAAAGATTTGCCGGCGGTGACTCAAACTGTGTACGACGTAATTACAGGCCGCCGAAAGCTGGATTTACTGTTACGATCTCGAAACCAAAAGTCTACTCAGTGGGTGCTTTCTCTTAAGGAGCTCCCTACTAAAGTAAAACGAGGTCGAAGCGTCAGAAAAAAGATAGTGGCCTGTTTCTTCGAAATGACAGGTCATTATGCAACATTTTTTTAGAAGATAAAAAAAAAACAGTCACAGTAGACTAGTACACTAACAATTGATTGCCTCTTGTTTTGGAAAAAGTTCGGGAAAAAACGATCTCGCAGTTAGATATTTCTTCACTATGACAACGCCTCACCACATACCGCCAGATAAACAACTAACTATTTGAGGACGTTAGGTATGGAAATACTGGCTCACCCGTCTTAGAGCCACGACTTCGTACAATGTGAATTTATTTATTTCCTAGTAAAAATAAATTGAAAAAAGTGGTTTACGGACGCCTAAAAAGCAGTGGCTGCCTATGAAAAGGCCGTCGAAGGGACCCCAAAGTTCGAGTGTGCAAAGTGTTTCTCTCAGTGGTTCCATTGAATGCAGCGATGTATTGATTTCAATGGGTATTATTTTTAAAAACAATAATCATGAAAATAACTTGCTAGTTTGATCAGTTTTCAAATTTTCTAAAGCCCTTTCGACTGACACACGTAGTACTTGGCCAACGGAGTATTGCTAGATGTTTTATGGAAGTTTGTCGTGGAAATATAACAACTTTCCACGGGAAAAATCACTTGTGTTCATTTCCAATAATATACATTTATGTACATAAAAATATATATGGCGCCAGTCGTCTATCTTATGTACTGTTATCTATTATTGCGCAACAATGACATAGCAACAATGAAATTACCTCAAAATTCCACGAATAGCGTTAATAAAGCAATGCTTACAATTTCTTATCTCACTTTTCCAGGGCGACACCTGTATAAACCAATTTGAAAAAGCAATACTTCTTCAAAGTAAAAGCTGACATTGAAATTGTTAAGGGCCGTTCCCGTGATCGTCATATGTATATGTTATATGTTTAGCTATATTTATAGTAATTGCCCATTTAAGTAACAAGATAAAAGCTCCTAAAAGCTTGTAAGAAAACGGCTTATTCGATTTATTTTTGTTTTATAAAAATGAAAATATAAAATAAGATTACTTCAATGAGTCGTTTAGACAGTTTAGTCCACTGGATACGACATCCAAATAGCATGATTACACTCTAAAAGTCGTGTGGTTTCAGAATGATATCTGATATCATTCTGAAACCATATGAAATACAAACACGCATAATGCAATTTTACTCTGATTAAAATTGCATTATGCGTGTTGAAACGGATTTATTTTTAGTGACGTGACTCATATGATTGCGTTTTTTAATACGGTATTTATTAATGCAATACAAAAATCGACAACCAAGCCATACATTAGAGAATTTCTCACGACTGATTGTTAATGTAACTAATTGTCTATTTAAAGATTTCATTCTATTTATAGAAAACAAGGGCTAAGAAATTTTCTACTTGTGTGCCCTTAAATCGTAAAGAGAATTAATTGCATTTGTAATTTGTGAAAAAAATCTATATGCTGGAAAATACAAATAAAACAGAACACCATCAACAATTATTATTTGTACTGAAAACATATTAATATTAATTACGATTATAGAAATTAAATTAAGTATTGAGATACAACACTACCATTTTATTATTATATTAACTTATTTATTTAACATAAAGGTAACGGTTTGCTTTTAATTTCTTTTTCTATCTCTTTTTTCGTTAATTCTGTCTCAAATACCTTCAATTCTTAATGAACATCATGAAAAATTACGAACAGTAGTATATCGAAGTTATATACCATTTCTTATGTAACGTACTAAATTGCCAATGCCTTTTAAAAGAAATGTCGACTGACTTACTACGGTGACTATATTCATAAATATGTAGGTACTCGAGTGCCAAAGTTATAAATTTGTTTGATAGCTGGGTACTTATTAGTAAGAAAGTTTTGGTTATCGATAGTAGTATAAATTTCATAATTGGGTGGACCCGCACGTGATGCAGAAGGCGCGAGTACTATCCCTTCACATTAGAAATACTGAATATCAGTCTTATAATGAGGGTGAAGAAAAAACGAAGGGTATGAATTTGTATGTGAATCGGTTTAGACAGTTTTTCAATAACATTCATATGGACACAGAGTGACGAATATATCACGACACTGGAAATCAATAATTATATTAATATAGGTTATATAAATGCAAAGTTTCTAGAACTCGGAACCAAACCAGAAATCTAGCCTGACAAACTGAGAAGACAGATTAATCACGAAAACAAAAATTAGTGGGTCTCTAAGAAATATGTACAATCTAATGTTGTCTTTTATGATCCTTCTTAATTTATACACCAGTTTATCAATAATCTTTCTGTGACATTTATATCTTAAAACAGAATTTGATTAAAAAAAATTTGTTCACTTTTCAAAATTTGAATAGTGGAAAGTTCTAGTTACACCTAGAAATAACTAAACCTAAGCTAATGCTCGGAGGCTAAAAGTAGACGAACCATACTTACGACAAGTCTAAAACATGAATGCAAAGTAAATTGACGTACTTGTAAGAATATATGGTATCTAGTACACTGACTTTAGTAGACGTGGTTTCTTTCAATGTGAGACTAAAGTGATGATTTTAATGGCAAGAAAGTTCTGAAGTTCTATCCGTGGGATCAGCTCGAACCATCGATCGATCAGAAGTGACAGAACGAATTTACTGCAACGATATTCTTCTAAAAATAACATATTGTAGTAAGCAGTAATTCTGAGAAAATTTAATCCTTTTATAATAGTAAAATAAGGAATTTTTATCCACACGAAGTTCAAAACTATGTACAGTATCATTCGGACATTTTGATAGATTGTTTTAGTTATTGATATGCGATAAATAGAAAGCAAGCTTAATCTAAAATAATAATTTTATGGAAATTAGGCTTGTGTAGAACCTTGGCGTCAGCACTTCGTAATGTTAGCTTTATTTGATTAATTAGAAACGGGGAATTTTATTTTTCATTACGAAAATAAAATTCAATTTAAATTAAATTTAATGGTTGTTTTTAAGAAAAAAATAGTTACTATCCCATTGTTAACATAAGAAAAAAGCGTGAAAGTTTTATTTTATGAATATGTATTTCTTCGGCTGAAAAGTCAATCCGGAACTTCCGTGCAGACGTCTACGTATTCAAGACGACAAACCGTTACAAAGTTCAGGAACTAAGTAACTCACTTAGACCGCATAATACATATCGCACGTAAAGTGATTTCCTATTAACCGAACAATATCAAACAGCAATTAGAGGCAAGCCAAGCCATACGGCGCCCGTTCTTGGAACAACGCATGCCTATTTGATCTCTCGCTCGACCAAATGCTAACTCAGAATGTTGCAAATTCCATATCTAATCACCACTTCGCTTATAAAGGAAGCACTTTGATTGACTGAATTTGCTGTTGTGTGTCTAATTATTTTAGTCCCCTTACACAATTGTTATATTGTTCCATTACAGGTTATTGTGTAATACCATAACTTAACGTCTTAACCAGGTGATGGATGTATAACACACACATACACACACACATATGCATGCATCTATATAAAGTAAAATACTTTAACTAAAGAGAGGAGAATTTTATTTACGTAAATTTAGAAAATTTACATAAATTGAAGTGTTTACATTGGGAAAATTTTTAATCTTTAATTTTCACATAAATATCAATAAAAGTCTGCTAGTGATGTCTAAAATTTGTGTTAAAAATTGTGTCAACCTCTCTCTTTATTTTTTAAATCGTAAGTCCAAAAAATATAAAAAAAAAATTTGAAAGGTGACACTTAATAAATAGCTTTAAAAAAATATTTTGAACATGATCGAATACACTATTTTTTAGTTATTGCTGAAAAATTGCGCTTCTCAACAAAAAGACGTAAGTGCTATGAAGATACGCTGTTTTGCAAAAGTTATTGGCAATTTAAGTGCTTATACGGAAAACATGGAAAAACGTGTAATAACGTATTTTTTGTTCTGTAGTGCATTTCTTTATAGTAACGGCTTCGTAACTCCACGTTGAGAATGATCCGCTCTTGGCCAGGACAATTCTGAAGTTTATATATATCAAAAAGTTTTTCTAATTATCAGACATCCAAGAAGCTTCTAATATGGCCTTATTAGAAATAATTTTATTAAAACGTTTGCAGGCAGAAGGTAGTTAAAATTTGATACATATGTACAGATTGGCAGCTAAATTACAACCTGAAATTTAGAAATTTGGAACCATTATGTTTGAAGTTGGAGTAGAAATGGAAAAAGGATTTTTCGCAACTTTGAACAGAATGTGAAGCGAACAAATATTTGTGTTTGAAAACCTTATTATAGTATCAACATTATTATATTATATTTTATAGCACACAGGGTTTGCCCAAGACTTGCTCAAAAGACTTGACCTTTCTCGGGTGAATTTAAAAGAATAAGTACTTAAAAGTAGGTTTAAATTCTATCTTCAGAAGTGCAATACAAAGAGATTGATAAGCTCCACGGCATCTCTAGTTTCTTCTAATCGTACCCCCTTCTTTCCTTAACTGCCGAATCCTGCCGGATATATCAAACTCCTTCGGTGATCATTAATAAATACGATTTTCATATATCCACATGTGTTCTATAGTCTCTGATTCGAACCGTTTTCGCATAACTTCCACGAGTTCCAAAAACCCCGTCCTTTGCCGGTTCGGAAAAAAAAAATACCGGAAAATACCTAACGAGAGGATGTTTCTCATTAGATCTCGGGGACGTCATCAATTACGGTGTTACGCGATAAAGGAAAACCTCAAAACGCCCGAGGGATATTAATCCGTCAAAATGAGGAGTGGCATCAATTTGGGGAGCGAACGAGGCCACTCCATGCATTTGAAATTGATTCGATAATGGCCCGGGACACTGTATTATACGCGCGATTCAACGCAAATTAATCGTTGGAGGCATAGGCGGTAGCAGGGGGCGAGACGATGATCGTGGCAGTGATGAAAAATATTTGTATTTATTATATTTAATATTCTTTATTGTACCGGCCGATTCGGCGTCGGTGAACGTGAGATTTCATTATCCTTTCGGCTTTTGCGGGTTTTCTCGAATAAAAAAATTCACACCGAGGGTGACTGTAATTGTTTTATAAATAAATCTTAAAGATATTTTGTGAATTTTGCGCCAGTTTAAATGAAGAAATTATATTGTTTACGAGATGTCTAAAATAGAATACCTAAGATATTTAAGGTTTTATGACTAATACTAATTTTGAGGATAAAAAATAAATAGTAATTTACAATAAAATAATTAATGCTTTTTAATGGAATTTGAAAAGAAGTAAAAATTCCAAGTTGTACTTAATCATAATATCATTGATATTTAAAATATACATCCTGTTAAAAATATTAAAAACGAGTAGAAAACATATAAAGATGAATCTTGTGTTATAAAGAATTGTGGGGAATTTACGTATTTGAAAAAAAGGCTTTTATTACATACAAAGTACATTCAACTTTTAAGGGGTATTATTATTTAAATACACAAGGACGAATAACCCCTTCTTCTCCCTCCACATTTCCTCGTAGCATTCGGTCGTTCCTTTGGTCCTTTGGTCTTACATTCGGTCGACTTGGACCCAACCTTTGATGTGAAAGGATTGGAGACAGGTACCAAAACCTTGTTTGATACACTACCACGAGAGGAATAAGCAGTTTCTGGAACTAGGCCAAAATTTCATTAGGAGTTTTAGGAGTCACGATATAAAAACTGCGCCTGTTTTCATTTAGATCTATGTTACCTACAGTTGCGTTACAGATAAATAAACGTCTAAGATATTCCGATACACAACTATAAAGAGGTTAAACATCGTAGCGGAATAATTGAAACGACATTTTACAAATTAGATAAATAAATAATTAATTACCTAGAAATATTTGAGCAAATAACTATACTTATCCCAATTACTATTGTGGAGTTTAGTAATATAGTTAACTTTGTCATGGTAAGGTAGACTATTACCTAAACATTTGAAAGGATCTACTTTTTTTGTTATCTAAATCTCACATAATAAGGCCAATGTTGCTTCAAGCTAAAAATTTTATCTGTAAAATTCTTTACAAAAATCCGTTTAATTACGTAGGAGATTAGTGTGTGTAAATAAATAGATAGGTAAACAAAAAAAATGGAAATAATTGTTCTGTATTTTATTACTGTTGTTGCATCGCCTCTACTGAATTTTTAAAATGAGAGTTTAGAGATACATCTGTTCTAAAATAATATTATGACTGTAACTGACTATGGCAGCGGCAGTATGAAAAAAAGTATTAGCTATAACTGATTCTGAATTAAAAAAAAAAAAATACTATCCGGTTAGATTAAGAGGCTTGCTGACATCAAATTCCAATTGTCACCTCCTAGCCCAGTCAAAGTGAGGTTTAACCTCAGAAAAAAAAAACTGCAATTTTCTTTAAACATTTCGTATTATGTCTATTCTAGTATTTTCTAGTGCTTTCTGGTACTTCCTAGTTTCCTAGTATTTTCAAGTATTCTATATTTAGTAACATTTGATAAAACCCAAGTAGAGGGAACGACAAAATATACATTTTTCCAAAAAACATGCTAAAATGACAAAGTAGCCTAAAATGTTTAATAAGGGTAAAATTATTTACAATGATTGTCATTTTTAAGACATTAAACAAAATTTTCTGGAAGTAACCAAACCAGTGAACAGTGATTCCAAGGCGACTTGTACAGCCTATATTTGCTATTATCTCCTAAAGTATAACACAATCATGATTGTAGTTTTTCATTTCATTATCATTTCCATTACAAAGTTTCAGACGAACCGAAGTAGGTTTAATCATATTTTTTATGTAGGTATCCCAGGTAATGATTATATTAATTGTATGTATAAACTGATGCAAATTGTACAAGTGAAAGTTTGCTGTTCGAGAGTTAAAAATATGTTTCATAAACAAATGCTTATTTAATGGACGTTTCATATTAAATTGTACATTCAGATATTTTATGACAATAATAGAAGTTATTATATTTGATCATTAACAACCAAAACTTTAAGATAGTTTTATCAAAAACAAAAACATTTAGCATACAAGTTTAGCATACATAACTTTAGATTTAGTAGAAATTTAATTACATACAATAAAAGTAATCTATCAAAATATCAGTTAGTATTTTTAGTTTACAAAACACAAAAAAAAATAGGGTTTTTCAAATTAAAAATAATACTGAGCGCATTTTTTTGTGCTTTTTTACTAAGAATAGCATTTCTAAACAATTTTCTAAAAGAAACCAATTAAAATAGCTAAATTGTTTTTTAATCTAATTTGAGTGGACTATCTCTAAACATTGTTTAAGTTTCGAACGATTTTATGTAAATTTTAATTAATTATGAAATTATGGCTATTTTATAAAAATCAATTTTATGGCTACCTACTAACACTTATATTTGAGAAACATCAGCTTTCTTTTTCAATTCTTACTGGAAACAGAGCGTAGCTTTCGTACTAAATATGATGAAAAAATAAAACATGTTTATTGCAATTTATACAACAAAAATAGAAAAGGACATTTTTTACCATATTGCAATGAAATATCAGCGACACTTTACAAAATGCTTCTCCAACTGAATTTTTTTTATAAACTCTAAATAATTCTCATTATTATATTATGTTTCGTGCACCTTAACATCAAGCTGACAGCTAAAGGCGAAGTGGTTTTCGAATACAGAAGGCTATATAAAAAGTTATCCTCCTTTGTTTCCCGTCGAATTCATCCGGGATCAGATCAACATATCGAGATGTGACACAGATTTCACCATACAAATCCATTTTTCAAGCAGTTAACACCCAGTGACGTTCACCTTTCTATTTCCCTCTAACGAGGGCCTATATTAAATCGGCAATATGACAACAAATCGATATGCGGTAACCGCATCCCAAATTTGCCGTTGTTGGCTTACAGATACAGATAGCTACATCGCACACCCTCCCTCGGGGCGACTGCAGCTGCTCTACCTGTCCCCGTACACTCTGAAATCACCATCCAAATAGAGTCTTAACTCGTTACCCTTTCACGAACGTACTCACGTAATGAGTTCATGTTATGCTCATTTGAAGTCGTTAAGACGTACCTTTGTCTTTATACTGATATTAAAAAAAATATCAAAAACACAAAATTGCAAATTCGCATCGATTCCAAAAATTACTATAAAAAAGCTTGTATTGAAATAACAAGTACCGCTCTGTGTATATGAACGTAATATGTATTATTACGCGTGTGTGTAAATCAACAATGCGAAACCCTTTTATAAACAACGAAGCGTGATATTAAATACTAAAAAATAAGTAATTGAAACATACATATTTTATATGGACTATAAAACGTATTCATAATCTTCTTACGTTTTTGGTTTTCGCTCTCGGACGGTCTATAAAAACAATATCCTTTTAAAATTTCTTTCGAGCTCTGAAAAGATTTTCACTTAAATTTCTTTTCTAATTTCAAAGAATTGACTTATCAAACGATTGAACAGCGAAGCGATTTGAAATAAAAAAAAACGCATTTAACAGAATTAGAGACAATTTTTCGCTCAACTTCGAAGGTAAATTTGCGTTTTCTATTAAAAATAGCTTAGTCGGAATATTGGCTTATGAAAAGGCAACGAGCGAGCGAAATGATCGTGATGATTCATATGTTAAATATTGTAACCTATTATTCTCTTCTGAGCTCTAGCAGAAGGCATTGTAATCTCCCAGCGCTGGGTGCGGTTCTTCTACCAGAATACAGCATTATGACATAATATGCGCACTAGCGTTCTCTCGTTTATTTCTTTCCTTCAATAACAAGCTACGCTCCAGCTAATTGGGAACGTTGTTTGGAGATCCATGTAATTTTCGAAAATTCAGTGAACCTCTTTCGGTATTAAGGTTTTCTTACGTTGTTTTCGCAATTCTTATTTATTGAATATATTTACTGAATTAGCATCTAAAACAAAATTAGAGAGTTCTCTTTGCGTGTGTTCAATAAGGTTCCTAAAATCATTGATAAGTCGATGTTGTAAATATAAAAAATTATCATTATAACAATTTAAAATTATTATTAAGCAAATTGCTCGGAAAAAAGGCTCTTATAAAATTTATGAATACTTAGAAGACAAATATTCGTGGTCATAACAATCTTGTTGCGGGCTTGTATCGGTGTGGAACAGAACTATGTACATTTATGATATCTATGCATAGATTGTAAAATGTAAATATATTTAAATTTGAAAAATATACTTTTTGTTGGTTTTATAGAGAAAAACTACTTTCTGAACGAGCGGTAAAGCGGCAAAATGTGAATTACTAAAATATTGTTGCTTATTTTAAGTGTTATTTATCTGTCACTTATAAAATAAAGTAATTTTTTTATTTGAACGAATTAAATAATTTTAATATTGAATTGGCACTCAAAACATTTCTACAGATTCGTAACAATCTTTACAGTCACGAATAACAAAATTCATTGCCATTGATTAGTTATATAAAACAATGATTTGCAATTAATCGAAGTCGTGCAAACGTCGCGTTTTAACGAGCCATACTCTGCTATTTAACACGATTTCGAGCCGTAGAAGTCACAGTGTTAATTAATTTCGGACAGTGAGACAGTATTCACCCTTAGACCGGTTCGATAGGACCAAATTTCACGGTCATCCTGTTAAAACCTATCGCAGCGTGTGATGCGGCGAAAGCGAACACATCGTAAAATCGGTTTGAGTGAGAACCGCATGGCGAACGAAACTGCCTGTACATTTTTTCAGTATGGAATCAATATTTGCAATCACAGAAAATGTTATCCCAAGCACTAAATAGTTTGGAAATACTTTAATTACAATTAAATTAAAAATAATATTTATGGTTCGAAGTGTGGATGAATTGTAAATTTAAATTTGTTTCAGTTTAAGACGCGAATTTCGACGTCACTTCTCTCGTTTCTCGTTTCCGCTTTCATTTTCAGGATCTGTTTAGTCTGATCTTAGTTTAGTCCAAAAAAAATTAGGAATACTGGTAAAATTTCTTCCAATTGTCGGTCAAATTATATATTTTTATGTAATATTTTCACTTACTTATGTTGTTAACAAAAAATCCAAGAAATTAAAATCGACTAAAACAGTTCAACGATCAAGTTTAAATTAGCTACACCTCGCCGGCGTAAACTTATAAATGTAAAACCAAGAACTCAATCGTTTTTTTTTTTTTTTGTGGGAGTATTGTCGAATGTATTTTGATATATTTCTTAAAACTAAAACAAACTTGTGACAGTTTTATTGTAATTTCGTTATGTGTTTATTAACATTCAAAAATATATTGAAAAATAGCATACTTCATGTGTAGCCAGATGTCAGAATAATTTTCAGAAAATGCCTAAACTGCAATATTACCTTTTTAATTTTCTAGTGACTTAATAAATGAGTGGCTTTTTATAAACTTTTACAAGTGATGTAACAATAACAAGATGTATGAACAAATTCGCCGAGGTACACAAGCCATGTAGTTTCTTATCTGGTCAGTATAGAATAGTTAATATAGCAATAACTTCAATAGTATGAAATGGTATATGTAATCAAATGGTATGTATGTAATGGTAGTATGTAATCAAAAACAAGAGCGGCTCTAAAAGACGAGTACTATTTTTAACAAACAATAAGTCATTAAAATTACAGTTCAACAAGCAATAATAACGTTGTACGAAATTCTGAGTACAATTAAATAAAGATGCGTCTCAAACATCGTACCATCGCGTACCAAAATATTAAAAGTGATGTCAATTCAAAACCACTCCACGTTCAATACATCGGTGTCCGAATCTCTGGTGTGACTGTCGCGTTAATTACACCAAAACAAAAACCTATATGCAGCCTCAGCTCTGTCAGAATTTGGCTATAAATAGATACACAAAACCGAAATATTTCAAGGCGACATCTAAAAGCGCGAAATTCAACGTTCACAGCGACGATTCCGCCCGTCGTGAATGCTGATTGCGAAGCGAGATTCCGAATGCTGGCAAATGATTTGGAGCCGGATTGAATCGTCGCCGACGCTCCGGAACGCCTCGCCGGCGGGCGGGGGGCGGGCGGGGCGGGCCCTGCAGGGCCGGGGTCACGTCTTGGTGTACAGCCTTCCATCTCATCATTTCGTATCACAGTAGACATCACAGGGCCATATAATATGTTCGACTTGAAATATTTCGGATCCGTAGACGTTTGAATGTACGTGTAACCCGTCCTTGTCATCTGTGCGTGTACTGAAATAGAGCAGCATACGTAAACCTGCACCGGGCCAGCGTGGAAGGCTTGAATTTCGAGCCCTTTGAACTGATATTAAAGTTTCGAGTGGCCAGAATTAGATTGCGATATATTTTTTTACATATAAAATGATTAATACAATATTGATTTTAAAATGGAACATGATTTTTTTTGACAAATATGGTTGTTTCGACAAATATGGCTGCGATAATTTTCGTAGCATAAAGTTTTTATTATATTTGAAAAATGTCTTAAACATAGTATTTTTGATTTCCTTTCAATTTCATGAATGAGTTATTCGAAATTTTTCAATAAATGCTTCAGAGTCGAGATGAACATCAACTCATAATGTTACAATTTTCGTAGAATGTATCAAAAGATAGAATATCTAAAAGAGATGTTTCGTCTTTAATTTAAATAAACTTTTCTGTTTTCGCTCCATCTTAAGTCTTTGATTTCAATTCTAATCAGACATATAGAAAAAGAAATACCAGTTAAAGCGCATTGCGAGAAGTCACAGTTTATCCATCTATGAATGCTGGCATTACTATTTTTGCTTTTGGGATTACGATCCGCCATAAGATGCAGCATCAGCTACCGCCTAGATGTGAAGCTTTTCTTGGTGAATTCTATACTACAAATTACTAGGTTATTCTTGGTTTAGATCGCAGAAACTTCTCTGAACGCTTACAAAACGTTTTTTGGTTTTAATGTCAGGTTGATGTTGACGTGACAACGTCTTAAATTAGGTTGCGGCTGGGAGTCACTTATGAAAAGTGTAACGCTCGGTAACGTTACGATGAGTCACCGAACGAGAGAGGCTCAGATAGGAACAAGTTAAGTTGTAGTAAACGCTGTTTCATTGTACGCAAATGTATTGCAAGTTATTGTATGTATATTTGTATATAAATACGTATGTATGTGTAAAGGTAAAATAAAATTTTGTTAATATGAAATTCAGTGCGAGATTCTTTGTATAAATTAATGTTTTAAATATAATTCTTTGTATAAATAAATGTTTTAAATTGTTACTATTATTTCATCCTTCTTCCTACTATACGAATGAATATTCACATTAAAATGATTTTACCACTCAAAGTCGTTGTCACGTAAAACTTTCGCCCGTATACCGACTTTACAGGTAACCAATTTTTTTATTACATTCTCATAAAAAAGACAAATAGGTGAGATTAATTAAAACTGAAAAAAAATATTACCTTGTATGTTTGTAGTGAAATTATTATTCCTGGTTTCGTTTTGGAATTTTCTAGTCTTTGAAAGGTTTTAAAAAATATCTATGTCTTGTATCCATGATTTTTAGTCCTTGTAAAATAAATGTAATGATAAAAGTGATTGCAATAACATTTTGGTTAATTAAGTTAAAATTTTGAAGGTAGTTTCTATTTTTGTACTAAAAATTATTTAATTTATCTCTCTATAGCGATTATTTATTGGAACTCAATAAAACGATTTTGATTTTATCTTCAAATTAGTTTCTATAAATGGGAAAGAGCTTTTTAGAAAAAAAAAAGCAAAGACACAAAAGTCTATGAGAAGAATTAGGCAATGAAATTTAATTAATATTTCAAAGAAAAGAGATGAGTAGCGTGTTTCATAGACTTTTAGACAAGTACTCTACGCCACAGAGTGTACGCATTTTATTACCTAGAGACAACGTAATGAAAATTCCAAGACATCTCAAAAACATATGATTCATTTTAGAATGTTCTTCTTTTTACCTCTTTGTTGAAGTTGTTTATCGAAATTTGTTAAAAAAAGAGACATATTTTTATTATAGTTGTGACTATTTATGTAATGTAATATAGATGATTTCTGATAGCTCGAACCTGTCGCAGACGCCGCCACATTATTCCAGAAAGAGAGGCAGTTACCCGGAAATATCCTTGACCTTGTGTCACACTTCCAATTATTGTAGATAATGAACATGTCAGCCACAACTCATTATCTGAACAGTTCCAAACTTTTAAGCCAAGTACCAGTTGCGTCCTCGATCCTAATGTGGTGCTCACCAGAATCCAGTACAGTAAGGTCTATCAACACAAACCGCCCCTATAACAGATCTACAATCTAATGTCTATGTAATAGTAATTGTAATCGCAATCCAATAATGTATATTTTCAGAGGAACATGCTATATGCACGACATTAGCGCCGTCTAGCGTCAGCAACTTTCCTGGTTTAATCAAATATTTGTATGCTAACGGAATAATAAAAACATTAATCGTAGAGTTGTTTATTACTGTTATTAATGAATAATTTTGTTTATATAAAACGACTGTAAGTAAGCTACAACAGTATCATCTTGATTCGTTTTATTTTTCATAACGAAAATAAATATGTAACGTTGCTGTTTTCAGTACAGCTACGGCATTTTAATTATTTGCGTTTTAATTTACAAACATTTTCGCTTCGTAGAATAATTACTATCTGCCTACATCTCTGGCAATTAAACGATGTACCTGTTGCGATTTTACAGTCAATCGGGTATTATGATTTCTACCAGGGGACAAATCAACTTGATAGAAATATACACTATTCGAATAATAAAGATGACATTATTTGCTGTGGAAATCTTTTTGAAACCGGAGTAACAAATAATAAGATAATCTCCGTCGTAACTGAAACGATCATAATAAATAACAATTAAATGTATAATATTTTGTCTTACACTGAACTAAAACTATATAAGATGGTTTATTTAAAAAAAAAAAATAATTAGATCCGTTATTACAGAGGTTAAAGTTTTGTGAGATCGATCAAAATATCCTAGTAGCTATGTTTCTGCAAATACAAAATCGTTTCCGTGTAATGAATGTGCCCTTAAATTTTTCTTTCTGAAAATGTCTCGAATTATTCAACTTTTATTTAGCAGGTGTATTTGTACATTATTTTTCAATTTCCAATAATAAACAATGTGGCTCAGTCTGTTAATATTGCTAATTATTTTGAAGTTTCACAGACAATTTATTCAAAATTTACTGCATTTCCCGAAAATCTACCCATTTTTTCCGCATAGTGTGCTGTGGTTGAAGGCATTTTCGCACCATACGTATCCATTTCGCACGTAGCGAGCACGTAAGACTTCCAACTTAAAAAATGTCTATACGAATATATAAGTCTGCAGCATCTGCTTGTACATACAACTTTTTTGACAGATTTTGTGACAAATATTCCATTAGGAATCACTGATCCTAATTCTACCGTTTTTTAAATTTATGTTTGTCTGCTTGTATGTCTTTTTATGACTTAAGAACTGTTCGAACGATCTTGATGAAAATTTGCAAATAGTAAGAATATGCGATTGCACAAATGGTAGCGACAGGCCAGAGAGATCGTAATCACTATTAAGAGAGTGATCGGTCGATATACAGGTTGAAGAAGCTTCTTATATGTTGACGCGGGCGGTGCCGCGAGCGAAAGCTAGTATAATATAAATTAATTCAATAATGAAAAAAATTGGTAAAACCTTAAGCATGCCTTAAGCGCTCGTGCCATACGTATGTTATGTAAATTAGAGGTTTATGATAACATATGAGCTTTTTACCAAAAATCCTATTTGAAAATCAAAAATATTTCTTTTTAATTTTTGATTTTCCAATAGTCTTACAGTAAACTTAAATCGAAAAAAGAATAGGTAATTTCATATTTATTATACATCATAATGCAAATTAAACAACTGGCTGATCAAAACATGAATAACTGCCAGTTAAAAAATTTAATTACAACTGATCGGTACTAGGTATATCAAGCTATGATTTTCAATACAGTTATTCCCAATTGATTAGTGATGAGATTGAAAAAGAAATTAAGTTTAAAAGTTAAATAGTTTTTTAGTTATCGTGATTACACGGGATTTTCAGGCGACAGTAGAAGCATACCTACGCTCGGGTTAAGGCTTGCAATTAAATCAAAAATAGCTTTTGTCTCTACTTTTTTATTCAACTGCAAAGATATATCCACTTCTAGTCTAGATATTGTAGTCTAGTTTAGATCAAGAGGTTGGCCCTTCAGCCATTCTCGCTGACTTAGTGCTGCTTGAGAGCTGTGAACTATGGGTCAGTTATGTTTAAGAACTGATAGCTTAACATACTAAGGTACGGAAGAGTGATTTTAATTTGACTTTAAATCAAAGCTATGTTTTCGTTATATTAGTTCGTAGTACCACGTAATGGAGAAGGTAAAATCTATTAAATTGCAAGCACACTCCGAACTCAGGTAGATCTTCAATAATTCGGCATAAAAAATATACTTTATAAATTGTTTCGAATCCAAAATACAGCAATAAATCTTAAATAACGAGATGAAAAAAAATGTACCTACACAAAAAGTTAATCCCTTTTGTGCTATAAGTTTTAAGGAGTCCCTAAAAAGAAAGTGACAAAGTGATTCGATTTGGAAAATCAAATAATAGTATTTTAGCACTTAATTCAAGTTGTTCCATCTCACGAAGACAAAAAAAAAAGGGGAAATTCCAATAAAAAGCTATCAAGAATCGAGAAAAGTGTTGGAAATCAATAAACGGATTACCCGAAGGGCGGGCGCTTGGATATTTTCCCTGCACAATTGTCGGGTCTACAACTTAGCGCGAACTCTTTTGGAAAGAAAATTCAGTTAAAATTGTTAATGGAATTTTTAATACATTGAACGAAAGGAAGTTTTATAATATCGCTTAATTATGGCCGGTTAAAGTAATTTTTTGAATTTTTGCCATTTTTTTTGCCTTCGTGAACACAGTGATTTAACTACAGCGGTTTGGGATCCAGCACTAGTAAATGAACTAGGTGTTTGTCCGACATCGCATCCTACGTTTACATATTACGTTTTCATTCTTGCATCGTTTCTTTAAAGGTAAATTCTTGTTATAAAACCTTCAACAATAAAACTGAAATAAATTTGTTAAAATTAGTATGACATTATAATAATAACGTATATTACAATCAATACATGTATTTTTTTACATGTTACAAACATTATATATGTTCATATGTTTAACAATAATGGAAATTAAACATATTGTTGTTAATAATGTGAATACTGTTTGAATTAATAATTGTTTGTCACTCGATGTTCATTGTTGGAACTAAATCTCTCAGTGAATTTCACGACGTACGATATCGAGCCACTTGTAATCGCCGGTGGCTCGTAACCCAGATCGTCAGCCCACTGGTAGTTAGTAGTGGTCACAAGTGGCCCATTAGCAAGAAGACATCTCAAGCTGCGAGGCGCAGTTCGTGACTTTTTTGTCTTAGTGGTTATTTAGAGCATGCGGTCTGCCAAATCCTTTGTTAGATGTTTCAGTTTATACGATTCCTTCGCGAGTTTTCTCATTTCAGATTTCACTCGTATTACGCAAAAGAAAAACCGAGCATAGTTCCTCCAATAGCGTGTTGAGTAACTTGGAGTTCGCCATCGAGATCGTCTCTGTAATCAGTACAAATTCAAATTACCTTTACCTCATAGGTTATAAAGTGGCACTTGAAATACGTTAAAATTTTTAGAAATTTTCCTTTTACCACTAGCAACTCACATTGTTCACAAGTTTCTGTTTTTAGACATGTACTGAACTCGAAGGCGCAGTTTACCAAATGCTGTCCACCCGAATTGAATTACGGTCCCTCTATTGGAGTTGGATCGGCACAATCAGACGGCAAATAGTATGAGTAGAACTATTTAAATTTACAATTGTTTGCGTTAATCTGCTCAAGCTATTACGTATGCTTATTTAGGTTATGGTGTTTTAGGTAGTTGCATTTCAATTGTATTAAATCTGTATGGAGTATTTAACCGGTTCCGTTATTGATCAGCAAATACTTTCATCAATAACCGAGTAGTCAGAATGCCTGCCAGTAACGCAGTGGACGCGAGTTTCTGCTTGGGTCAGCATTTCTGAGTGTTTTTCTAGCTCATCCGTATAATAAAATACCACTTGATCAACGGTGAAAAAACAATCATGAAGAAACCCCTTACATCTTGAATAAATTTCATCTAACTCTTCAACAATATTTCCTAAATACTCAAACCGCATTGGACCTGCATAGAAACTTTGTTATACCTAAGGGCACAGCTGCATAATTTCTTGATCTAAGAAAAGACCCGTGTCCTACCAAGTGACCTTATATGGATTTTAAAAATGCGAGCATTTTCGATATTTTTGCTTACACGAGAGATCTAAAGGAAGGTATATAATACGAGAGGTATAAAATCTTCGGTCATCTTTCATTTTTACTCGTGGATATAATGAAGATGTTTGATAGATTACCAAATATATCTTCAGAGCATCGATCGATCGCCGAAGAAGGTGGAGTCAGACGTCAAAAACATCCCGAACAGGTGCACAACCGCCACCGTAGTCTGCCTAGATTAGCGATAAGATAACATTTACAAGGAAAACGCTTTAAGTATCATTCTTTCTAAGAGTTGTACGTGAAACGATGTATGGTAAAGTTATCGATAATGATCATATAGTATGAAATTTCATACAATTATTAAAATTATATTCTTTGTTTGTTGAAACGCTAGAATATTAGCTGTGCTGGTGCCAAATCGAATCCTACTTCTATATGATCCTCATGAAGTACGCTATGAAACGTTCTATACTAGCTATAATATCGGTGTTTTCGTTTAAACCCAAACAAACCTTTAACCTTGTAAAGGTGGAATCGTAAGGTTTACAATGTTTGTTTGGGTTTTTGGGTCCACTTTAATACAAACATTTAGTATTCTATAAATATACAAATATTGTAGTATATTTTATAAAAAAAAGAGCTATTAATACATTTTTAATCGGCTGCATCGACAAACGGCCCGTATCAATTTGAAAGAAGTGTATAAATTCTTAGGAACACCGTGAAATATTAGTTCGGAAGGCGGGGCGGCGAACGCAGGTGAGCGCCGCCGAGTTCCGACATGCGTGATGCGTGCCGTCGCCGCGACACTTATTGCGTACGTGACGGGAAACAAGCCAGAAATAATGCCGAAATAGTATTTACCTACCGGCGATAGCACGCAATAAGTCCCGAGAATAAACGATGCGATGTATGGCCGGCGTATAATGAAAGGTGGGGGGGGTATTTGTCGAGGTGGTGGGGATCGGGTAGATTGAAAATGAAACAGCAGTGAAGGTACATCGATCGATTCCATTGCTGGAAAGCAGAACACAAAAACTGAATATATTGTTATCGGGATTTCAGCTATTGTACACGTATTCCAAATTTTCAAATTTCTTTATTGGTATTTATTAGTGTTAATTTTGAACGAATTTAACATTTAAAATAACTATATAAAGTGGTGCTGTATGAACTGAGTTTCACAATATTTATAAATACCTAGTACTCAATTCGTGAACGCTCAGCTTTAATCAATATAGTGTGAAAAGCGTTTGATCTTTTAGCGCATTCAAAGAGATCCTACCATGACATTAATGTCATTAATAGCGAGTCCTCTTATTGTACGCTCCAAGTTTTGCCTCATGATTTAGAATCGGATCTGCTTCTAACTCTTTCATTATCTCTTTCGACCGGTAAATTATTCACTTTATATGAAAACGAAATTGTTCATATTCCGTTTAGTATGTCATTTAATACTATTTAGTTGAACGGCAAATTCACACGATAACAAATAATAGAGCACCTCAGTTCGCTCTCACTTTATTCAATGCGTAGCAAATGCGTCATATAAAGGAAGGTTGGCGCGCCGCCCTAAGGTATATCAAGGTATAACGTATTGGTAGATCGTTTGAGCCCTCACATTCTAGGAGCAAATTTGCATTTATTGGAGGGCTGGCGGATCTCCCTTTTCTTATGTAAAAAAAAACTTATTATACGCGCCGCGGATGGTGTATAAAACTGCTTTTTTTATGATACCCTAGTAACAATAACAATACTTATTCAGGGACTTTGTACACGTTTTGTGTCGGCTATTTGATGAATATATTATTTTTTATGACGGCGCCCTTTGCATTGTCCGCCGGCTCAAGGCTTTGGCTTAATTTTACATTTTCGCTTTGTTGTTTCGATTCTGTTTTTAACGATTAACATGTTTAAACTAAAAGCGAGGTCGTAAATTAAAAAAAAAGTGTTTGGTTTCATTTATTAGGCGAGAGAAACGAGGCTATTACGACACTACTACTAATTTATAAAAAAAATTAACTGATACAATTTATTTTTTTAAAAAAAACCTTATCTAACCTAATCTAACGTGTAGATTTTAAATTGATCACAGTTATTCATATTTATGTTAAATCGTATTATTAACCATTATCGAAAACATAGACAAGTGCGAGTAGTACTCGCGTCCTAAGGGTTCCGAAATTTTAAGTTTTCCTAATTTTTGAAATCAGCAAAAATGGTGAGAACCAAAAAAAGTCTATTTCTATATATCGATTTATATCACTGAAAATTTTAGTTTGTAATTTTTTTCTATGTCATTCAGTTTCAAATTAACAATTTACGGATTTTATCGTTTATTTGCGATGTGAGGATATTGATTTTTGTCAAAATACATGATTCTCTAACGGAACTGTATTTTTTGGAGGTTTTTATGAATGAGTTTGCGAGTAGGTAACAAAATATTGAGAAAAAAACTTAATTCGTGTCTTTTAATTTCATAAACTTAAAAGTGCAAGTTTTATTTCATTACAATTATAAAAGAAAATGCATCATTCTAATAAGAATTTTAATAGACATTTTAACAAAATATGAATTATTATAAAATCTTCTAATAACAATTTAAATAGCTGGTATTCTACTATCAATGTAAGACAAAATAAGTTTTTTGAGTGAATAAAATTAATATTAACGACAAAACCAAAAATTTGTTATTATCCATACCTATTTATTCCACTATGAAATATAGGGAGGCGTCTGACTTTACGTCATTGAATTAGGTCGGGTTGGTTAGCTAACTACTCAACTCCCAACTTTCGCGTGTGTAACTTAACTTCGGTATCGCAACCGAAGCATTATCGTTAACTATTAACACATCAATTTCGGACTTTTATTTAAGTTCGCGTTCAAGCGCGCGTGCGTATGAATGTGGATCCGTTTGTCATGAATTCTTATAAGTTGATTTTGATATACATTTAATTAATCAATTTTGTAAAAAAAATTATGTACACGTATGAGCTACAATGCCAATCGAATCAAGGAGACAACGCAATAGTGTCCTGACTTGACCTAACATCGAAAATAGATAAGTACTTCAAATTTTACGAGGGATATGCCAAAAGCAAGTAGATATTTATTATTAAATACTTTGATATACACTATTGTAAATACAGGTTTTGTTACTTATATAAAAAAAATGGAATATATTTGAATTGAAATACTTTTTTCTTTTAAATACTGAAAATATAGCGAGAACTTGCTTCCAACAATGGAACTCAATCGATGTGGTTTCTGCGTTATTATTTATTATGTTTACAAAAAAGGTTTAAAGCCCTAAAACGGCTTTGCACTTTTGGATACTACTTTTGATGAGCCTGCTAGTTCACGAGTAACAGACTTAATTGGTTTGCTTGGTTCAAAAGTGGAAGATTAAGCTTTGAAGCTGAAGCGATAACAGATCGGCCGTCAACCGTTATCATTTAAGGAAATGTTTAAACATTTAAAAAGTTCATTTAAAAGAACCGAAGAATTACATATGTAGAGCTTGAGCGAGAACTGGATACTGGACCAGCAGCGATGCATACCATTATTTCTGACCATCTTCCTATCCATAAGCGATGTTCGAGATGGGTGTCACAAAAACTGACCGATGAATAGAAAGACCACCGAGTAGATTGGGTATCGATTTAAGATAAAGGAACTAGAGGAAGGCGAGAAAAAAAAATTCGTATAGTATGTTTACTAGTGAAGAATACATGGCTGTATAGCTACGACTCCGAAACAAAGCGACAATCGACCGTATGGTTCTTTGATGAAAATTAACCGACACCAATAAAATATCGCTGTGCGTGAAGTACACAGAAACAAATGGTTGCCACGTTTTTGTGTAAGACCGGTCATATTGCTACTGTGGTGTTAAAATTAAAAAAAAAAACAGTTAATTCTGAGTGGTCCGTTACATACCAAAAGCGTATGCATGCTCAGGGTGAATATTCGGAAAAGATAGATTATTAATAAGTGATAAATGTTGTAATATTTGGTAAGTTGTTTGTTTTGACATGCCCCTGCATGGACGTCTTGAATTTTAATAAAAAATATTAGGTAATCAGCTACATGGATAAAAATATGAACATTGAAAGACCTGGAGTTTTGTATACCGGCTTAATAGCCATAACACAATATAATCTCAAGTGTGGTCTAGGACCAGTCAAAGGTTTCTAGTGAAATTCACAAACAACAGTCTTCTTCCTATCTCGTCCTATCAGTCTTATCCTTATCTCGTGTTACTGATTTCTTGGGTGGAATTTAAGTCAGTCAAAAACGAAGTCTATCACGACACATTCATTGTCAAAACTGTCCTGTTTTGAGTCGTGCTAAATGCGTGTATTAATTTTCAACGGTACAATGGTTACCTTAACTCCCCCATAATATTATGTAGATTTTAAAGCCAATTCGCGGTCATTAAGCTGCGTACGTCACAACAATTATACGCGAGGGAGCCCACGGGTGATGCACGTGCAGCAGAAATTAATTTATAGCTCGCTAAGTCGTTCCACATAACCCGATACCGCTTTTAACGGGCGTTCCGAGGACGTTGTCGGGCGATACTTTATTACGGCCTAGCTCATGGGGAGAACGATGGCGGGCGAGTCATTTTCTTGTGTGTCGTGAATATCGAGGGCTTCATGCAGATAGTGCGTAACTACATATATGTAATTTTACAGGACAAACAAAATATAATGTTTTGAAGGTAGATAAGATAAATCTTTACTTGAAGTCTGATAATTATAAGATTTTACTTAGTAAAGATATTAATATTTTACTATTTTGTATAATTAGATGAAGAAATGAAGTGCATTCAGGATACGACTCAAAAAATCAATTTGGTATTTTTTGTACTTAGGTCCTATTTGCACGAAGCTCTTGATTTGTTGTACGAGTATTCGATTTTTCGTTGTAAAAAGATGATCGTAATTTATGAAGTCTTGAATACGGCAAATATTTGTATATTTTTTCTGACTAGTACTGTCACAAAAAATACTGATATTAGCGGATTGTTTGTCAATTCCGTTTTAGGTCTCAGGAGAACGAAATTTATGAAATCGTCTTTGTTTCTGTATATATATGTATTTTTTTTTCATATATTTATGAGTGAATAAATTTAAATTTTCGTATAAAATTCTTAGATAAATTTTATTGGAACTGGTAAGTATCATTTTTCGAAACAATTGTTCAAAAATAGGTTTCGGAATCAATAGAATGAAAGTTATATACCTATAAATAAAAATTATTTTCATAATTCGTCTATACATCGTAAAAAGTACTAGTACAAAACGTATTGAAACCATCAAAAGTAACTGCATAATACCTGAGTACCAATTTTTTTCATTACCTGGACTCAGTTTTATAGAATTCGAAGCTAGCCAATCGCGACTCGGGGCCATCACAACTTTTCAAAGGTCCTGGCAATATCCTTATCGATATGAAAGTCTCGTCACGATTACATGTCGTTGTTTTGAAGGTAACGGATGTATGAGACGGCATTTGAGATGGAAGAGGGATACATGTGCTATCTCACGTGGCCTGTTGCGTCACAGGTACCCAGCTTCCGCTGAGTCAACGTCAGTTTGGAGAACTCTTTAGGACATCCTCGTAATGAGGTAGGTTCATCAGATTATCAAAAGGTTTTGAGGTTGTGATGAACCGACCTCATTATCGAGGGAACGCATACTCTGCGATACGTTTTATGTTAGGACGCGAGAATTCATTTCCAAATGTTGTCCAAATAAGGTTTATTACAAGACCCTTTTCTGACAAGAGAGACGGTTCTCTGCGTCGTAATATAGTTTGAATTAGGATGCAACACAAAATTTGTCAGTTTCAGTTAGAGTTTTAATATCGTTGAAAAACAATTTAACGTGTATCTATTGTTACAGAAAATGAGCTATTGTGTTCACTTGAGATGGTTTCACAAATATCTTGTTTATAGCATTTGCATATTTAAGTTTTTAGGACCTGTCACCATACTATTCTGGTATTTTTTTATCCATAAGCCAAATTAACTAGGGCTCAGATACTAAAGAACTACGAGAAATTCTCACTAAAAGAATTATCTCACTAATTGCACGTGCAAAGGGTTAATAATAATTGTTAAAAACAAACATTTAGTGGTTTAGAATAATCTAAGTTCAAAATTTAATCATATTCTAATATAATTAAAAATTCCCAAAGGCTGTTGACCCTATAGGCCATTCCTAAAACTTTCCGCATTGATATTTATCGATGTTTCTTTGAACTCTTCGAGTGAAAAATATTTTCAGGCTTTAAAATTTGATAGGCCACCAACTTTGCATATCATCCCTGAAAGTTTTTAGTACTTTCGAGTTCAATATGATTAAAAATAATTAAACTATTGAGTTTATCACGCTCAAAACATCGATTTTAGTGTTCATTTTAAGTTCTTCAAACTCAAAAATATAGTTCTAATACATTGTGAGCATTGTTAGATTTTGACCTGTTTTATGGTATTCGACGCAGAACTTTAAATAGGGAAAGGTAACCGAGCACCGAACATCTATCCATCAAGAATTTTACATTTTGAAAAACAAAACTTTTTTTTCGAATTTTTCGTTTACGATGTCTCTCAAACGAACCCACGGCTTTTGACGTGGTTTGCAACGATCGATGTTGTTTGCCAGCAGATAAGCTATCAGTAGTTATGTTTTGGAACTTATTGGTAGAGTAGTTTGAAAAATATTCCACAAAACCGCTATTTGAATATTTTGCAAAACACGCACACTACACGCACACATATGTATGTAGACATACAGACATGACTAAGAAAATGGAAAATGGTCAAAATAGATTCTTAGGATCCTAAAACCTCAAGATTTGTTGAAAATTTTATTTTGGGAAATAGGACTGAAAACGCTATCTTCCCGATTTATAATTTTAATTTTTGTAACGCGAAGTTAAAAAAAAAGCTATTTTTTAAAATATTTCAACTACAATGTCTTTGAAACTTGTTATTTGATTTAGAACGCTACATAGAATGCTACATAGCATTCGACGTGGTTGAAAAAAAATTTGCCTTCAACGAAATCTTTTTAAAAGCTTAAGCAATTTTTGTGCATCAGTCAATGCAACAGTTCGGAGTAAAGAACTGATTAGATTTTGGTATCAATCTGTAGGGCAATTCAAAGTTATATTGTAGAACACATTTCTGAATAAATTTTTACTGAGATTCCTAAAAATCTACCAGATGGAATCAGTTCAACGTCTTAGGAAGTCTAAGTTGACTCGACCCTTTTCAAATGTCCTAAACTGCGATTCAATCAGTCTGTTCAAAATTTATGAGATGTTTTCACACACTTACGCACACACACACACACACACACACACACACACACACCCACACACACATGTGCGCACGCACGCACGCACGCACGTAATCTCGCACGCCTGAACGCACATACACACACACACGCATTCAGACACTACTCGGAAATTAGTTAAAATAGATTACTAGTACCCTAAAGTGTCAAAATCCGGTGAAAACTCGGATTTCGAAAATCGGGCTGGAAATAGTAACTTTCCGATTTTATGAAAATTTTTCAATTTCATAACGGAAAGCAAAAAAGTGAATTAATGAACAGGTAACTCTCTCTGTTGTAATACGCCAATAAAACGCGCAGCACATATAAATCTGAGCTGCCGCGGCTCCCGACCCGGGTTACTACTGTTTGGTTGGATTTTAGAGACATAACCGGCTTTATGAGGTCGTCGAAAAGTCTTACAAGGGCTCTTTCGCAAGTTGAGGAGTTGGATTATGAAAGTAATAAAAAGCTGTAGCACTGCAGGGAGTGCTCTCCTGAACAGACTGCTCCTCGGCTTGCGTTGTGTTGCAGACTTCGTGCTATAAATTTAATTTTTATAGGGTTCGGTATCGCCAATGAAAAATCGGGTCCCCTATGTGTCCAGAGTGGACATCCTTACCGTATGCGGTAAATAGACAATCAGATCGTATCTGTTTGCTTGTCCGTTTATGACACGTTATTTTTTTAGAATCTGCGATATGAAAAACTTGATATTTAGTATACATGAATTCGCGCTGTGATTTACTATCGTTAGAAATGAAGTTTGAAAACCCAAGAATGCTTTGAACTTTTGTTTACTATTTTTGGTGAGTTTCTTGTTCACGCACAATGGTCAACAAAATGTCGCTGTGCGCGAAACACACAGGAACAAATGGTCGCCACTTTTTTTTATAAGAACGGTCATATTGTTATTTTGGTGTTTGAGGTTCAGAAAAACCTTTACTTCTGAGTAGTATGTCACAGTTTGTGTTCCAGCAGTATTATTAGTTTGCTGTGACAAGCGACCGAAGTCATGAATCCGATATCTTCTTCGGCACCACGATAACGCCGCGCCGCCAGATAACTTGAAAATGTGTGTCTATTCTACCTCACCTATCATATTCCTCTGACTTAGCATCATGCGATTTGTACTTGTTTCACAAAATCAAAAAAAAAAATTGAAAAGCAAGAAATTTGAGATCAAGGAAGATATACTGGCTGCCGGTAATTTCCAAATTTCTCAGATTCTGAGAAAGAGAGGTCGGAGGTATTTTAAGTGGTTTAAACGCATAGAAAAGCATATGCATGCTCGGGGTATTATATTATAATTTTTAAGTATATATTTTTTTGGCATATTTCTTGTAGACGCTTGCCTGCAACATACATTAACATGCAGTATGTAACCCACCGCTGACCCTCGAAACTGTTTTTTTACTACGAATCCCCATTCAGAAAAATGAATATTTTTGGAGTTTACTCCTTAAGAATCGATTTTCATATAAGGCGCCCGGTATGAGAAAAATTTGAGGAGTAAAATCTACTGATGAACTGTTTACGTTTTGGTGCGCAACTTATTGGCGCACCTTTCACTTTTCAATCGCGTGTGTGTGTCCTTGTATACTTGTCTGTATACTTTTGTGTAGTCAACGTAGCGTGCAGCTGACGCATATTGTGTGTATACCTATGTATATTATAAAAATATACTGTTCAACGTATATATATATATATATATATATATATATATATATATATATATATATAGTGTATCAGTTATACAATTCTAATTCGGATCGTCACCACTGTTTTGTTTGTGTTTTAAAGTGTTCTTTTACAATGTAAATATTTATTATTAACATTTGATTTATTACTATAATTATTAATAATTACTATTATTATCGTGAATTCTTATGTGCATTATTATTATGAAGTGCAATTGATATAAACTATGGAAGAAAGTGGTGTAGATAATAATGCTGGAATATCAAATGAACACGTGGTTGCTCGGTAGGTTATAATTTTTCAAGGTTATTATAATAATTTATTTAATGAATTATTATTATAACGTAAATAATTTTAATTAATAATAAGACACTATTATCAAAATAATTTTAAATAACTTGATAATATTTTATAAATTTAATTACAATAAATCTTCGTCTTTTTACTTAAAATTAAAAATACAAAATAATTGTAGATAGGTTAAAAAATTTCTTCTCTAATGCTTTTTCTTCAATTATTGGTAAAACCAAAAATTCATTCAAAATACTTTCCATAATATTTTAATAATTGTAGTTATAATAAATCTTCGTATTTTTCCTAAAAATGAAAAATGAAATAATTGTAGATAGGCTAAAAAAATTTTATCTTTAATCATTTTTCTTAAATTTTTAGTCAAAACGAAATTTTTCAGTCAAATAAACTCTTTTTGCGTATGTTTAGACAATCTTACTTAAGGAGTAAACTCCAGTCGTGCGTCGGAGCTGACACATATTTTTTTTTATTTTAATCCGCTAACCGTCATTTTGTTAATTACGATTAGCGGACTAAGATAAATAAACAATTAACTCTTGCTTAGGTGTTTGATATCTGTCAATCGTTTCAAATCAATATGCAATTCGTGTTATATTTTTTTTAAAACAAAACTTCAAGTAAACATTAAATTACATAATTCAATATTTATTTATCTTAGTCTGCTAATCGTTATTTTGTTAATTCCGATTAGCGGAATATGATAAATAAACAATTGACACTTGCTCATGTTGTCGATATCGGTCAATCCTTTCCAATCAATATTCAATTCTTTAGATAAGGATTCGTAGTGGAAGAACAGATTCGAGGGTCAGCGCTGGGTTGTATGCTGCATGTTAATGCATGTTGCAGGCAAGCGTCTAATCATAGATTTCCGTAAATTAACACCTCACACAATAGAATATATTCCTCATACTTTAGAGCTTAAAGCGTTCTAAAATGTATCTACTGGCAGTCGATTGCATTTTTACTATTATATTAGATCGAATACTAGGTGTACTTTTTTATGAATATCGATTTTAGTACAATTTTTTAGCTCTCAGAGTTAAAGAATATAACTTTAAAGTGTTTTAAATTCAAAAAATCCAGATTTATTAAGAAATAAACTAAATCCTTTAATTTTTCAATTCCAGTATTTTCGAACGTGTTGTTAGATTTTGATCTGTTTTGTAGTATTCAGCGCAGTTTTTTGAGGAAAAAATAAATTGACGGAATATCAAATATCAATTAATAAAAAAAATTACGTTATTTAAAACGCACACGCACACGTATAAGCACATGTGTACATTACTCGGCAAATGGTCATAATACATTCCTAAAATCCTAAAACACTCATACTTGATGAGCACTCGATTTTCGAAAAAAAAAAAACTGAAAACCATATTTACTTCATTATTGGTAGAAATACGGCGAATCTATTTAATCAAAGCCAAATTTTACAAATGATTTACAACATATCTAAAAACTTACGCTATACGAGATACCTATTGAATTTGTTTTTAAATTTGAATAAACACTAGACGTACTAATACTATACATTTTGACAAACAAGTGGGAATGAGGTCGTTAAGTTGTCAAATATGAGGATACGACATCAGTGCGTCGTAATCATTTCTTGAAATTGTGAAGATCAAATACGTGAAAATTGCACTCAAAAGCGTTAACCTGTCGTTGAATAACTAGGTCGTGTAGTGATGTACCGTTAGTCAAAATAAAACAAATCATTCAGCCTAACTTTAGATGAATGATAAATTAGTTTGAAATTTTGTCTTTGTCCTACTACTTCAGAGTCATTTTGGCTCTCGACGGCGGTAATTAAAGGTAGGATACCCTTAATTACTTCTGACGTAATCTTGCGTAATAGTCAGAAACAAATACGGAAAATGATATTACAAGTTTTATACATTTTAACTTTTTGTATACTACCGACACACAAATAGATGAAAAACTATTTAAATATAACCATTTCGATACCTTATGAATTTAGGCACATAAAAATTTTATGCAGTTTCCGTTTAATATCCCGAATTTATGTAAAACAAAATTTTAATTCGCTAACCACATAGAGACGCGGACAAGAGGGGATTTGTGAGGGAAGAGGAGGGAGAATAGTGAGGGCTATGACCCCTCTTGGGAGATATATTTTTCCACGTTAAGACGTAAATTACTCTATAAACAGATCGTATTATTTTTCACCCCTTCAAACCGTTTTCCGGGAACGCGCCTGTACACGTGAAAATGTTTGTCGTCCGATGATCGCGTTCGATGCCCGGCATCAAAGTGATCCAACACGTATGCCGTTGTTGTAATTTGAATACAGAACATAGATAAAGATAAATAGAGATCTACGACTTTCGTTACGTAACCACCGATACGAGGTAAAGCCGCGCAAGGGCGCGTCTAGCACTGCGCGATTTCGAACCGAAGGTAATACAAGAATTATTGTTCTTTCAATTTAACGATCCGCGAGGGTTGCGTGAACCTTGAGCGATCTAGTTTCGTACGGCGCAAAAGACAGAGTTTTATTTGTTAGGCCCTACGAGACCCGCACGCCAACACGGGACGAGCACGCGACAATAAAAATGTAAGCTGCCGAACGAATAAACAGAAATATCATAAAGAAGGACCGTGTATCTTCGCCGACGCAAACCGGTTAAGGCGAATTGATGGTATACAAGTACGTTGTTCTCGGTAAATCAATCGTAGAAATCGTATTTTCACAAATCGAAAAGGGTAAATTTAAACCTTTTACGTCACTGAGCCACAGCAAGAGGGATAATCAAAATAATTACGATCTTCACCGGTACACGTGTGTGAAGTTTTAATTCAACTACTGAGGTATATATATCTACTTATAGTCTCTCTGTTTATTCCAGATCGTAGGAGTTCAGATTAAGTCCACTACTCCGACAACTTAATTTTCTAGGCGAAGATAAATCTAACTGAAAACTTGACAATGAAGTTGTGAAATTGTTTTTATGTTTACCTCGAAGTTTCAATACGATCCCGTCACCCGCTCGAGGCGTCGGCCGCGAGGAGACCGCGCACGATCGTAACAAGCCGCAGAATATCGGATATTTGTAAAGATAAATTTTTTACGCTCTCCATTCTCGCGATAGTTAACCCCTAAATGTATGGAAGCCGTAAATACACGGCGTGCATAAAAAAAAAAGGCCGCTCTCGTAGCTCATAAACAGCGGCGCGGACGCTTTTATCTACTCGAAAACATAAACGTCGCGCGGCGTTAAGTGAAACGTATATCTCGCGCTTACAGATAAAAGAGAAGCGCCGACGCGGCCAGAAAAGAATATTGTCGTTCGGGACCGCGGCCAAAATATCACTTTCGCACTTTGCATAATAAAAACGCCCGGCGCCGAAGCGCGGCGATAAAAAATCATATGTACGGGGACGGCCGGACCCGCGGCGGCGGCGGAAGCGGATAATCACGTGACGCGTCCCGAGCGCGGCAGCAAAACACGTCCGCCGGGCGGGGGCGCGCGAGTGCCCGCCGGCCCGGGCACTAATCCGCTTTGTGGTCTCCTTTTTAGACCATTATCCTTCAGAGAGCGCATCTGTTGTGTTTCAGAGCTAATAGTGGGGCGCCGCCGGCCGTCGCGTTTGTCGGCGAGCGCGGTAATGCGCCGCTGGGGTCACCACGCGCCGCGGACCGCCGCCGAGACTGTTCATGTAAATCTAGCTGTGTCCGCGGCTCCGTCCGCGTGGGCTACGGAATCGTTGTTTTTTACTTGGGTATGATAATTAGAAGATAGACGATAATAAGACAAGTGCTATTAATTCTAACGGACTTTTAGACACTTTAGGTATTCCGTATGTTTTTTAATTGTCTAACTTGAAAAAAAATATTTTAATCATATCGAAGCCTCTGGGTTTGGGCAATGGGCGCAAGTCGGTTCTCTGCCGACGGCAGCTGGGTATTATTTTAAGCACAATATTGATTTTTGTGAATCGTCCTTAGTAGATTGCAAAGACCTTAGAAGACAAAAAAGCGCCTCTCTGGCGCTTTTTTGTAAGTCCTCTTAATACCTTCTATTATATAGCACATTGATTTGGTATATCTTTCATGGTTTATCTTATGTAGAAAAATATGGTCATTAAATTAGCTAGATAATATAATTATGAACTAAAAATAAACATGTATACTAGATATGTAGCTTTTGCGCGAAAAAGGCATAATTGAACAGACAGACAGAGAGACGTGGAGCTTTATAATATATATCGAGGTAAGCTTTTTGAATTATGACATAAGTTCATTTTGTCTTTTTACACATTCTATTTGTTCGCTATATATTGTATGTTACAGAAGATTACATTTCACATCCGCTACGTTATAATATATTAATGGCAATTGAATGTAAAAAGAAAATCATTTATTTGTTCTACTATTTTAAAGTAATAATCTTAGATAGAAGATTAACATGACTTTTTTGTTTGTGACCCGATTGCAATTAAACAAAAACTAATGTCACGAGAAGCTCGCCACATCAGTGAAAACCGCACTTAAATCGATTAAGCCTTTTCTGATATTAGCGTGCACAATCGCACAGATAAATAGACAAATTTTCTAAAAAATATTTTTTTTTGGATTCGATAACATAAGTATAACATGCATAATTGTTTTGTTAGGAAAAAATATTTAATATATATATATATAACATAGATTATACTGATCGCGGATTTATTTCTTTGGACGAACGATTGATATAACTCATTTTCGTTACCGTTTTCAGTCCGTGAAGCTGATCCTTTTATCAAAGAGCTACTATAAATAGAATCTATCGATAAACCTTTGGCGGCTCGATATGGGCTTGTACCCGCTAAGGCAATACATACAAAAGGAAATCTGTTTAAATATTATGTTGGAAAAAATCCAATATTTGTTTATTATTATGGGAATTTAAATCCAATTTCAAAATAAAAAGTAAGGGAATTAATAAAACATTGGAGTATTGTAAATGCACTATTTTGACCGTTTGTAACGTAGAGAAAAGTTAAATACTGCATTTTATAAGAACATAACGCTTTACTATATTGATAATTTTTTGTAAAATGTAATATTGTATTTAAAATAATTTTAGAAATAGTCAAACCTTATTACATTAGAATGACAATTTTCGTAAATGAAAGTAAAACAGTAGTTAAAATAACTCTTATCCATGAACAACTTTTTGCAGATTACATTTTGTAACGACAATGCAATTAAATTGTACCTCCATTCATAATTAATCTTTCTAGTTCACATTCTACATCGATTATGAATTATATATCTATCTCTTAATTTTCTCAACGATTTTGAACACAAATTTCTTTTCTTTTACAATTGATCATGTATAGCTTGGTAAAATATAATGTACATCTCGAGAATACAGTAGGTTGCTCTTTTAGCTGTTCTGTCCGTTTTAATTGATTTTACAAAAAACTCCGTTTGTTATAAAAAATCTTCACACTTATCTGTATTTTTGTTCAATAAGTTCACTCAAAGTCTACAATTTTTTTACTATTTGTCTATTTTTTATTGTTTCTAGTAGAATTCTATATATTGAAGTCTAAATCACTTCTTCAACGGATTTGACCTCATCACCAATCCTTAATAGATTTCTCTAATAAAAATTTTCTCCTTCGTTACATTGTCTCATACTTTTGTTTGTGTGCAGGTGATCTGCTACTATCTCAAATTGACCCCGATGCGATTCCTAAAGTTATTTATTACTCATACTCCTAAATATGTTTAGTGTCGAAAAACAGTTTCTGAATCTGTATACTTTTCCAATGCATACGGTACTGTGCGCATATCTGATATGTCTTGCATAAGCAATATCTTTAGAGGCATCTCTAATATAAAACATGTCAGATTTAACATGCAGCATTAGTGTTTCACCAGATTTTTAGTATTTATTACTAATAATCTGGTGATATTAGTAGTTATTACTTCCCTGCTCCACATAAAATGTTTTAACGTAGGTGATTTGTATTGATACATTTTTAACTGTTTAAATGCGATTTCTTGGTCTCTTAACCATAAAAATTCCAAATCTTTTCTTAATAATATCATTCTGGCGTTGCCAATTTAATAGAATTTTCAACATCTTCATTTCCGTTCCCTTTCCCAAATAATAATAAATCAATGATTTTAATTTGAAATTTGCCTTCTTTGTTCTATTCACCATATTCACATTTTTTCTATATAGCATAGACGAAGGACAAACGAGTATTCGACCTATAAGACAGTAGATGGTCACTGCCGCCCATGGAAACTCGCAACCGTATAAAAGTCATTAGTGCGTTGCCGGCCACTTAGTAAGGAATAGGATATCTTATGAAGGGGATTGAGTTGATGGAAAGGAAGAGGGGAGAGTTGACCACCGAAACTCTCATACACTGGACCAAATGCAATAGCAAAAGTTGCAAATCGAGTGTTAAATATCGTCAATACACTACTACGCAATCTTTCAAACTGTTCGTCACCCAAATCCTTATTTATTCTTTATCAAGCCAATTTCTTATTATGTAGTTTATCAAATGTTTTATGTTAAAATGTTTTATGAGTTTATCAGTTTTAATATATTTTTATATTTAAACATAAACTTGACGATGGAATTTTGAATACCACAATAATTAATCGATCGTGACTACAAAAATATATTACACGTCTTTAAAACAAAAATTTGGATTACCATTTCGTTATCCTGTCTTATTATTTTTTGAGTATTTTTTCGCTTAATATCTTTTACATCACGGTACCTTTTGCCAATGTAGCACGTAGGTAAATCTTTTCCTGAAATTCTTGGAATTAATAAATTTATTAACGCTTCGAAACAAAATTTGCTTTGACAATTCTCACTTCTCCTTTATTAATATAAGAACTTTGAATTTATATTATTTTCATAAAATTCTGCTAAAACTGTCATATTTAAGCTTTTTCCGCTAAGCTGTCAATTTTAATGCAATTTACCGTACATTGTCAAAATACAACATTAGGGTTTATGCAACCATTAGATTTTTAAATATTTTCTTAATAAAAGTCAAATCGTTATTATTTAAAGAAAATATGCATTCGCCTCGTTACAGCATATAGTGTTAATTCTTGATTGCGAAATATAAAACTTTCGTATGTACAAATTGCTCATTATTCCAGTAAACGTGGTTGCCCTGTCAGGACCGAGTGTCGGATACCAGTGCTAATGCATAACGTTTCAACTTTTTGATATCTAACTTCTATCAGTAGAGTACTAACTCAAGCCTTTTACTCTACAGGAGCATACTCAAGTGTTAAAAGCTCTACAATTCCTTTCAAACTTTCGCAGCGACTCATGGACTTTCTTTTTACTGCCGTCGCAGTAACCCATGGAGGGTTTATTTCAGTTTCGACACTATAAATTCTGATAGTTGAAATATATCATTTTAAATAAATATAAATAGCTGTTAATTAATATAATAAAATTACACGTATATGATCAATTATTCTTTTTGCAAAGTGAAATTATTATTTATTAATAACATTTAACCTAATAATTGTCTTAACCTTTCCTCATACTTGAGATATCTCATTTCAGTGGAGCAGTATGCGGAAATATTAAATTGTAGGGGTTAAATCAAAAGCAAAGAATTTGCGTTGCGTGAATGATGCGTATAATTATTTTCTTTCGCATCAGAACATGTATTATTTTGTTTCAATTGTTGGACGTCCGCTGCAGGTTATACGCCTTCCATTATATATTTTCACAATGCTTTTATTTTGGACACTCATATTTATCAAAAGTGGACGGCTGATAACTTTAATTTTATAAAAAAATTAATCAATTTTAAAACATAAAAATATTACTAAAAAGAAAGTAAGAAAAAGCAATATAGAGTTCTGTAACTCAATAAGAGATACAATTTTGACCAAAAGCGAGAAGAGGAGGTAAAAAAACAAAAGGAGAATTCGCATTATAAAAATCAATAAATTCAAGCAATATCTATAATCAGCCTGTAATGTTACTTGCAGGTTGAATGTAGCGCACATATCGTACATTCTATTTTGTAGGGAGAAAATTAATTCAGGGACCGTACGACGCCAAAGTATAATTTTACAAATTTCCCAAGTGCAGTGTACTTTACCGGAGGTATTAGCAGCAAATGGCGAATTAATATATCAATTGGGACTTCTTTGTCAAATGTCTGCGTTTCGGGGTTCACGAAAGATTCTCATTCTTCTAGAATATGATTCGACTTATTTCGGTCTATCAAACTCCATAGGTTTTCATAGAGTGAATAAACTGCATTATGATAGAACAATTTTAATAAACATCGAAATGAGAGATGTGGGATTGATGAAATCAGGAAAAGATGATTTATTCAAACGCTTGTAGATGATTAATAGCGACAACATTAAAGACTGTTATCTGACCATTTGTTGGTTCCACAGTGTATTTTGTTCAACAGTCTATAACAAAATAGTTTCAGTGTTGATATCCAAAGTTTAATATGTATGTTGATATACTAATACAAACCAACAGTGATATAGTTAAACAAGACAATTTTGCTTTTAGGAGAAAACTCGACAAGTTTTAGGTTTAATGGGTGTTTTTGAGAAGCAACGACTTGACAATTTTCTTGCATTTTTATTATTATTAGTAAGACTAATGTATAAAAAAGATTTTTTTTTATATAAGAAAAGAACTACTAAAAATTACTGTTATGATTAACAAATTAACAAAGCTTGATGTAGACGAGACTGTCTATTTTGCATTTATGTTCCTAGACTCGACGGTGATTTTATTATTACAAGACAATTTGCATACAAGTGCTATGCATTATATTAAAACAAGATTTTCTGAAAGACAATTCTTTTTAAGAAAAATAGAGACACTAACTAGTTATTACAGAGTTATAAAATTCGATTGCTTAATAACAAAAAATATGGTCATACCAAATTCAGGTTCTACTCTAAATATTTTTAAAGCACTTTTTTATAAAAAAAATCTGTTCCACTGGAAAAGCATCTAGAATGAGAACATTTTCGCGCAATGATTTTGTGCGTTTTCAAATGTCGACTAAAATCAGAAGAATCATTTGAAAGACTTCGAATGGCGTTCAAAGACAAAAGACCTTCTAAAGCGGCTATTTATCGCTGGTTCAACGAATTTAAGCGCGGTCGACTAACTTTGGCGGACGGAGAAAGAACCCTGACTCCCTTTGACGTCTGTTAGAGATTTAAATTTTAGCATTGTTTTAGAAGCAAACAAAGCCGTGATCTACAACTTGTTACCTACAGGTGAAAAATAAATCAGTCTAACATGATATGCCTAAGCGTACTAGGTAACAAGTAAGTGCTACTCGGGATAAAAATTTGTACAGATACATTGTTAAGATTCATTCTATGAATGATTTAATTAATGTTTGTTGATAAATTAATAGCGAAGAGATTTAACACATACTGCAGATTGGATAAGGAAGTATATATGAAATCCACAAGGGCATTTTTACACAAGAAAAGTTATTTAACACAATCTATCATTCGGTGTCTCAAGCTCAAGAACGAGTTTTAGTAATCCTATCCACATCATTCGGTGCAGTGATATGATAGCAAAATTTAAATCAGACTTGTCTGGTATGTTTACTGTATGGCTGCGGGCAACGAATCATGAATTAATAATCTGCGTGATCCAGAAATGAAGCATCAGTCGACCATGTGGCTGTTTCAGAATAAATTAACGGCCACCGAAGTGCAAGCACAATTTTGATCTCATGTTTATTTTTCAAAGAAGCACCAATGCTGAATGGCATGTTACTAAGGGTTTTCCAGAAGTTTTGACTGCTGTGAGTAGCAAGTTACCGAACATCGAACACCGGTCATTCTTTCTCCTTCCTTACAATTCTGATTTAGCGCCGTATAACTTTTTCTTGTACGTCAAAATAAATAATTAACTCGAAGGAAAACAATTTTTATCATCACTAGATGCACTGGTTGCATTTGAAAAGGTGGCTGAAATGATCCTGACGAAGACTGGAAAATGCCTCTTCGAAACTGGTTTAGAGATAGTAAATGTATTTTAGATGTACGAGTGTTTATTTTTCTGGTATCGTTTGATCAGAATCGAATCGAGAATTAAACTGGAATTGGTACTAAAAGCGGAAAAGAAATTGAAGTCGAGAGCGTAACCAAGATTAGAACCATGATTGACAGCGTGATCGGTCAGTATAAAAGATGAAGAAATTCATTTTATATAGACACGGGCTGAATCGTTGGTCGAACGATAAAATTCTTACCGGAGTATGTCAAAACAAGAAGACGGTGTACTACGTGCGAGTTCGAAGCGCAAATTTTTTGAAAATAAAATCAATAGTGCTTGAGCAATTTTTCCCACTACTCCACGAGTCGAACAATTTGTAGACAAAAACGTCCGACATCGCGAACGGCATCCAAGATCTTCACTATGGAAAAAAAGATTTTACATTTTTCTCGCGAAAACATCAGCGGAATCGGCCGAGACGTATCAAGGGCGGCTCCCCGAAGATATTTTATTGCGTTCCGAGTGCGCGAATTGGCCGCGTATGAAGACTTTACACCTTACTGTATTTCTATCACGTTTTCAATATTTAGGCGAAATGTGCTTCGGATCGGATCAAAGGGTCGGGCCTCATATAATCAGCGTATGAGCCGGTGCTTTAGCGTTTAATATTTTTGCTTCTGGGTAAAAACGGATGTTGTGAAATGAGAAAAAATATCACTTTGAACACGTTTTGAGGGCTCAAAATAAATGTTATTTATATTCTATTATTATTCGATAACGTACTTTGCTGTTTATACAAAATAACTCAGAGCTTTGTTATTTATTGATAATCGATGAAAATTATTTTAAACTTTGCAATGATATTGAATAATTCCAGTTGACAATTTTAATTTAGACACTCTACCGTGCGTTGGCCGATTTCGGAAAACAAGAGTGACACACCTCGGTAGCGTAAAATATTACACGAAAAATTTCGAGCTATTTTCAATTCGTCAATAATTCAAAAACTATCAAGCCTTAATATTTGCCTTTTGCACGTATAATAAAGCCATTTTGAGCCCGTATTAATGAATTTTGTGAAAACTCTTCTTATTTCTTCAGTTGTTAGGTGAAAAAGTATTCTTTTTATCATACGGATTAACTTACTCGATGAAAATCTAGTCCGTCGGCGCACACGACCTCGTTCTAGCACAAACTCGATGGCTTTAAAATTTCGGTACTACGAATTTTGTACATACGGAATGGATTCGTCTAGACGATGCTGTGACACACACGTCGAAAAATTAAACACTTTAATTTACAATGAAACCTTAAAGAGGAAAATCGACACGTGGCTAGTGTCGCGTCGAGCCTAGACACGCATTATGGACATTCACGGCGGGCTACAAACGCAGTTTCTAATTACACAAAGGTTGGGCCACGGCGACCGCGGGCGGCCGCGAGGGCCAGGCGGGGGCGAGGGGCCGGAGGAGATTTAATTTAGGCGTACTAAACAGGTTTCAAAGTTTAATTAAATCGCTCGCGATCGCGTATTTACATGATAATGGCGGGTCGCGGTGCCTATACCGATTTGTTGACTCGGCGACGGTCGCTAGGTGTTTTGACGTTGAATTTCATTTTTTACTCGTTTTTTTTAGTATAAAACTAACAAGTGTTGTACTGTTTTAGATTCCTGATTAAATGCGCCAACTTTTAATTACACTTGCCAAGGCACTAGTATATTTTATTATAGGAGGGCCTTTCAAAATCGACAAATTTTAAAAATTTTAAATTCGTTGTTTAACAAATTAGTCTTAATTCTAGGAAACTTGGGGCGATTGTGTCATTATTTTTGACTATCATTCAGATATGTTATTTAGGGTTATGGTTCCAAAGTTTAAATGAACAAAAATAATAAAAATTAACCACAATAACCGAAAAATGGTTACAGTTTGACCAAATTTCTAGGTTTTTCTTAAATTGCCTATTATTTTCAAACTGCATAGGATAGATTTTTTTCTGATTTCTCTCATGATGGTTACGATCAATCCTGTCACCCCGTTTCGGCTTGACGTTGAGTTCTGGTATCTTATATATTCGGGCATAAGACCTTTATTTAGAAAACTATTTTAATATAATTATTATTATTTATTTAAAATAAAAAATAAAAAATTAATAATTACATAATTAATAACAATTTATTAATAAAATTGTATGGAACTACAAGTAAGTATTAAGTTTTTATATGATAGAGTATTTTTTAGTAAATTTACGTTTATGTTTTTTGAAGCCGATCTTTTTCTGTGATTCATACGTCTACTATTCCTATTAATCACAATTTTAACTTCAATAAGGATTTTGAAAGACAATTTATATCACCATTCGTTATATTTTCAATACACATGCGTGTATTGCATTCAGTGATTGCTTTTCCCATATCGTATTTGTACTTTCCATATACTTTTTTTGGTTCACTTTTTTTTTTGGTCCATTTTAATCTATAAAAACTGAAAAAAAAAACACAAATGTTATTCTGCGAGCCGTCGCATTCGATCGCCCCGTAACAAATAAATAACAAAGGCGTATACTCGTTAGGGCTCGCAGAAAAAAAAAAGGGCAAAAACACAACGGAAATTCAATGTACAGCAGATACAAGCGTCAAAAGGGGGCGCTCGCCCTTATCTGACTCGTCGGGGCACATATTGCGGACGTGACGAGCATCGCGAGCGCCCGCCGCCTCCGATTACAATACATTGCGTCACGGACGGCCGACAGAATATAGTTGTCTATGGCTGTACTAAAACGCTCGAATTGTGCAACAATGGAACCGGTACATATTGATAAAAAAAAAAGAAATTACTCTCCAAGGCAAATCATGAGTCTTTTGGTACAGCTTTCGATCGGCGCCACATGCTTCTGTTTTTGGACCAAAGTTCTTTGACACGACTTGCAGCAGGAGTTTACCGGTGGAAATCGTTAAATAACAAAAAAGTGTTAAGGTCCTTCCATATGACTTTTCCTCTCTCTTTTCCTCTCTATTGAAATTTATTATTGGCAATTTTTTGTGTAATTTACAATTCATTATATCTAATTCTTAATAAATGAATATTTTGCCTAATATATTAAATTATCTTTTTATTCCTTATTTTGTGCATTGTTTATATTGGAAAAAATTTCATTCATGACGGACATCTTCTGACCGCACATTTAGTTTTTTTTTCTTTGTTTTTTATATCTGATTCTAACCCTCCCTAATGAGGAACACCCTCCTAAAATCTCTCTTTTCAGATTGAGGGATTTGGATCAGTGCCGGTTCGGCGCGGATCGGAGTCTGTTAATCACTATTATCACCTATGGTATGACAACATCCTGGACCGATGGCTTAAAACATGCTGACCGAGGTAAGGAGCGAGGGGTTTAATTTGACTTAAGTTAAGAATTTATTGATCAATTCATTCTCTTGACCAATGGGCCATCTCCTAAAACTTTGTCCTCTTTTCTCGTTGTCTGTACAGGGTCGGCCCTTAATAATGATCTAGAAGTTTCTGTCCCTTGTGAATTCAGACCTAATAGATCATTGAAGATGGTTTGAATGTAGATAGTGATCAGGCGTACTTTATTTCTTTCTACAAATTGAGGTTTGTCAACGAGTTTTATATTATAACAACAATCTGTGACGCGCGTGACGGATTTTTCGTTCCGAAATTCTTTACTTACGAATTATGGCCGATCAGTAACTATTTTCCTTCTTGTCTTATTATCCTTAAATTTTCGAAGGTCAAATTATTTACTTTAGTGTTGGTTTGGGATTATTATTATTATAACCTTTTTATTTTCCTTAATATAATAAGCGCTATACTTATTATATCTACATTTAAAACATATAAATTATTAATATTATGTAAGCGATATAATTGTTAAAATAGTAAATTATGTTCTGGAATCCAACTAACATTTCAGACATACAAATTATTAATACTATTTGAGCGATATAGTCACATTAGAAATACACTTTATTGTTAAAATATAATTATTAATATTATGTAATAGATATTTAATTTATACGTAATTTATTAGCGAAATTGGTAAAGGTTCGATTTCAGTACTCTTTATTGGACCATAATTTGTTCCATGAGATATTTACGAGGCTGCTATTTATCTGTCCAGAAAATCAAAAATAAACAAACATCTATCATTTAATGTGGTTTTATTGCTTTTGAAAATATTAGTCACGATTATCTATGCACTTTTGCATATGCTGAAACCATTTTTTTGGCACTGCCAACCAGTAGTCGTGTACCAATCCGAATTAATCGTTTTACAATTCTCTAGTGGCACTGTAACAACATGTCCATTTATACCAAAAATCAGGCAACCATTTGCTTCAAAGTGCTTTTGGCACGAATCACTTTTGTTGGGTCCCGCTCATCTTGGAACACCCACACCGTTGATTGTTGTTTAGTTTTGGCGTCATACGCATAGATTCAAGATTCATCATATGTATAGACATTATAAACAATTTAGACGCACCATGATTGTATTTTACTATCATTTTTTTTACACCATTCAACACGAGCCTGTTTTTGATCAATTCTCAACATATACGGAATCCAATGCGAACAACATTTATTACTGACAAATGTTCGTGTAATATCTTATGTATGTTCGTTATATTTACTTCCAGGAACGCCTTCATCTCGCAATATGTAACATGACGACCTTGCATTATTAGTTCTCGCACAGCATCGATATTTCGGGGTACAACTACCGATTCAGGGCGACCTTCTCTTAATTCATCCATGAGAATAGACCGCCTGCTATTAAACTTACTACAGTAGTGACACACAGTGGTGCTTTATCCCCAAAAGTCGAAGTGAGTTGACCGATATATTGTTTTTGAATTAGCCCAAGCTAAAAATTGTAATAAATCATGGTACGAAAATTTTCACGAGTTAAGGGCATGATGATAAAGAAAAGAAATTTTCAAAATGACGCCACAATGGTAAAATAATTGACAATTACACGAAACAAATTGTATTCTACAGCCAAGGAGTTGCATTTTTAAATGCAACTTCTTGCAATTTACTTTTTAAGTATAATTCTGTATGTGGCCAGTTTCGGTTACATAAATAGCAGCCCCCGTATACGCCTAATCACTTCATCAGCGTGTCTTGACTTCTTGAACGGTATTTTTTTGCCCAGGTATACCTATTCTTGTACATACTCTAACAAATTAAGGTTGACTTGTTTCGGTATGATTTTGCTGTTAGATATGATTTTTGTTTTAGTATCGTTAAGTTCTAAACCTTTGTTGATGCTTACAATATGTAGATCGTTGACCATTTCTTCTACTTGGGATGCTGTTTTGGAAAAAGGTACGATATGATCAGCAAATGTGTGTTTTCAGGCCCTTAATCTCCATTTTCACTCGGCTTATACTTCTGTTGTTTACGTCATTTATTCGTTCGATCATTTCCAAAGGTACTTTAGATTCCCATAGGTTCTTCCACGTGCTATTTTCTAATATTGAATAGAAAGCTTCAGAATAATCTGCAAATGCCAAATAGAGTAGGCTTTTACGTTTTTCGTATTTCTCCATGAATATGTCTAGTGTGTGAGTATGATCCGCAGTCGATTTTTTTTCTAAAACTTTCTTATAAATAAATGATAATTATAACGACATCGTCGTTTTCCAATGAATGGTGCGAGATGTTCCTCAAGGCAGGAGGCAATTAATTTATAAATATTTGGTTGTGGACTGATTGGTCGATAGTTTCCAATTGACATTGGAAATATGGCAGGATTACCTTTTTTGTATAACTCCTTTATATCCGATTTCGCCCATTCTTTGGGAATTTGTCATTCATCTATGATATTATTAAACAAACTTTTTAAAGGTGAAACTAATAAGTATTTTCCAGTTGTTATTGCTTGGTTTGTTTTTCCACCCGGGCTATTGCTCTTCTCTGTTTTAAGGCTTCTATTTTCTTCAACAGTTCTTGTTTTCAAAATTTTCTTAAGGTGACAAAGTTAGGAGCAGGTAGAAGAAGCTCTTGAATTTGTTTTTAGCTGAATAAGGATTACTTTAAATGCTGTTCCTGATTCTATTGTTTTTAATTTGCTGAAAATTCTACTGTATACAACTGTTGAGAAATTTTAAACTTTTTTAAACTTCCTGAGTTTTCTAAGAATTTCTCCGTTGTTATTATTCTGTTTTCTTTGCGATGTGTTCTGATCGTTTTCTTTGCGATGTGTTTTTGTAAAAGTAGCAACTCTCTCTCTCTCTTCTCTTCTACTGATAAGTTACTTTTGTTGGTTAACTCAATATTTTTTGTTATTAGACACTTAATCTCGTCCTTAATTATGCTACTCTTTTTTGATTTTTCGGTTTTGATAGAATTGAATATAATGATAGGCTACCTGATATAGATCACTTCATTTTATTGTAGTATGACTCTGTGCTTTCATTTTCTTTACTATTGATGTTATTTACTCCTCTACTTAGAGCTTCAGGAATTGTTATTTTTTTTTATTGCGCTTCATTTATTGTTCTTATAGGCCACTCTATTTTTTTTATTGTTGAAAATAAGATAAACATATTTTAAATGTTTACAGTCCTACCTTCTAAAAAAAACCATTTCTCAATGATTATGTTTCCTTAAAAAAAATTCCGTTCATATTAAGAAGCCAAACTATATTATGTTCACAACAATATTTCATATAAAAAAATTCTCGAAAATTTTTTTCAGGTTCAAAAGGGAAAAATTACTAAGAATTACTAAATTATTAATAAATTGATAGTAAATTATATACGAAATTTGTCAAAAAGGCTATCTTAGAGCACATATGACTTATCATAATAAAAACCAAAAGGAATAGGCCACATTAGTAAAGAGCAATGTAGAAACTAAAAAACTGCGGATGAACCACACCAACTTCCAGAAGCAAACACTGCAATCTCTGTACTAAGCAAAGAAAACGGAGAACTGAAGACAAATGGAAGAAACTTTCCTTTCCTACTGTATTTATTGACACATTATAGTATCTATTACCTATCCTGAATCCAGTTTCTGGCTAAAGGTTGCACGAATACCGGCTGGCCCTACACTCCCGTCACTCCTAATCCAGACTAGAACCTACACTCTCCCCGATATTTACGCTCCCTTCGGTGTATCGGGACTTGTCCCTTTCAGTCATTGCGACTGGCTGAAGGTCGAGCGATGATGATGACGACGAATAAATTACATACGAAATTTGTCGTACTGTGAATTTGTTGAAAGCCAAGCGAATCTTTCAAGACGACCCATGGTGTAAGTTTTTCTTCCCGTCGCAGCATATGTGAGAATCGTGCAAGTTTTTTATAACCATATATTTTATAACGTCTTTGTAAAAATCCACTTGTCAAAAAAAAAAGCCCTCTATTGATTAGACAATTTAAAATTCCAAGTGTATTATTCCGTTATCAACTCATATACATCCAAGTTTCTTATTGTAATGTGGTATTTCTTTTACTTCCTGCTATGAAAATTTCCATAAAATTAGGTTACTGTTTTCACCGAGATTTTAAAACATCGAGTTTTCATCAGATCATGAGGTTTTAGGGTCTTAGGAATCAATGTCGAATTATGTACGTGGGATGTCGATATATGTACGTGTATGCGTGAATGCGTTTGTGTGTGTCTGTGTGCAAACCTCTCGTAACTTCAATAGTTATGCAAGGTTTACATATCTATCAAAACGCAATTTAAGACATTTGATTGGGGTCCATACAACTTAGGTTTCCTGAAATGTCGAGGGTTCTCCCGGTAGATTTATAGAGATCTCAAAAAGAAAGTTTTAAAAAACGGTTTTTTCTCTTAATAACTTTTATACCACTCTTATCAGTCGGAAGCAAAATCTAATCAGCTCTTTTCTCCAAACACATTCATTGACTGCGTAAACTGCATAAAAATTGGTTGATGTATTCAAGAGATATAATAGAAATTTTTAAAAATAAGCATTTTTTATAATATTTTGTGAACAGCTCTACCGATAAATTCTAAGATTTATTTTCCCAAAAAAAAAAATAACGTTTATTGTTGCTAAATGTATTAAAATTGATTGATTAATAAAAAAAATATAAAAAGAGTTTTTTTTGGACTATTATTTAAACTACACTATCGATAAATTCTGAAATATAGCCGTTTATTTTTCTTAAAAAACAATGTTAATTATCGTACACTGTATTAAAATCAGTTAGTTCATTCGAGAAATATCGTCAATGAAAAATTCTCAATAAAGAATTTTTCAAAATAATTTCTAAAGTTTTTGTTACATTGATCGGCCAACATTATTTGTTTAAAAAATTGCGCCGAATGCCACAAAGCAGGTTAAATTCGAACAATGCCTTCGACAGAGATCGTAGTTTAAAAATTTAAAAATTCACATTTCTTAAATAAATCTAGATGTTTAGACTCGAAGAGTTGAAAAAGTTTAAAATTTTATTTTTTTAATTCAGAGAGCTTGACAAAGTACAAAACTCGATCTTTTAAACTCAAACTCAATACTTATTGAGTTTGAGCCCAAAAGATAAATTTTTGTTATAATTTACTGCTGTATTTTTGAAGACTTTGAATTTCAAAGTAGCAAGACGTTTCAAGAATGGCTGGTAAGGTTAACTGTTTTGTCGAATTTTTGAGAGCGAAAAGCTTAAAGATTTTTCTTGCTTCGTCTTTGAGCTTTGAAACAACTACATTTTTGTACTCGAGGAGCTCAAAAACACATTAATAAATTTTATATCAAGAAGTTTTAGGAAGGGTCAAAAATTTTACAGATTTTTTTTTAATACTTACCGACATCTTTCAACCGCTCGTTACTAACCAGGTCTACGTTAGGCCAGTAAATACATTAGTATTGACATTCTTTTGGTATTTTCGTTTCTTTTCTGCATCTAACGGTATCTATAGTCTATTTTTTGGTATCTGCCGATGATTAAAAATTCTATAAAAACAAAATATAAGGGCTAAAATATAAGGGCTTACGAGATGGCATCCTTTCGTTCGGTTTCTCCCTTGATTTCAAGTAATTTAAATAATTATTACGTCTAGCGTAAATCGTTCTTGTTCGCCGTAAAATGTGATTTTTTGAACGGGTATAATATAAAATAAAAGATATTCCATTGAATGTGTACGATTGTATTAAAAAACAAATATCGAACGGCAACATAGAAATTTCATGAAACGTAGGAAGAGTTAAATGGATATCGGAAATTGGATGTTGTAAAGTGGGCTGTCACACGTGCTATTTGATGAAACGTATAAACGTGAATGCAGCAAAAGGTGAACGTAAATTTCAACAAATGGACGTTTGTTTCATTTAAAAGCTTTTTCAAACCTAGTATTTTATGCCTATGAATGAATAAATTAATCTTAATAAGTCTAATGTGGTGCTGTAGTTTTGTTTTTTTAAAAATAATATCATTTCGTTGTCGACGTTTTTGTTTGTCAAAAATAAATACGCGAATGATTTTGTTCACAAATGTTTTTAAATTACGAAACTATATATAATGTACTGTTTAAAATGTGATCAATGGATGTAAAATCATATTGTATTCCTTAGGTACTATTTTATATAGGGGGAATTATATTAAAATTGTTACATGAAGTTGGTATGTCAAGGTGTGTTAATAACTTTTGATAATTTACGCGTCGTAATGACTTGGTTTGTGCTTGACGTCAAATTGCGCGCGTTCAGTAATTAGTAGTAGCGTTCTGCCCTCCCTACTCGTTTTTCAGCAATCTCAATCACTTACCAAAACGTTGGCCACTTGCGTTGAAATTTCTATAATACATTTTTTACCTTCGTCTTACGAAACGCCTTGAAGTAAATTTGTACGACTACAAATAATTGACTACACAGTCTATACTAAACATAACATGCACTTTGAATCCAAGAACAGATCGCAGATATCGATAGAAGTTTCTTCGAAGGTAAAAGGGTTAATGTACTCCAAGGCTTATCGAGGTTTCACATGAACCTGTGCGATTTATATAGCTGAAAACTTCTCGCGTAATCCTCAATTCGATATCTTTAATAATTTAAATGTTGTTAAAATTAATTCCCCAGCGTTATTAGAGATTAGACGGCTGTGCAGCACGAAGGGCGAAACGAAATTTCGCAGCGCGCCCGGCGCCGTTTCATTAAACGGCGCGCGCGCCGGCGCCCGGCCAGCTGCCGCTTTGAAACTTGACGCCGCATTGTTTGAGTTTCTTAGGCGAGCGATTCCGGCTCTTAAATTGACAGACCGCGATACATTGTTAGTGAACTTTCTTGTAATTATTTTTGACTCGACAGCGACGAGGACGCCCGTCGGCCGCCTCCTCGCTCGAGTTGAATGTAAATCGCTGTTAACTTTCCATCTCGAGCGCCGTCTTTGTGCTAAATACCGCTAGTGCGACATTGTCTTAGCCATCATAAACCGTAATCCAGTTTTATATATATATGTATATGTACGGAAGTCGTTGAAAAAATAGATAAAAATTGATCATTTCCTCTATTGTCTCAGAAACTAATCAGCCGATTTTTTTATAAATATACAGAAAATCGTTCTATGCTTATAGATTACAGAAAAATGTGTAAGAAGTCTATAATAGTTTTAAAATAAAACTTTTCTTTCGATATTAAGGACATTTTACATTTGTACCTAGTTGCTTTAATTACTATAAAATAAATTTAGGTTAGATTTAAAAACATGATAGATAACATATTTATCGTACGGTATTCTCTCCAAGAAACTTTAATTCGCACTTGTGAGATTTTTTTTTGATATTCGGAACAGGCCTGCCTCGACTTCACGCATTTGGGCGAATTAAATTGTATTAAAGTTTGTTTGCCTACAGCAAGTAGATTGATTATTTTAAACATAAGAACTTTAGTACAATAACTGAACATAATTTTAATACAATTTTAATTTTATATCGTTTTAATTATTTAACATGATAAATATTGTCATGAATTAAAATAATAGGTCGAGCCTATTAGGTATTATCAAAGGTCTCGTACCTATCGTTATGGTCATGTATTATTGCAATGTTCCTTGATGAATGCATTTCGTAATAGACAACGAGACTGACTGCGAATTGACAATCTCAATAACAAACGAAACAGGATTGTACGTGTATCACTTCATACACAAAGACCTTATTATTATATCGAAGGTAGCGCATTGAATCTTTGCGACCCCTCTATATAATGAGACAATTCAAATAAATTCTTTAATTCAAGAAGCCTACAGAATGTAGGCTTCGAGGTCTAGGAATTTAAGAATTATTAGTACATTACTCGGGATAGTACTAAGACTGAATTGTATTGAATTTGTTTTATTCAATGATATAAGATAATTTGATATTATATTTCTAATACTTTGGGGAGTTGGTAGTTTCTGGTAGAGTGGTTTTAAATTTATTTGAAATTAGGCTCGCTATCAATAGACAAGTTTGATATAGATACATTATAACAAAACCTAAATTATGTATGCACATATGTGAACTGATACGGAGAATAAAAATAAAAATTGTGATTCTATAGTACTATTTTCTAACTTATGGAACTATAATTACTTTTTTAAGTAAGTAAAATTAATAGTATACGACTATGGCAAAATATGATTTTACCAAAATAAACTTTTACATACATACACGAAGCAGAAATAAAAATTATCAATCGCTTGTGTTTTAATTCAGTGTATTATAAATGGAAGCATTCCAATTCCAGAGAAATGAGATTCTGAGCAATCCCTTCCTGCTCTTGAACAATAAGAGAGAAAACATCAAAGTGTAATTATTGAAGAATTCTCAATGGAGCTGAAAGATGATTGATGGAACGTACTATCTAGAGGAAAAGTGATTTGACGAATCGAGGGTACTTTTATGTATCTTCGGGAAAAAAGTCGGGCAAAACTCTTCAGTGAATTTCGCCTTTTAGGTATCAAGCATTTTAGGGCCCTCGAAGGGTACCTACCAAAGTGGGGTATCTGTGCCGAACGGATTTTCTTAGTAAACATCTGCGAAATGTCCCATATAAACGGATCGAAAACTATTCCCAACATGAGTTTGCAAAGGTTTACTTAAAAATAATGAAAAGCTGTTCAAGACGTGTTTGTTGCTTTGTGGTATATATACTGCTGTATGTATGCATATTATGTGATTTGAAGTTTTGTTCACGTGGTCGGTTTTTGGTAACTAATCAGTTTTAATTATGATTTAATGCTCAGAACCAATTTGGAATCAACTGGGTGATTTTAAATTTGAATGAATTTGAAAAAAAAAAGAAAATTATTTGTCAACCATTAACTAGATGAGTATTAACTTTTTTTTTTAAAACGTGTCCTAATGTAAATTGAAATATAAAAAAGAAATTTTTATTTGATTTTCACAGTTTGGAAAACGGATTTAGTTTACGTTTGTCGATACTAAAAAGCTTGCCGGTAGCTTAAAATAAATATAAAATTTCATATATGAATTTGTCACGAAAATCTCGGTATTCAATGATTTTGAAAATAATCAACAAAGGTTTGTGAAAAATATATCTGACCAATATTTTTTACGGATTTAATCTTTAGAAGAAGATTGTATCTTTATCCATGAGGGTTTTAATATTAAGGGAAGATATTTGTGTATTCAAACCAAAATTTCCAAACAGTGTGTCTGTGATCTATTTAGTAAAATGGGACCATCAGTTTCAATACTTCTAAACGATCAATTGTTGTTTAAGTATTTATACAAAATTTAGTACAATCCAATTCAGCTATTTTCAAGAAACTAATTACCCATGGACTTACTTTCCTATTTTCAGAAGAAATATATATCTAGATTAATTTGGAAAATAAAATATTACTAAAATTTCATTCAAATTATTAGATATAAAAAAAAAACTGTAAGAATTGTTCGATTGAAGGAATTAAGATATTTTTATTCTAATCTCATCTCATAGAATGTTGAGGTACCAGTTGTATCCAGAGTGTAGTGCCACGTTAATATTGTCACTATATCCAATCGCACGAACTTTGATGGTTTTTCAAATAGACATCATACACTTGAAGATAAAAAAGAGGACAAAATTAGAGACCCTAGTATTTTTAAATAATATCCGCCATTTTGGTGCTAAAATTTAATGATAACTATAATATAAAACTCAATAATTACTGTAATGTATCTATTTAGTGTTTAATTATTTAAATTTGTAAAAGTGTTGATCGATATACATTTTTGAACTTTATTTTCAAAGGATTTGAACTCTTGTGTGTGAAATGTAGGGAGTATTGCAAAATATTCACATACATTTCTGTATAGATATAATCTATCTATTCCAATTTAACCATTATTTTCGCTATTAATCGAGCAGCACTTGTATATAACTGAAATACTTATTCAGATTTTGATAAAATTTATGTATTTAAATAATTGTAATTTGAAATTAATATAACAAATTTTCTCGTAGGAAGTTATTACATTCCCACTGCAGACCCAAAAAAACACGTCGAATAAAACTCGATCATCCAGGCACTTCACATTATTCAGGACTCATTCCGATTTGCGTCTTCCTGTTGCCAGATCCCTATATTTCTGGGGATTTCCCCGCAAATCGACCGCGCCGCTTCGCTCCGGCCGTTGCATCCACACCGTTTCGCAAAATCCGCGCTGCACCGCACGCGGGAACGGTTATAGCTGCAATATTTCTAATAGCTTGGAATCCAATCTGCGCGAATGTCATGCAGCTCCAGTTTATCGAGCGTGTTTCCCGTTCCGCAGAACCGTCGCGGCAGATTGACGTGGTCAGGGTGGAAGACCGCTTTTTTTCTCTCTTTTACGAATTTCCCGCTGACAGCCTCCGTTCCCTGTACCATTCGTTTGGCTGACAAAATTGACCGATGTGGAAATTGTGCGGTTGGACATCTCTCTTTGTCGAGACTTTTTGCGTTCGCGCGTAGCCAGTTTTTGTTTATATAATTTCGTATATCAAATCTGACATCGGACGTTCTCGCCAATATTTTTGTCGTCGACTTCAGCCACGTGCGAAGATAACGAGTAGTCACTCAAATGTCTTTTTTCATAGACGTCACCAAATAAAAAACTCTGAGTACATGTCGTATAATTGGAATGCTCGGAACTAAATTTTTAGGTTTAACAAAGCTTAAAGAAAGTTTCTAAAGGATTCGATGTTTTTTTCTAAATGATACACGGATTTGCTGGTAATTATCTATTATTATTTAAAATATGACTATAAAATAGAGCCTTCACTAAAAGCCATGTCTATTTCTTATACCGTTACCAAGTACTAGGATAACTTTAGTGGTAATAGATCGCGTGTTTAAAATATTTTTTATGAAACTATTCAAGTATTTTTCTCTTGATATTCGAATTAAAAGTACGTATCGTATTAAGACCAATATCTAAGAATTGGTCTTAGTACGATTCTAACATATCTTAAGACATTATTCAGGAGTACCATGAAACTAAAAATAGTATTTTTACTTTAAGGGAAACTATAATTTTAAATTAATTTTGTTCTATATTGGCCACAACGTTTGGATGTTCATTACATTAGATCATTATTAAGTGTAATAAACGAGTTTGCACAATTTCTCATCAATCGTGGCTTGGAGTTTGTCGAGTTATCGTCCATTAATAATTGCTGGTCCCTACGTAATTGCATTAAAGAGTCCGTTAAATTTGAATTTCATTTAAATCTAGTTCATTTTAGAATTGAAATAAATTTGACATTTACCATTATTATTATTATTATAAATTCATGCTTATTTTTTGGAAAGATAGGCAAAGATTACAGATTTTCATATGATATTTCTATATCCTCTTGCTTCACTGATATCCATCAATCTTTTCGTGCAAGTTCGTTGGTTTTTTGAGTTTAAAATTTGGCCCTTATTTAATGTACAACCAATTTGGTCCGCATAAAATTTTATAGGGTCGACCCTTGCCGACCATTCCAGCAGACACATTCGTTGATATACGCACTACATATCATCAAAGTTTCGCTGTAATAGGAGCAATGGTTTATTTACACATAGGGACAAATATACAAATTTTCATTATTGTACATTTGATTTCCTTCATTTTTTTTTTTCTACGAATTGATATTAATCTCAATACCGTTCTCACTTTTGATTCAAAACAAACAAAAATCACGTATATTCATCGTTCGAAAAGAGGATTTTGATCATGAGTTCATACAAAATCCCTTAGAAAATGCACTTTAATTTTTTTTTTATATTTATAAATTTTATGGGCTACTTTTACAGTTTTTATGTCTCTAATAACCTTATTTAGGCTATTATGGAAATTAAATAACAGATTAGCCAAATTGGTTTAGTGAATGTCAAGTGATGCGCTTACCAACCAATAGCTTTTTATTTTTATTTACATAGATTTTTACGAATCCAAAAATATTTAGTACACTAATATGATTAATATACTTAACATTTACTCTGTAGATATGAGAAAATTTTTATCTCAGATGACAAAATGGAATAACGTATTTTATTTCTACAAAAATATCAATCTAAAATATTACATTTTATAAATACCGATTTTCTTTTTTTTGTCAAATAATAAACGTGCTACCTATAGAGATAAATTTTAAAATACTAGTGAAAGTAGCTTTATTCCATCTGAAATGTAATAGTTTATACAAACTAGGGAACAAGTAAACGTGCTACCAATAAGGGTGATAAAATTAAGAAAGATTCTATTAAGTGAAACTAAATTATTCTTGATGAGAAAAAAATCGTCCGCACTCAAAATCAAACTATATTATCCGTGTCCAAAACATATTGGTAATTTTATTTACGAATATTTTTCCATATGAAGCACGTAAAATCCCAACGTTATGGTAAATTGATGATGATGGTATTCTCATAGATCAAAATCTTTAATTGTAATTAGAGTTCCAGTCTACTTTCATTTAATCACGTATATGATACAGCTGTAGAACGAAACGTATGCAACAATTTAAAGTTGTCAAATGAGAAAGCATACGTGGGGAATTTAAATGTTGTCGTACACTTGAAAACGCTCCGCTAATTAAATGTGCTAACTTTAAATTAAAAACATAAAGTTTGAATCTCAGCCCGCGGCGGTATTCATTTATTAAGCGCGGTCATCGCGAAACAGATGTTGAAAATAACGACTGTTGTTTAACGAAACATAAACGCAACAACGACTGGAAAAATAATAAAATTATGTACTTTAATGGGCATAAATCCGAGATTCTGTATTTTCAAAGGTACACCCGTAAATTGAAGGTAAACAGGGACCGGCACATCGCACCGGTTAATTTAGTTTGCGCGGTCCGTCCCATTAGCCGGCCGGCGCGGGGGCATTCGAGGGCGGTTTCCGTGGCCGCGGGCTACGGCAAATCATTTCGCAGCGCCCCCTTTCGGACGCGTCCTATCCTGCCACTAATCGCGCTGTATGTAGGCTTTTGGGGTCCATATGTCGTGATAGGAAATGAGTGACAATTTTTGTCATTTCTTAAAAATAATAATAAATAAACAATAAAAATGTTTATTTCGATTAATTTAACCTAGGTTACAGTTTACATTGTAGGCACACTCCTTTTCAGTATTAAAAATAGTTGTGCCACGAGGCGCCGTTCTTCCGACATCTATTTAAATACAAGATCAAGTAGGAGAAAAACAAAATTAGCGAAAGCATGCGCGCGCATATGCATTTAGATTTGCCAAGTGCATGCAAATCGATCGTCGAACGACACATTTTTGCTTCATGACAACCTTCTCGGCTCAATATATAAGATAGTCATGCGATTGTTTTGGAACCGATCGCCGAAGTCGGTACAAAGCGTTTGCGTAGAAAAAAATCGCAAAAGGCTCAGTCAGGGTCCGCGCTGTAGATGTTTCGTGAATACGTCGTGATAAAACCATAACAAGTTTTTTTCATTTCCTTTCCGACGCTATCACAGCTCTCGCATTCGTTAGCCTCTCGGATTTTTAGGATTTTGGGTCTCTTTGACGTGAGCTTTCTTTTCATTTGCGTTTCCTTTAATTTCGAGCATATTCTCGACTCGTACATTCAATTTAACCTCGCTGTCTACTAATATTTCGACGTAATATTCCTATGATATCACTAAAGCTTCTTACAATGCTTTGTAACTTCATTACAAATAAACTTGAATCAATGTCCTAGCTGAAAGCGTTCAAAAGCTACGACGATTTATAACTTCCCTTCTTTGACGTTATACAATCGGAGTTGTCGCCGAATCGAAACAATTACGTACGTGAATTCACACGAGTCCGATGACGTCTCAGACAAAAGAAGTGCTATACAATAAATCCGTACAAACGCGCTCCGTCGAGGTTTCGACCGCCGCTAAAGCTGTTTACGATTGAAGTCTGACGGTGTTCCGTAACACAAGGAAGTTCGACCGGCTGTCACTGGACTTGGCGAGCGAATAGACGGTTTCACGTCAAGAGATGTACGTGATTAATTTCAAGTACGCTTAAATTATTTACAAAATTAATGAGATTTTGTGCACTAACCATCCGGACCGGTTTTCCGTGTGATATTTCCTCATGGTTAAACAAATTATGAACATCAATCTCATAATGCTTGTAAATCACATTCAAAAATAAGCGTCACGATCAGTATGTGTAATTTTCGCATAATTTAATAAAATTTGCGTAGATACTTTTTGGGTTTCAGCATAGCGCTTGAAGCATGTATATTTTACTTTTAATAGCAAAGTATCAAATGTTTAGATATTAAAAGTTACGGGACCCTGTAAACGTTCGAGCATATTCAGCCCAAACAGTTTAGCTGGAAACGCACACAGGATGTGGGGGAACGCCTCCGGGGCTAACAGCCATAAAATTACTTCTCTATAGGTGTGCGCGCGATCGGCCCCGAGGTTATTCAATCAATCTCGAATGCATAGGATATTTTACGGCTGTATGCGCGGGAGACGTGCGCGTTGACAGCGCCAATCTCGTCTAATGAATTAATTTCGTCTAGACGGGGCACAATTTTGCGGCGTATGGAACTGCGTCACGTATATTTGTCACGATCGTGTTATGTTTTCCTTTGGACCCTAATTCCGAGGCGTTGTTCTGTTCATGACTTCTCTTGTAATTACAATCCGTCCTTAGAAATAGGATCTTTTCAAAGAAAATTCAAGCGGTTTTCTCAGCAAAACGAGATGACTCATCTGAATATAAACAATAAAATAGTTCCAAAATTTTTATCGGCTTTTTATAATTATGTCGTTTATTACAAGAAGAATTTATTGTTAGTTATATTATTTATTTTAAATACTTTAAAAAGTTTATTTTAAAAATCTTATTAATGGAGACAATATAATATGATAACACTTCGGGGAGGCTCACAAACTAACTGCAGTTGCTATATTCGACATATGCGTAATGCACTCGCTAGAAAACGAATATTTTAGACGGTTGTCTTGTCAAGTTGAAATTCGACTTGGAAATGGAAAACTCCAAAAGGATATAAATTACTTTGTAGTGTGTGTTACTTCCCACAACAATGCACAGTGAATTATATTTTATAGACGATTCAGGAATAAAGCAGTTATTAGAAGGCTGTTAAAGTACAGAATGACAACATTCTGTTCTTTTCTTGTATGAAACAGATTGTTAAAAAAGTAATTCATACCAACACGTAGTCCTATTGAATTTATATTTGATAATAAACGATTGTTTAAATGTGTATTTTAACAGTGTTTTGTTGTTGTGTTGAAACCACGATTAAGCATAAACAATGTTTAGGGTGTGTTTAACTCCAAACAACAGATAAATACGGATTTGTCGATTGATGTGTAATGACGTATTCTTAAAACACAATTTTTATTTAAATGTGTTGTTAATAGTTAAAGTCCTTGAAAATAAAAACAAATAGAGACTCCATGTATCAAGCGACGTCATATCGTTAATTCTTGAAATTGTGATTACTAAAAAATCGTGTTTGTAAATTAAAATTACTCATACATATTTAAGTTAATATTAATATTTTAGTAAAAGGAATATTGACAATTTTTTTTCATGTCAGTAAAATAAAATAAATACATACAAAATAATGTGGTAAATTTTTTTATGAAACCATTTTCCATTATATCATAATATTTAATAGAAATTCAATATGATAAATGAAAATAGTATAAAATGTGTGGAGCGATTAAAAGAATGAATATTAGTAGGAAAAATAATTATCGGTCAAATTAGAAACTAAGAAAGTGAGCAGATTGAAAAGAGAAAGCATAGCTAAATTTGTTGTCTTCAAAGGTCAGCCCCAGAAGGCAAGGAATGGGTGACTTGCAATATGAACATAAAGAGGCTAAAATAAAAAGCTGCAAAAATTTAAGTCAATCAGTGTGCAAAAAGAGCTCGGAAGAATATTTGGACACCTTTTAAGTTGATTACAGACGCAGAAAAGAGCATCGAAGGAGTAATTTCGAAAGTATTTTTTTTTTTTTTGCAAATAGGGACACAGTTACATATAGTAATGCTTTTTCAATTGATGATTTTACTGATTGTTAATGTAAATCAATACTGTAAAATTTATGTAAACAATGAAGAGTATGAAAGTGGAAAAACATGTCAAATATGATAGGCATTAATTAGACACTAAGAGACGGCGGTGATATAGCAGCGCGCCTGCTAGACCAGTTCTTTGATAAGTGCTGGACTAACGGTATGGTACATAATGGACAATGTAAAGCAAGGCTCACGAATGTTTAAAGAAACTACCACCTTATATGCTTCGGCAGCGTCGTTGCCAAACTATATGCGAAAACTGTAATTAAAATGGTGGTGAATGATACTGAAAATATAATCTGAGATTTACAAGCAAGATTTCGAAAAAGGAGGGAATGTAGGTATGGACCAAATTTTTTTCTTTACGAAAAATCACAAGAAATTGATATACGATGAATGGACTTTTATACTTTTTCATCAATTTGGAAAAAGTTTATTGTAAAGTGAAGAAAAACGGTCTATTGATCAGTCCACTGTTCTCACCATAGATGGAGAGGGTTTCTCCTTCTATGGTGAGAACAGTGGACTGGTAAGAGCGCTGAAACCTTTACGAAACATCCGGCAGAATAAATAGGCATAAACAATTGCTTCAACCTCCATAGATATGTCAAATAGTGAAGTGTATCATCATTGTTGACGTTCATCGTATTCACGGTTAGTTGTGTAGTACAGGCGCATTATAAAATTAAAGAAAAAAAAGGAACATTTTAAATTTCATACATATGGGAAAATAAGTATTGTCGTTAGACTTGTAAAAAATATGAGAAATAATTGAAAATGAGTGAAAAATATACATGTGTGTTGTCATTGAAATATAGCGAATTGTAATAATGCTCGAAAGCAATAATTAGCTATTCATATATCAGCGAAAACATATGAAATTTAAACGACCATTTGTTTGAATTTCATATATTAAAAAGAGTAGAGGAAAATTAATTTTGACTGAATAAAGGAAACAAAGAAATATCTAATTTCTAGCTGTGATAATATGGTAGACCTGATGAATAGTTAGTTCGGGGCTCACTGTATTTCGCCGCCGCTGTGTCCCAGCGGTCCAGGCTCTCGGGGCCGCGATCGTCTAGTGGCGCTGTTGTGGTTTATTGTTTTCACTCCCGTAAATATGTTTTCTATATAAAACCGAGTTGATCCCGCTACAAGCAAAGTAGGTCTGATCCGCCGGCAAGCGAGTTTGTATGACGACTCTCACGCATCTCCCTCCCGCTCCCGCGTTTGTCAATTGTCTTTGTCTACAAGAGACAAACTTTAATATTAAAGGGACAAAAATGTCTTAAATATCCCCCAACTCAAGCAGGTTATTGCTTTTTGTATTGGTAGACGTACAAGGCTGGTAACCGCTCGATGTAAAACGTTGGTAGCTGTCCGCACATCGACTGCCAATTTCATCCCGTCCAGGGTATAATTTCGAAATCCAATCGCATTACAACTGGAGAGGAGGAAAATTGTCCTGCTTAATTAAGACTAGGTCTCCAACTTGAGGAGATTCTGCTAAGTCTGTCCACTTATACTGCTGTTGCAGAGTGTGCAAACATTCAGACTGGAACTGTTTCCAAATATTTTACGCAAATTCAATATTCTGTTGCAACCGTTAACGGTTTTAAAACCGTGATAACTGAGAGATTAGCATGTTACAATTTGGATATTCCAGAACCGCATTTAGTGGCTGGTTAATTAGATAATAATCAGATGTCAACACCGTTACGTCATTGGGGTCATACGAAAGAGGACATAATTGCCGCATATTTAATATCGTCTCAATTTTACAAAGAATGGTGATTTTACAAAGCTCTTCAAAGGTGAACTTCTCCTCACCTATTATTCACTCTAGATGAGTTTTCACACATTTTACTGTTGCTTCGAATAATCTGCCCCAACGCGTAAACGAAGGTGGATTGAATATCCAAGTTATGCCCTGTTTCGAAAGTTTATGATCTATAACAGATTAATTTTTCCACAAGCAGATCCCGCAAGTGATTATGCGCGCCCACGAAATCGGTTCTGCAGTCAGAACGATTCAATAGAGGTAACTCGCGTCATGAGGTAAATTGCTATAATGCGTTCAGAAACGCTAGTGTAGAGAGGTCTGACACGACCTCCAAATGAACTGCTTTAGTTGGAAAACACACAAGTATGTCTTTATTTTTTTACGATTCCGCAAGTTGTGAGTTTTGGTATAAAATGGACTCGCAAAGTCTGTACCAACGCCAACGAATGGGTGAACCGCAAAAACACGATGTTCAGGCAAATCTCCCATTATGGGTTGATAGGTTTTAAGTTTTAATCACCAACATGGAATGCAATGAAATAGGATACTTTACACCATGTCTCGCACCGCTATTATCCAAAAATCCCGCTGAAGAATCGCTAATAGAGTATGAGCGCTCACATGTGAATTTTTCAGATGATGTCTGATTATTATATCCACAAATGAATCACACTTAGGTAGTAATAAGGAACGCCTAGCCTCGCAAGGCAGGTCCGCGTTCTGCAACCGCCCGCCTACTTGAATTAGATCCTCTTTGTCCAAAATAATTAAGCCGCGTTAAGAAATTACAGATTATTTATTTTACCGCTTTTTAACATTTTTAGTTCTTTCTTGAAATGAGGTGATTAAACTCGCCTTAACCAGAAGTGTAGAGCATTGGTGGTTCGTCCTCCGCCGAAAGTGATCCGTGAGAAATATTCGAGCTTTCCTCACAGACAAATTTTTAAAATACCGTAACAGCCATCCTATGATCCCTTTGAGTTTGTTCAGCGAACTATCATGTTTGAGCATTGAAAACCTTTGTGTCTCCAGTCAGAGTGTTATCACAACGGTTTTAAGGCCCGGTAGGTCCGCCGGCTGTTTGATTGTTAGAAATGGCCAGATTGAAAGTGATTCCGTTAGCCATCCAGAAAAATGGATGCCTACATTAACACAAAGGAAAAAGTGATGAGAAGTCCTGTCGCATAACTAAAAGGGCTGTACCCTATCACATTCCCGCATAAAAGGTTCACTGAGGCAGGTGTAACACAATACGCTTTGTGTTACAAACGTCTTACGCTTGTCGGGATTTATATTGTAAAACCGCCCACATGAGGTCAATTCATGCTTGTCCGCTTCACAAAACGGGCACCATCTCTACCATCGACCACTACAACTCGCCTGCCGGTCGTGTGTCACCCGACGACCCGCATTACCACTCGAGTCCCGCACATCACGAGGAATGTTGTCGAGGAACCGACATTCCTTCTCGAGAAACTCCACGAACTGGTCGAAGGTTGGCAGCACTTGAGAGTCGCTGCCGTGCCTTTGCTCGAATCGCGTTTTCAATTAGACGGGAAGCTTTTCTTTTCCTTTTAAATATGACTCTACAGACTCTGGGTTCCTGCCTTTTTTTATTACTTTAAATTTCATAATTTTTGTTGCATTCTATTCTTTAAATCTCGTGGTAGTCACTTACGCGCAACACCTTATTATATTACTTTTTCACGCTCGACACTTTATTTGGCCTAAATTTAAGCTAATTATCCTAAGAATAAGTACTAATATATTTTTATTATATATATTTAAATGTTTAAACTAATGTAGGTCCCACTTCATGGTACCAGCTTACAAGTATCACGATGGAGCAGCCGTTGCCTGGCTCAACCATATTAGAGGTAACCGTGCTACCCGCCACCACCGTCACCAAGCGTAGAACCGTTTTGTGTACGACCAATTGATATTGACCAAAAAAATATATAAATCATTTATTTATATATGTTTTAGTTTCGTTTTGTTATTACATTTTCTTTTTTTTTGTTGCTTAAGTACATTTGTAAATTTAGTTTATTTTATTTTTTTTTACTTTTTTATAATACATACTTTGTTTTCTATCAAACTATTATATACACACATATCTAATTGCATATATTTTATTATTATTTATCTATAACATTTTCATTGTTTTTTTTATATCAATTGCTAAAAAATTTGTCAAACTTATGTGCTATGACAATTTTCTTTCATATTTAATTTTTTATACTTCTTATTTTATATGCAAACTAGTGTTTTTAATATTGTACTTTTTCACACAAGGTCTTTTTTTTTTCGTCCTATAATTAGATCTTACACAAGCATCTAAATCGTAAATACTTCGTATAGTGTGATCACTGATACTAGAGTTTTGGTATAGAATGGATTTTATTCGGAGGATCCGCATCGTTTTACTTCTAGGACTTTCATGACCATCTTGTCTCTATTTCAAATAGCCATTTTGATATTGTTGAATTGAAACTTCTAATGCAACTTCCAACAAGGTTACGTTAAACGCTTAACGCTACCATTGAGTGGGTATGAAAGCACTGTTGCGTTAAACGTTCAACACTCCTGGGGAGGGGAAATAGAAAGAGACAGAGCGAAAGTGAATGCGTGGCATTCGAACGCATGCGCGTAATATACCTGTTACAGGCCAGCGTGAGCGTTAGCAACAAATAGCGTCCAATATTCCAATTGATCATTGGACGCAAGCTTTGGTCGACTCCCTTTTGCTCGTCGCTTTTGCATAGTTTACCACTATCCAACAATGTCTAAGATACGAATCCACTGGCACGTACAGATCATCTCTTTCTAGCAAGCTGGTTTTTGATTGCTGGCCACCATGTGTTATCGAAGGCTCCCTCTGTATCCAGCGATACAAGGAAAGTTGAATTTTTTTTCTGTTTCTTCTCTTAAATATGTCACCAGATCACAAAGGGCGTCCTCAGTTCCGCGTTGGGACAAGAATCCGTACTGCCTTTCGATAAGGGTAGGGAGCACACGCCATTGCAGTCGATTTATCAGAAGTTTCTTGATCTTTCCAAGAACTGAAAGAAAACCGATCAGTCTGTAGGACTTTGATAGGCGTAATCTTCTTTTCGCAATTTCCGGATCACGACTATCTGAGCGACTTTTTATTGTTTCAAGAAGTGTCCCAGCGACAGGCATTTGTTTTCTATCTTTCTCTGCGCTGTTGATGGCTATTCTGCATATGTCAGCTGTTAATCCGTTCGATCTGGGAGCCTTTTTCACGTTTTGTGTCCTTAGCACCGACTGAATCTCTACGTCGGTGAAGGGCGAATCGTTCATGGCTAGACTCAGTTCCTCGATCCTGTTGTTCAGTCCTGTATGACATGGGTGTTTTGATGACACTATGTCGTCTGGGTAAAAGGTTTCCGCTAGGAATTCGGGTGACTAAGTTGGGGTAAGTGTTTCTCCATTTGGATTCCTCGACGGGAAGTTTAGCCGTCGCTATGTGAAAGAGTAGATACGACCAATCTCCGACCGGAAATCCAAATCTCTCAAATAACTTGGTAGCTATCAGGAAAGGTTTGAGGAAATCCATCCGCTTCGATTTTGTGCCCGCAACGTTCGGTAGATTTAAGATATCCGAAATAAAAGAATTCGCTTCCAGCCTAGTGTTCTGATAGCGACACTTCAATAAATCCCGCGCGATTGGCTATAAGTCATCGCTGACGTTCAAATGTTGAACCAAACCTCTCGCTTCCACCGAGAAGCAGGACAACAAATATGTAAATTTTTGACCCACCGTGAGGTCAGACTGCGCGTTGATTAAGCTATCGAATATTCTAATGAACAACAGCCTGTTCTGATCGCGTTTCATAAATTGAGTTAGGTTTAATGTTGGCAAGTGGTAAATAAAGACCCATGTCGGCAAAGCTGGCCGAGCTCGAATAGAGACCCGCTGTACGTTCCGATATCTTTCCGTATTTTAAATTGTTGAATGCCAGTTTGATCGAATCTGCTAATTCTAAAATTCGGAGAAAGTCCACATCCACTTTGGTCGGAACCGCTTATGATCAGGCTTGGAATCATGCAAAGTCGCTAACAATGCCTCGTACGCTTCTATGAATTGGGTTGCATATTCCGGGAAATCATCGAAGTGTGCCCGCAACCTATTGTTATTTTCGGAATTTATTAAATCCGCAGCACTTTCAAACCACGCCGCTTTGGCTTTAAAAATCACAAATGTTTTTTATACGACATTTTCTGTTATATTTTGAAGGTATACCGAAAGAAAATAAATAAAAAATAAATCCTGCAAAACCACAAAATATTCACCGAAATGTAAAAAAATCAATACGAAACCAACATAAACACTTTATCACTCAAAATATTTATTATACAAAGAAAAAACAATAGTATTGCCCGCCCGCGGAATCCCTTTCCCTTTCCCTATCAAAAAATAAACTCCAATAAGGCACGCCGAAAATACGTAACACAAAAAAAGTTACACATTCACCTATATTAAATAATGTTATGCGCAATAAATCTTAAACTCGATTTAAATTGTAAACTACTGAACAAAAAATAAAATATTAAAGGAAATATTCTAAACCAAAAAAACAATCTAAGAAATAGCTGCTCGGAAATTACGATATATTTAACTGATTCACAATAAACATAATAAAATACTGTAAATTGCTAGAAAGAATCAATTAATAAATGTTATATTTATAGCCTGCGATGTATTTTACATAAAATATCTAACTATTGAAAGCCGCTTACCGCAATCGAATATGTTAATATTCAATAAAATGAAAAAAGAATCTCTATCTAAGAAAACCCACTTAATCTAATTATAATCGTAATATTAAATCAAATAATATGCCCGCCTCATATTAAACAAGAAATAAACCGCCTTCTTTGTGTAATCTAAGTTACACGATATATTTTTAAAATAAAATCAAAATGTTTTCGCTCCTTACCGTTTACTTAACCTCCCGTTAACGGTCGGTAAGTTTCCTGCCAGTATAATACTGTTTGTACGGTGTTCGAAATAAATGGTGGCTTATTAAAATCTCCATTAATTTCGCGATTCTATTCCATACACACATTTTAAAATTTCGATATTTCGATAACCAGCTTGCACGTTATCTTAATAAAAATCTACGTGTATTTTTAATGTGGAAACAAAATGCCAAATGTAATAAATACCCGAGAAAAAAAAACCCGAGACAAAAAAAAATCGAGATATTAAAATGAATTATTGCAAAACCCGCATAAAACCCCTTTTTAACCCGCAATAATTTTTAATCCTTGGCCACGCTCACCAAAAATGAACGTTCCAGGACAGCCCTGAGGAATAGTCAGTTCAGAGACTCAGCTAGATTTCGCCGCCGCTGCGTTCCAGGTGTCCAGGCGCTCGAGGCCGCGATCGTCTAGTAGCACTGTTGTGTTTTATTCTTTTCACTCCCACAAATATGTTTTCTACATAAAACCGAGTTGATCCCACATCGGTCCGCATTTTCCGTTTTCCGTCCGCGCGTAAGCAAAGTACTTCTGATCCGCCGGAAAGCGAGTCTGTATGACGTATCTCGCGTATCTCCTCCCTCCCGCACCCGCGTCTCTCAGTTGTCTTTTGTCTATGGGAGATAAACTATAATATTAAAGGGAGAAAAACAGCGTAAACAAACATAGCTTCTATACGATTATTAAATTTCATTTTCAGTCCCAAAATACATCAAGAAATAAATTAGGTAGATCTACGATGTGTTGCATTTGCCTCTAAAATTTTAAAAAATATCACTGTTTATCAAGAATGAACGAGTTGTCCGACAAATGATTCCTGTACGTCGAGTTGAAGAAAGTTGGTAAGGAAAATGAACGATCCCGTTAAATAAATTGATACGAAAATAAATATCAGCAATACTATGACAATATAATTGAAAAGAGCGGGAGAACAGGTGAATAAAATATGTTGAGAGGAAACAAGAAAGTCGAATAACTAATGAAATTTATTTATTTGGGTTTCTTGTTTACGATTGAAGGTAAACATGACAAAGGTATTGAAGAGGAGAGTAAATGCGGGAAATAATGTGAACGGGACCAATTGGAAAACGTTCACGGAGATGCCAATTGTGTACCTTGTGTACTGTGTGACACCTTGTGTACTGTAATGAAAGCTATGAATGGTAGAAGAAACATGAAAGCAGAATCAGAAGTAGAACATGAAAGTGTCTTTGAATAATTTATATAGATAATAGAATTAGAAAAAATACTTAGAATGAAAGACATAAAAATAATGACGTCAAAGAAAGAGTTGCTTTGAAAGAAAGTGTGGAATCTAGCAAAGTAACAATGTCCTGTCTTGATGGACTATTTTAGATATCTTCAAGACAGTAAACCAATTCTAGACCATTGTCTTCCCTTCCCTATTGATTGCATAAACAAAATAAGAGTTAATATAATGTGATATAAGTAAGTTATAATACATTTAACAATAAGTTGAATGTTTTCGAAGTAGTATATTATGACTTAAAACTTGTTATACCTAACCGAGGTATAATAAAATGCAATTTAAAACTATAGGGTTTTGATTCGTTCCTAAAAATATATTCAGTCATTAACTAATGCATTTTCGTATTTTGCCTTTAAATTCTTGTCAATATGTTCCGATTTGAAACAAACGAACATCTAACATTAGATTAAACATATCGTAACTAATACATAAAATTAGACACATCGTGATACGTCTGGTAATTTAGTGAAAACCCCTTATTATATGAAATGACATATTGTCTAGTAGCCATATCACGATATGCCCATTCAAAAGTCGGACAAATTATTAAACGTTTATTGATGTTTATAGTTAAACGCTTTGCTATAGCCGTCGCATGATGATGCGGTACCTAAAACAATACCGTGTACAACCTAATTCATTAAGTTTTCGTATGAAACCAAATCAGGATACTTCGAGTCGTGTACGGGTCAAGTAGTATTTACTGAGAGTGATTGTCACGCGAATCGAAAATTGGCCCTCGAAATTAAACACATCGACTTTAACATTTCACGAAATAAGAAAACATTTTTTTTTTTGGCATTCAACGAGGTAATTTATTTACAAAACCGAGCCATCGTTGTGTATGTCGTAAAACGATTTGCGTAGAACGACATAACGGATATAAAAGGCCGTTTAATAAAACGGCGGTGTTGCACGAAACACTTGGACATATCGTGATCTGCCCGATTCTACTACTGCGCTACGACGTTTAGTTGTGTCCGTGCTTAGTAGAAAATGCTTCGCTTAACACTGTGTTCAAGGCGCGCGTGCCGTTTTCCTTGTGGTTTGAGCTTAGAATTAGTTGCACACTTTGATCTCGAAAAACAAAGTGCACGAAACTACGAATGAGAAACTGCGAAATATATAGAGTCCATTACAGATGTTAATGAATAAGTAAGTGCGGTGCGTATTCATCCAGTAGCCGGCACGTATACGAACAGGTGCTGGCTACTAAATAGAAAAATCGGAATTTTTTCATTTGTTTATGAGGATTGTCAACAGCAAAAACAAATGGTACTATAAATTTATAAATTACATTACAATCTATCTCAGGACAAAAAGTACGATAATACCTACCGGAGTTGGATTACGCGTGGGAAGCGGTCGTGAAAGATAGCGGAGTCGAACTGTGAAGCCATAAAACGGTTATCATTTTACGGGGGCCACTTCGGGTCTAAAACGAATTGTTTTCGGTGGTTCCGTCACGACACCGCTACGACGTCGTAAACGCGGGGGCGGCCCGCGCCTTGGCACCGCCGAGCGCCGGCGTCCGCGCACCGCCCGAAGTCAACGTTCGCTTACGGCAGATATCGCTGCGATATGTGCTCTTTGTGCTTATTTAATGCATGTGGTCGTTTTCATATGAACTAATAAAATTTTCATGCTCGCAGTAAGCGTATAATCTTTTGTTAATCTGATTTATATGCTACAAAAGTTGTATTTTTTTATTTTCGATATTTATATCAATGAATACAAATACCTTATAAGTTAATATTCATCACATCATTCATATCTATATAAACACTAACTTTTACCTGTGGCTTCGCTCTCATTGAAGCCCTGACATAAATATCAAAGATCATTATATTCCAATAGAAATGAATCAATGTGATAACTGTATTTTATTACTTGGTTGGGATCATCAGTATTTTAAAATTACTTCATAAAATAAAGTTTTAACAATTTAAAACATCCTTTATTGAAATAATTTACTGTAACATATGTTAAAATATATTTCACTATAACAAGAATAAATAATTTTGAATTCCAACAATTTGAAACGATAAAATGCAGAGTACTATTCTAGAATATTTTTGTACACTAAGTTGTAAGTTTTTCCGTCCAGTGCAGAAATGTGTAAATTTCGGGCATTAGACACACGCGAACATGCTACATACAGTTGACCGTGAGAGAAACATTGCTTTTCTAAATGCACCACTGCTACCTGTAATGTCTGCACTTGTACTTTTTTTATACTAACAGCAAAGCTGAGCTTGACGGGAAATTAAACCATTTTGTATTGGAATGGAAGGTCAGCGGGAATAATTGGAATCCGAGATATGATAACCCTTTCTCCCTTACCGACACCTGTTAAAATAGTGGCACCACTTGGTGTCACTTTACTATTTAAGGGCTTCAATGCGAGTGAAGTCGCGAGTAAAAGCTAGTTAAATATATACTTACTGAAATGCTAGATGGCGTTGAAATTGCTAGATTTTCAAATTTTTTGACAAACAATCATACCTGCTAAAATTAATTTTTCAACCTTCGTATTTTTTTTTTATATAAAAAGTATTCTATGTCCTTTCTAATTAATAATTTTGAGAATATGTGTACAAAGTTTCATGATGTTCGGTTGAATAGTTTCTGCGTGAAAGCGTAACAAACAAACAGTCACATTTATAATATTAGTAGGGATATAAATTTATTCACTCTTATCGTAGAAATGACTAACAATTTTAATTCAATTTTGCATTTGGATGATCTTTCGCTTTTTAAATTTTATCTACATAAGTGTTTTCCATGAAAAAAAGTGACTTTTTTCTAACATTGATTTATAGCAATCACCTCGTAGAATTTTGAAATAATTGTATCGTTGCTTTGCTATAGAATCTGATACCGAAATGCCAGTTGACTTTTTTTACAATATATGGCACTACGTGATATTATTAAGGTGAGAGCCGGTAATAAGAAAATGTTACATATTATGTAGTGTATGCATATTATATATCTAAATATTTATTGATGAAAAAAAATATAAGCAAATTTTTCGGTGGAACCTTATTAAACGCCTGTGGCAAACTATGAAAAAATCAAGCAAAGCTGTACAACCGAGCTTTGCTTGGATACTAAACAATGAAATAAATTAAAAAATATATATGAAAGATTGATGAGTATCTGTTTAAAATTCTTGATGTTTATACATTGTTTAAATATCACATAGATTGTATTGTTCTGATTGGTGAACGTTAAACATCTCTAGAAGTATACATAACTTATAAAAAAGTTAGCGATTTATTCAATACAAATTAACCGAAGACCACGCGTAAGAACGGTAGTCTTGAAGTAATTGCTTCAAAACCTCGGTTGATGGTTGTTTTGGTATCGGTTTGTAAGCTGAGCTTGGAAATCTCAAACCATTAAAGTAGACAGAACGTAATGCTCAGTTGGTCATAGGATTCGAAATCTTTTTGTATGTAATAAATAAGTACGCTGTTGTGGCTCCATCTTTAACACCGTTGCGTTTAAACTAGAAGGCACAATCCTAACTATGTGCGAAATGGACGCAGTTTTAAACTTCAGTCAAATAAAAAAGCCCGTCCTGTTGCGTACTCTGACGCGTCCGGAGAATATGTTAAGCTGTCAGCCGCGGACGTTACATCGTATTGACAACGACGGTTTTAACAGCTCCAATTTGCACTTAGCCAGCGTGCAGGGTTAAATTCCCTGAATCTGATATTGAAAACGAAAGTAATGGTATATTTCAGCGGTGTATTGATTAAAACTTTAGGATTGGTACGAATTAATAAATTTACTTTCTAGAACAATATGTTGAACCTGGAACTAAATATGATTTTCTTAAAGCACAATTGATCTCACGCATCAAATACCACCCCATTTCAAAATATTAAGTACTTTTGTTGATTTTCATAAGGAATAGAAAAAAAATTAATAACTGGCAAGGAAACAGCCTAAAACCATTTCGCCGAGATCGTTTCAAAAATGATTAGGTTATACGTAGGGCACACTGAAAATTTCTAGAATGAATGGGAAAAAATTACTATGAATAGTCATAAATGAATTTATTATTTCTCAAGATATTTTCCGTTAGCACAAATTCACTATTTCATGCGAATAAACCAATTTTGAAAACATTTATGCCACTCTTCCTTGGAGACGTCGTAAACATGTTTTCCATACTCTTCGACAGCCTCTTCAGGTGATGAAAATCGTTAACAGTCTAATTGGTTCTCAATTGTTGCGAACAAAAAAAGCCGCAAGGTCCCAGGTTGTGAGTGTATGCAGGATTGTTCATAAGTTCTACGTTTTTCTCCTTCAAAAATTATTTGTCTGTTTGGACGTGTGAGAACCAGCATTGTCGTAATGAAAGATAACGAGGATTACGGTTATTTTTACGGAGTTCGTCAATAACTTCCGGCAAACAATTAGTCGTGTACCAGTTACTTTTCACGATACGATAATTCTCCAAAGCAAGAGTAGCCATGTGTTGTCCAGTTTTATTTTAAAAAGTAGCAATTATTCGTTTAGAGTCACTTCGCTCTCGCTTCACCTTATTTGGTTTCAACTCATCTCTATAGAACCATACGGTCGATTGCTGCTCTGTTTCGAAGTTGTAGGAATAAATCCATGTTTCGTGACTTGTTACTATGTCCTACACCAAGTTTGATGTACCTTCCTTAAAGCTGGTGAGCATGGCATTATACCTAGTGACACGGTCAGTTATTTGTACCTCAGTCAAATCGTGTGGGATCCACTACGAGCACAGTTTTTTCATACCCAAATGTTTGCATAGAATTGATTATATTTGACTCATGTTTATGCCTAAGGATGCCTGAATCTCATGGTGGGTCACACGCCTATTCGATGATACGGTGCACGGAATTGAAGTTTTTGTTGTTTACGACGGTTGACGTGTGACCATCACGAAATTCGTCACTGAGATCGACACGACTACGCTTGAATACTGCAAACCAGTTATAAACAGTCATCTTGCATGGTGCTTCATCGCCAAAAGCAGTTCGAAGCCGAGCGAGGCTGTGCTAATCTGTCAAATTATACTTAAAATCGTAGAAAATCACACAAGGAGAATTTTCACGACTTAAATCCATAGTTATGAAACCACGCAATTTTTAAAATGACGTTACAATGCAAAAATAATTGATGGTTGGATAAAACAAACTGTATTCTACAGCCAAAGAGTTTTATTTCCAAATGTAGTAATTACTTCTCATATATTATTAATGTGAGTGGCCAGTTCCAGAGACTTATAGTGGACCCCACGAATATACTGCTTAAAGTATACGCCAAAAAAAATCTTGAAAGTTTGATCATATAACTTTGATGATTTCGCACTTCTTTTTCATTTAGTTTGATTAATGGGCGATATTATAAATTATCTCGCTGAAATAATACATTTTTTGTTTAAAACGAAAACAGAGACGTTATTATAAAATCCAATAAATCTGAAAATTGCGCATGATTATGGCGAAGAAAGGATTTTTTAATTTTTTTGTTTTATTTTGATTTCTCGATCTAGTGTCAATCATAAAGTGTTTGAATTTTGTCCCTGACAAGTGGGAATATTCATATTTCTATACGTGGCAGGGGATGACCGACTTATTTATTAAATAGATTATCTAGGTAATTACTTATGTCTGGCTTTACGAAATAATATAGTCAATCCTTCGCTTATATATTGACATACACTCTGAGGTTAGGCTCGAGAAGGCTAGTCAGTGAGTGTCTATCAATAAAGATACAAGGAGAATAAAATAGGAGATGCGAAGAAGTGACAGTATATAAAGTCGATACTAATAAACATAGAATACCTGTCGAAACATAAAAAGGTGGAAAGGATCGTGGGTACGAGCGCAGCTAGCTTAATGGGATGGTAATATATGCATATTACCTAGAGGGGTAATAAGTGTTAACGAAAAGAGAATAAAAATTATAAATGAAATAATGAAACTAATATATATATATACAGTACATATGTTTACAGAAATCGGCAGCGATGTAAAAGAATAGACGGTTACTGGACCAGAGTGACAGTGCACAAGCCTTCTGTCGTACTTTGTTTATTAGCGAAAGCACCAATAACCCAGTTAGTATGGTGGCACGGGAAATTCTTACTTTACAGTGTAGTCCACTTTCTGGACTAAGGCGACAGTGCACAAGCCTTCTGTCGTACTTTGTTTATTAGCGAAAGCACCAATAACCCAGTTAGTACGGTGGCACAGGAAATTCTTACTTTACAGTGTAGTCCACTTTCTGGACTAAGGCAACAGTGCACAAGCCTTCTGTCGTATTTTGTTTATTAGCAAAAGCACCAATAACCCAGTTAGTATGGTGGCACAGGAAATTCTTACTTTACAGTGTAGTCCACTTTCTGGATTAAGGCGACAGTGCACAAGCCTTCTGTCGTACTTTGTTTATTAGCGAAAGCACCAATAACCCAGTTAGTATGGTGGCACAGGAAATTCTTACTTTACAGTGTAGTCCACTTTCTGGACTAAGGCGACAGTGCACAAGCCTTCTGTCGTATTTTGTTTATTAGCGAAAGCACCAATAACCCAGTTAGTACGGTGGCACAGGAAATTTTACTTTACAGTGTAGTCCACTTTCTGACTAGGGCGACAGTGCACAAGCCTTCTGTCGTATTTTGTTTATTAGCGAGAGCACCAATAACCCAGTTAGTACGGTGGCACAGGAAATTCTTACATTACAGTGTAGTCCACTTTCTGGACTAAGGCGACAGTGCACAAGCCTTCTGTCGTATTTTGTTTATTAGCGAAAGCACCAATAACCCAGTTAGTACGGTGGCACAGGAAATTCTTACTTTACAGTGTAGTCCACTTTCTGGACTAGGGCGACAGTGCACAAGCCTTCTGTCGTCTTTTGTTTATTAGCGAGAGCACCAATAACCCAGTTAGTACGGTGGCACAGGAAATTCTTACTTTACAGTGTAGTCCACTTTCTGGACTAAGGCGACAGTGCACAAGCCTTCTGTCGTATTTTGTTTATTAGCGAAAGCACCAATAACCCAGTTAGTACGGTGGCACAGGAAATTCTTACTTTACAGTGTAGTCCACTTTCTGGACTAGGGCGACAGTGCACAAGCCTTCTGTCGTATTTTGTTTATTAGCGAGAGCACCAATAACCCAGTTAGTACGGTGGCACAGGAAATTCTTACTTTACAGTGTAGTCCACTTTCTGGACTAAGGCGACAGTGCACAAGCCTTCTGTCGTATTTTGTTTATTAGCGAAAGCACCAATAACCCAGTTAGTACGGTGGCACAGGAAATTCTTACTTTACAGTGTAGTCCACTTTCTGGACTAGGGCGACAGTGCACAAGCCTTCTGTCGTATTTTGTTTATTAGCGAGAGCACCAATAACCCAGTTAGTACGGTGGCACAGGAAATTCTTACTTTACAGTGTAGTCCACTTTCTGGATTAAGGCGACAGTGCAAGCCTTCTGTCGTACTTTGTTTATTAGCGAAAGCACCAATAACCCAGTTAGTACGGTGGCACAGGAAATTCTTACTTTACAGTGTAGTCCACTTTCTGGACTAGGGCGACAGTGCACAAGCCTTCTGTCGTATTTTGTTTATTAGCGAGAGCACCAATAACCCAGTTAGTACGGTGGCACAGGAAATTCTTACTTTACAGTGTAGTCCACTTCTGACTAAGACGACAGTGCACAAGCCTCTGTCGTATTTTTGTTTATTAGCGAGAGCACCAATAACCCAGTTAGTATGGTGGCACAGGAAATTCTTACTTTACAGTGTAGTCCACTTTCTGGACTAAGGCGACAGTGCACAAGCCTTCTGTCGTATTTTGTTTATTAGCGAGAGCACCAATAACCCAGTTAGTAATGGTGGCACAGGAAATTCTTACTTTACAGTGTAGTCCACTTTCTGGACTAAGGCGACAGTGCACAAGCCTTCTGTCGTATTTTGTTTATTAGCGAGAGCACCAATAACCCAGTTAGTACGGTGGCACAGGAAATTCTTACTTTACAGTGTAGTCCACTTTCTGGACTAAGGCGACAGTGCACAGGCCTTTTGCCGTATTTTGTTTATTAGCGAGAGCACCAATAACCCAGTTAGTACGGTAGTACAGACAATTCTTAATTTGCAGTGTAATGTCCACTTTCTGAACTAGTTTGACATTGCATAAGCCTTTTACCGTATTTTGTTTATTAGTGAGCGCACCAACAGCCCAGTGAGTTCGGAAGCACAAACAATTCTTACTTTGCAGTGTATTGTCCAATTGCTGTAAACACCATAGTGCCAATACCTTGATTTAAGAGATTAAGAAACAACGAACTGTTATGGATCGGCGTGAACCAAAAAGTAAGGAGATTAGATTTTTAAATGTCCACTTTGCAGTAAGTTTCTTCGCATTTTTCTTATGACGTCTTTACTTTTCCACACCATTTGCCGTTGTTGTATTTTTTTCTCTTTTTGTCGTAATTTTTGTCATAATTTTTTTCCAAGTCCAACCGATGAAAAACAATGTTAAAAAAAACACTCATATCACTTAAGAAAGTTGAATTTTTCATATAAAAATATAGGATTTGGTAATGGACGTGGGAGGTATGGCAGATGAGTGAGAAACGAAGTAAGAAATAAATGTAATAAATAAATAAAATAGAAGACACTATATATGATGTTACATCTTAATATTTTGTAAATCTAATAAACGCCGTAATAAAATGTCGAAGATACGTTACGATTTGATTGAATTTAGAATCAAAAACCTGACCAGTTTAGCGCCGTAGCCCGCTCCACGTCCGTCCCTGTCGCGAGAACACCCTCTTCGCTCACTTAGTAGCCTAACCTTTCAGATTCGCTCTCGTTGATTAAACTCGTATTAAGGGTCGTCTGCATAACCACACAGAGAAAATTTCGTATCGACTCAATCGAAATAAGGTACTTCACGTATCTAATGGCTTGTAAAGCGGCAGGTGGCGTTTTAATTATAAAGGACGATGACCTATGACGGCTAATATATATATTTAGTAATGAAAGTTAAATTTAAGTATTGTAATTGGGAAAATAATCGTAATCTACGAATTGCTACCTACTTGCTTGCTTGCAGTAGAACTAGACAACGGTTAGTGTCGTGTGATATAAAAGTTTTCTTTATCATTTTTACCTATGCTGGTTCTATACAATTATATTATTTAAATCCCTAAGAATTCTTAGTAGTCTTTCTTCGACATATGTTTAACAATCCCAGACGGCGGTGTTACAAAGTAGATGGATCTTCTTTGAAAAAAATTCTTTGATTTTTTAGTATTACAATGAATGCACATTGCTTGACCTATGTGCATTTGCGTCACAGACAAATCTATTTTTTCAAAAACAAACCAACCAAGAAGGTTGATCAATTGTGTTATCGTAATACAAACCAAAGTCTCTTATCAACGATCACGTTTGTTTTCAATTGCAATGTTATGCCACAATTCTCTTATGTAGCTATTCCGCATAATGCGCGAATTTTCAGGCTTTCGCATCAAACAGTTGTTCAGAAAAAGGGTTGTGAATGTGTAGGAAAAACACACAGGACCTTTTATAGGTCTAATTATAAAGCAGACATTAGAGAACGAAGTTAAATCGCAGTATCATAACAATACAAAAATTAGAAATAATTTATGAGATAAAAGTTATACGAAACGTAATACTTCAATAATTCATGATAAAGTTGAGAGCGAGTTAATCAGCTTCATTTATCGAGCAAAAATACAGATATAAATCATATGTCACAATTTCGGACGGACCACAGATGAGTCGTACGATTCATGAGGAATTTAAGCGACGAGCGATACGCACTCCACGACAGGAATACATCAGCGCAGCCGAAATCCGGGCCGGGCCGTCGGTATTAATAGGGCGGCGGCTCCTCCGCCCGCCCCGCGCCGCGCCCACCCCCGCCGCCGCCAACCGGCCGTAATGCGCCCTGCGTTTTACGACGCGAATAATCGTAATCCTTGCGCATATTTACTTTTATTGCGAGCCGAACCCGCACACGATATCGGCCGGGCATTAGGATGTGTACGATAAAAGATAATTTCGCGTCGTCCGCGTTCCGCGATGATTGTTTATGCGACGGCCGCGCCCCCGCACGACCGGCTTAGCTCGCTTATGCTAAACTACGACGCGGGCCGTAAACTCGGGAGCCGGCCGGACATGGAATTACGCACTTCATGGCGGTTCGTGATTTAATAGCTTGTACTGCCGACGCACGCGGCGCTCTGGACTCGTGCGTCCTTGGGGCGGCGAACGGAAATGTTTGCGTTTCGAGTTTTAACCTAATAACAGCGCTCTAGCTTAACTTTGCCTTTTGCGCGTTTGTGTTGTGAGTATAATTCAGAAGATTAGCATTTAATATTTGACGACAAAAGGTCCCCGGATATTTATTTTTATCGCGCACGACTGTACGGACTACTACGAGATCTGCATGATAAAAAATAATGATTACGCAAGGTCCGCGTTGTTCTGCACGATATGCTCTAGGATTTAGACTAGGACGAACAGCTTAGCTTGCTCGTGCCGAGCTATAAGTAATGGTAAAAACGCAAGAATTTAGAACTTATTAAGTCCGATGTTATTGATGTATTTGATTTTATACAAAGTTTTGATGACCAGTCTAGAAAAAATTATCATTTTTTACAGTTAAATCAAAGCAATAATATCACATTTCTGAAACTTTTACCTGAGACATGTTAAAATTTTATTTCATATCGAGTAAGGCAACAGAGTCGTTTTACTTTACGTTCGCGTGAAACGGAATAATCGGTCTGTTTAATATAACATGTGTAATTGTAAATTGATGACAAACCTAACTTTTCTGGATATGCTATGAGAAAGAACTTTTTTCAAAGTTGACACTAATATGTATAGACAGAGAATCTTATTTGAGATATTGATCTTAAGTAAGCCTGGATTTTAAATCTTATCTTGATTTCATTATCGAAACCGATTTTGATCATATTCCCAACTCAAATTCCTCTTGCTGTCTTTCTCGCTCATATGCACTCCCGTTCGTCGACTCACGTTCAAAAAATACAGATTCATTATCTGACCTTAAAAAGAGTTTCCAATTAAGCAATATAAGGTATTGCATGAAATCAAATTATTCAGATTAGATAAGAAATAATAGCAAAAATAAAAACGTTATCTGGTATATGAATTTATTTATTGTCACAGTAAATATAAACAAGACGGGCGACGCGGGAGCAATGCCGGCGCTCCAGCCGCGCCATCTAGCGCTAATAAACGTTCTCACACGAGTCGCTATCACTTAACGCTCTGAATTCGTAACTGGAGTCACGTGCCTTAAAACACCGTAATGATTCACCTACGTGATGCTTTAACTTTCCTCTTTGTTTGACGTGTAATCTAAATTAAAAATATGAGTACGAGATATTTAAAAATAATATAAAGAGAATTTTTGAATACTGCAGAGTAAGCGCTTGGGCATAAATAATATTTAAATACGGTATGGTTGAGCAGCATTAACATGAAGGTGGTTGTGTCTCAAGACAAGGAATGACTTTGAGCTCTTTCGTTTGTCAGCTAAACTTAAGCTAGTATATTAAGTAGTATTCCTGTGTGAATAACTCTAAATTTGATTGAAATTTGTCAAGTCAAAAAAGGAGGCTACTTACATAACTCCATATTAATCGTCAGAGGTTTCAATTGAAATCCAGTGATAATCTCGCTCTTGTAGCTCCTCTATTCATCATCGAAATTGTGAAAGACCGGCTGATAACAGCGGTATCAAAAATGACGTTTATGTTCTATAATAATTAATTAATGTAGATAAAAAATTACACATAACTAAATTCATACCACTTGTTTGTTTATCATAAATCAATTAGCGCCCTTTGCATGCAGAGATTTGTATCGCAATCTGTATGGTCATTCTGTTCCATGGTATTTGTTTCAGTTGTGAATCAATATCGGAGCTAATATCAATATATCAAAGTAAACTATCAATATTCTCATATAAAATCGGAACTCCCCATCATGGATATTGATAATGTATCTAAACCATCAGCAGTATTAATAACTCTCGATGTTACTTTCGTAGTTTGTTTTAAGAGAGAAATGCAAAAAATATTCAAAAATTCGTTTCTAAATAACGTATTAAAAAATTACTTTGTTCAATTTGCTAAGCGTTATTTAAGACGCCAGAACATGTTGATTTTAGAAATTGCCTAAGAAAACATAACACGATGTATATGATAATCCGTGAGCAAGTATAAAATCAAGTGAAATAATAGGAGCTGCTATTATCGTTGAAGAAACATAGCATTTATTTAATGTAGTATTCCACCACGCTGAACCCTACAGAGGGTAGTGTCGAAGACCACCACCTTATGAGAGTTATTTCATTACAGGTTTCATTTCAGATGATAACAGAAACATGCTAAATTCTTTATAACGATGAATCATTCATGTTATGTAATTTAACGTTCAATAATTTTTAGGAAAATGAATGAATCGGTGTTTATTTTTTAATGAATAATTTAAACCTATTTTGCGAGACTATCTTTGTATGTATTACTAATTCAACTTGGTCCTGTGGGCTTAAAGATTGTATGTTTTTTTCTATATAACTTATATAAATATATCGGATTATTTTATACCTATTTGGACGGATAGTAAAGGAATTATTTTTGTATCGCTTAAGTCTATAAATGTTTCATTGATTTACCGCTTTTTATATAATATAATTCTCAAGGTAGAAACTAAAAAAAATCGGTTTACTGTCTAGATTTTTTAAGTGACGCGCATGCTTTAGACTCGCAATTTTGTAATAATTTCATTTTTTTAATGTTAGAGGGAATTTTGGAGGATTAGAGCAGACTTTTTTATTTTATTTTAAACATAGTCACAAATATAGTCACCTTCTTGTAAGTTTTCTCTATAATCAATTAATCAGCTTATAGTTATTTTTGTATTTGATATATCTTGAAGTGTTAAAATAGATTGATTTTCATAATCCTCTAATGCCAAGTTGACTGCATGAATTAATTAATTAAATTAAAATTAATTAATTAAAGGTACTAAACTCCTTATTCATTGCATATATATTTGTGACTGACGATGCACTTACACTTTCGGAATATATAAATGAAGATTTTCCTCAAATAGGCTTAAATATATATAATATAAGAGACTACCTCGGCAATATCCTTTGAAGTACTGGCATTTCGTTGATGTGTTTTAGAATTTTTTAAGGTAGCTATATATATCATTTAATGTTAATAGTCACAAATTATTCTAACTGTTTTTGATAATTATCTATGCAAAAAGTCTCCCAGATATATGAAATTATTAGGTTATAAAATTACAGAATAAAATCAATTAATTTTTGGTATCTGGTGAGCATTAGATCCGTTTTTAGGGTTCCGAGTTCATGGCAAATGGCAAAAACGGAAACCGTATAGTTCCGTCCGTCCGTTTGACCGTAAGTCACAGGCATTTTTTTCGAAAATTAATGTTTTTTTCAGCAAACATTAACGTGTGGCAAAATATTTCGACAGTTCTTTTAAAACATTTTAAAGTTTTTATGCAATTTTTTCCACTAAATGAATATTTTTGGAAATAATCGCTCCGAGCGTCAATTGTATCTCCTCCTTTATTTTTTAAACTGTAATAAATAAAATCACAAAGATAACTCTTAATAAATACTTTAAAAGAAAATTAATTTGAACGTAATCGGATATACGGGTTTTGAGTTGTTGCCTATAAACTGCGATTCTGAGCAAAATAATATAAGTGCCATGAAGATATGCACTTTGTCTGACGTACTTTACACTAGTTTAAGAGTAACAGTCAACATACCTACTTGTTACTAATTATAGACGACAAAAGTGCTTATACCTACTTTTTCTGGGGAACATGGAAAAACAGTATAACAGAAAAGGTTTTCATCTGTAATGCGTCACTTTGTAGTAATGACTTCGGAACCCTACACCGAGCACGGTCCGACATGCTCTTGGCCGGTTTTTTTACTTCTTTACAGCCGACTTTAAAATGTAACGTTACAAATTGAATTAACATATTTCCTCACCATGTACACCTTCAACATCTCAGTTATGCATATTTTAATCAAGTTTAATTTTGTAAATGGGATTTGATGCTCAACGTTAATTTGTTTCGCGTCAATGTGACACGAATTCTAATTACTTTTGAAATATCTGGCATCTATCTCAACGCTACTAGTATTCAATATTATTTACCTGATGTTGCACATAATATTTTATATTCACTTATGAATTTCATAAGCATAAGCTCATCATAGAATTAGTCTATGTGATTATCACCAACAATGGCAGCAGGTCGTAATATTAAGAGGGTAGACGGCAATAAGACCTACTCGTAAATTTGTTTTTGTGAAAAGATTAATAAAAAATGGTCACAATGAGGTTAGACACATTGCGACCATTCATTCATTGTAATCATCATACTAATTATTCTATTTAATGTATAAAGTTACGAGCAGAAAACAAAACACATATTTTAAAATTTTTACTATAAAATGAGCAAAAGTTGGTATCATATGAAAGAGCAACTTGTTATAAAAAACAGTAGATTATTATAGTTGAATTATTTTAAAATGCTTTTTTTTTGTATTTCAAAACCGAGCTTTGTCTTTTTATGTGTAGACGTTTACCATCTAATTGAATGAATTTCAAATATAAGGTCGAGGAAAAAATTTTTCATTGTTTTACATACAAATTCAAAATAATTTTTCATTACTTTTTATTTAAATTTAATTATAATGCCATTTTATTTAAGAACCTTTTGCCATTTTTCAGATGGTGACAAAATCCCATTGCTACAGAAATTTTGGGACTTCTGATGAAAACACTGCGACAAGTAGTTTTGACAGTTCTCTTTTGATGTTAATCTAAACCAGATAAAGAATTTTGAATAGACTGAAACAGATGAAAATGTGAGTGTACTAAGTCAGGGCTATATGGTGGATTCATTAACACTTCCCATCCAAACACTCTTAATATTTGCTGAGTGGATAAAATGTGTGTGGTTTGGCGTTATGACGGTGAAAACCACACTCTTTCTGTTGATCAATTCCGGCCGTTTTTTTTCTACTTCTAGATTGAATCCCATCAGCTGTTAAGAGTAGAAATCCGAATTGGTTTTACCCGGTGGTAAAAGTTCATAATGAATAATGCCCTTCCAATCTCACCATACACATAGCATAGCAATAACCTATTTCGAGTTAATCCTTTGCTTTGCAAGCTCCACAGACTTTGGCTTTTGCTGTAGCCTGTAGAGCCTGTTCACCTTTTGACCATAATTATTTTTGTCCGTTCTTATGGTAGGTAATCCAATTTCATTAGCTGTAATCAATCTTTTTAAAAGAGGTTCGGTTTCATTACGTTTCAATAGAGAATCGCAAATGAGTACACGATACATTAGATTTCTTTCAGCGAGCTTATATGGGACACAAGTATTGAGTTTTTTTATCTATCCAGCTTTTTTGAAATGGGTCCAAACTGTTTTTTGGTCAAAATCCAGCTCTTCAGCTTTATCGTAAAAATGAATATGTTCGGATCTTGTTCTACTTTTCAAAATTGCATCGACTTTATGCGTAATAGGTCGATCAGAGCAAGATTCGTCTTTGACATCAAAATTATAGAAATGAAAACGCTTGAACTAGTTTTGTGCTACTTTTAACGATAGTGCATTAAGTCCATAAACGTCACAATTTTTTTTGGAGTTAGTGTTGCTATTTTTCATTTTTGTAACAAAACTTCAAAATATATCAAATTTTTGCTTTATATTTACGGATTTTGGTTGATAGAAAACAATAAAAAATGGCGGGACACCGTTCTTACTTTTAATTTTTCTTGGTATTTTAATGTCATCTATTTAGTGGTATCTAAACTAGCCAAATACAACCAGCATAACCAAAAACATTTAACTACAATTTCTTACTTATAAAATGTGAAAAACTTTTTCTCCGACCTAATACTTAGGACATAAGTTGTTATCTTCGAAGAGAGAAACCTGGAACATAAGAGTACATGATCTACGTATCTCAAGTGTGGGAATTTCATTCTAGGGAGGAAGTTCGGATTTAGTGTAAACCGCTGAACTTGATTAAGATCAATTTATTTCACTTAACTCTAAGATTTTATCGTAAAAATAAGACAGATATCATGAAGTTTCATTCTAAAAATAATTTGAATTCATATTTAATATCTCTAATGTCAGTATTTTCTCATGTTCTTACCCACTTTCTTCTCTAGTTTATTGCATATACCTACCAGGTGGCGCTCATGATTAGTTCAATGACTCAAATGAATTGCCACGACCCTAATCGAGCAGCCGACGGCAGAAAAGGGCTTAATGTCATCAAATGTTACAAAAATAAACACAGCTGTGAGACTGGACGTACGTAGCAATTACAAGCAATATTTTAGTACCGATTGTAGAGTAATCCTTCAACAGAAAATGGTGTTTATGTTAAATAATCGATTGATTTTCATTTTTCATTATTGAATTTTTTTTCTGTGAAATTCTTTCAAAACTAGATATAATTTTTTATATAATTGCATTTGAGAAAAAGTCTTGTATTGAGTTAAGGATTTACCGTACATTAAGTTTTTAGACATTTTATTTATATAAAAATTTAATTTTGTATCATGAAAAATAAATAAATGTTCATGAACTATTCACGAAGTTATTTAATTTTTAATTTAAAATTCTCAAATTATCGTTATTTCATAGGCAATAAAACCAAAAAGTCATTTTTTTGCAAATTTCCATTTTACCACTCGTTCATAAGGCAGTTTTCTCCCAATAAGAATGAGCAAGAAACGTAAGAATAGCTTTTTTCTAATTTCATCATGCATATATAAAATAAATATAACACTGTTGATGAACGAAATAGCTTGGAAAGAAGTCCAGCCACTAATGATCACGGATATTTATTTTCTAAATATTTGGAAATTGTGTAATATCCTTACTGAGTGATTGTTTAGTAAAACTCTTAAATTTGTACAAGGGTAAATCTTGTACATCATCAGGGACCCTAGTGAATATGCGCTTACAGGGCCCTCTAAATGAATTTGTGACTTTGCATAGTCGACTAACATGTAAACACAGTTTATTTTTGTTTATGGTACTGGGTTTATGTCGATCACTATTCCTTGTAAACATTTCTAAAGTTTTTTCTACGTATGAAAAATATTCATACATGATTAGGGATGCTAGAGTTAAGATCGCAATTTTTTTAAACTTATTTTTAAGAAAAGTACGAGATCTGAGCTTATAAATCGCGCGAACTGCCCGCTTCTGCAGCACGAAAATTTTATGAATATCTGCGGCATGTCCCCACAGCAAGATGCCATACGACATTAAGAACAACAGATTATCTCACCTCCACCCAGGCGTCTCTCACCAAAAGGGTGATAAAGGTCGAAGCACTGGATCGGAAGGACCCCTACATTTGACTCTAAACTCGAGTCCCAATATACTATTTAGCGAGTCTGCTGCCCAAGACTACATACGTAAATAATATACATCTGGGCTGTGCCTCTCGACTTTAGAGTCCTAAGTTTTTTATACATCCCTAATTTACAGACATTTTTTTTTCATAAGTTATTCCTCCAATTACGCCACTTAAGACAAAATTCTTTAAATTTTTTAAAGTTTTTTGCTGTCCTTGTGAGATTGTCGAAGTGAACCGGGCCCTCCCTCGATCGTTCCAAACCGTTCAACATTTCCGTCCTTTCGTCAGAACACAAAGGGCAGTCCCGCAAAACATGGTTTCTATCTTCCTCTGTCTATCCGCAGTCACACTTTTTGCTATGACCCAAGAGCAAATGCCACGTTGTGAAGTCAGGTTCGACAAAGTCACGGCGCGCCCTCTCCCTGATGTCTGAGAAGAAGGAAAACGGTTCTCTCCCTTTAGCTGCGCCACTCCACCGCTCCTGCCAAAGACTGCACACTTCATCATGTATTTTATTTCGAGTGGCTATAGAAACAGTCAAAATAAAGTAATCTTGCGGTTTCGATATCTGGTATATTTCGTATTTTTTTACAACATAGGCGGCAGAGCTATACATTTTCACTAACTTACTGATGTGAGGACCCTATTGACGCCTAGTATCTAGAGAAATTCCGAGAAATGCGTTAGTATTACCAACTTAAATTACTCGATTCTAACATTTGAAAACAAGAATTTTATATATTTTGTTTTCACTTGATTGAAAAGTTGGTTATTTGCAGTAAACCACTTTTCTACCATTGTTCACGTTTTCACAAGCGGGCTGTTGTCTTTTGACTTTGAATAATAAAAAAGGGTCATATGCAAATAGTCCTTTTTCATGAATATTATAAGGCTAGATAAGTTATTTATATAGATGAAAAAGAAAACGGTACCAAGCATTGGTCCCTGTGATACACCCATTTGGACCATATATATATTGATATTGTCATGCCATTGACATCAACCCCCTGAACTCTGTTACTCAAAAAAGATTTCAGAAGGCCAAGTACCCCGCCTGTTGCTCAATAGTGATGTAGTTTCCCAACCAGAGTTCCATAATAAAAATATTAAAATACCTTGGAGAGACATCGCAGAATACGCCAATTGCATCTAAGTAACCTCTCGAGCTCCAAACGTATGTTGTACAAGCTGAACATCAACATCGATTGTTGAATAAACACGACTTAAACCAAACAGCTTATAAGACATCAATTTATTATTGTAAAAATGTACTAACAACTGACATTTTGCTGTGATATTTTTTTTGTATGTAGATATGGGCCTAAAGTTGTTGGGTTTGATGCACTACCCCCTTTAAATAATGGAATATTTACCTTCTTACTTTAAATCGTGAAACACGCTTGTATCTAGACACTTATTAAAAACAAACGTGTGGCGTGTTAAAAATAAAATTGAAATAAATAAAACAAAAGTGCTATGCTATCTATAATTGAGTTTACAATCATAATAGAAAGGCCATGAAGGTCAGCAGTTCTCTTCGAGTCTAAAGATTTAAACGTTTTGATATTCTCTTCAGAATTTATATATTTAAATTCTAATTTTATACTACAGATCGGAAAACTTTCCTTCCGTAATGATTCCGCAAGAGCGGGAAATAAGTTAAAAGACCTTAACTTATCTCCCGAAAAGACGTTTCGAAGGCCTTAGCAACCTCTATGTTCTAATTCAATGTTTTGTCACTTAACTTAAGCTTAAAGTCAATAACTCAGCCCTTAATTTTCGGATAAACACATTATTATAAATTTAATCAATAATAATAATTCTTTACTTTCCTCCACAATAGTTTAGAATGCAAGATTACAAAAAATGTGCAACATTAGGAATTACTTTGGGGGACTGGAACCCAAACTAAGTTCAACTTGTGTTATAGGTTTCCAGGCACCCACCCTTGAGCATCACGGTCACATGTTTATTATGAATGTATAGAATAAGTGTATGTACTGCATGTCAAGAGCATGTTATGCATGTTCATTCAGAGTGGAACACATCAAAAATATAAAAAGAAGCAACAATTCTCAAGCGACTTGCCATTTGACGAAAACAATAATGATATGAAAACAATAATAATAAAATATATTTAAAATGTGAAAAATAATATTCCTAAATTTCATGTTATGATGTTTAAAAGAGCCTCAGTATCATCATAGTTTTGCTTCAATAAAAACTGATTGATTCTATGTTTACATTCAAATTTCGTTAAGGCAACTATTGACAGGGATTTATTCAATTTGTTATATAGGTACGGTGCGAAAACCTCATAGAAACGTTGTGCAAATGTAGTCGAAGTTATGTTTAGCGGGCACACATTTCCACGTTTTAAATCTACGAGTGATGCATCGAATGTAAGCACCGAGTGCTCTTTAAGAATTGTATTCAGAATTAATAGTGACTAAAAGACTGATACGTACAACTTTGTTTGGTTGAGCTACAAAATTGTAGGGATATCATAGATGTAGGTGTGCGACAAACACTACGTCGGGGCTACTTCTAGACGCTTTGTGAACTTAAAACATGCTTGTGACTTTTGTGTTGATAACAATCTTTGTATACAGATAATACTTTTTTTGTTACATTTGAAATCCATTATATCCATGCATAAATAAAGCTTATGTCTTACTGTTTGCTCTTATTCTGGCTAATTTACAAAACGGCTCAATGTGTTGTAAGAAAATTTTGCATAGAGATAATTTATATCCTAAAATACGAGATAGAATGCTTTTCACAATAAAGAATGTATAGATAAGAGAAAAATAGCATCATTATCACAAAGGACCAAGTTCGGCAAAAGATCCGGCATAAGAATAAAAGAGTATAACAGGATGATACCGTGATCGGGATAGAAAACAATCGTTGTTGAATATTAATTTAAGCCCAAAGAAGGGTGCAACAAAACGGGGGGTGCAGTAAAATTATAACAGAGGAGACTACAAATTAGTACTATGTGCCTAATTATGAAAATCAACCCTCAAATAGCACTGGATCAGTATGAGGACTCAAGATCTTGCCCTACAATACGGAACATAAAATATATGGAGAGTAGGGTGGTCGTTAAAAATTAAATTCTTTGTTTAAGACATTAAAGTTACTTTGATGAAAAAGCACTGGGAAAATTTTCTTTTTTTTTAAATTCAAATTAACACGTGCTTATAGACGATATAAGTTAATTTTTGAATATAATCATCTTTTTTGGGAATTTTTCATGAAAAATACAATTTTATTCGAAATATAAAAAAATATACAATCAAATCCTTAAAAGAAACAATAATTGATCAAAATAACAATCAACAAAAATTTTCATTCAAAAAAATGAGAAAAAATGATTATACCCAAAAATTAACTTAGATCGTCTAGAGGAACGTGTTGTTTTGAATTAAAAAAAAACCCCTAGTGTTTTTTCATCAAAGGTAGCTTTTAGGGGGCGTCGCAAAAAAAAAAATATTTTTAACGACCATACTAATGGAGAATGTAGATCTGCAGTGGAGTGGTAATAAGCTGTCACAACCGTGGTTATAGAATTATAGAATTTCATGTCAACATTAAGATAATATTTTTAAATAAAAGATTATTCATTAATATTTTTCCAAAGCAACTTGAGGGCTTTGCATCATAATTTGGACAGCTATAAAAAATGTATAGAAACGAAGAAACAATCCGGAAATTTTGTAGAACGAATAATCAAAACGGAACACATTCGGAACGCTGTCGTTTCGACTTCACTAACTTCTTACCAAAATATCGCGTTGAGGAAAAGCTCGCTTAACTTCTCCCTAAAATTCTTCGCGTGTATCTAAACCTCTAGAAATTTCTAGAGGGCGAAGAACCTTGTTATTACGAAGTTTCCGCGATTTATGTTAGCGGGTTGTAACGGCGAAATTGGCCAAGCGTGCAACGCGGAATTCTTGAGGTATGTTTTTATTAGGGAATAACATGTCGGCGCGGGCGCGTTACGCCAGCTATCTTTTTTATTTCGTTGATATTATTCTATGAGGCGGCGGCACTTGGAGAATGTTGTTTTACCGTGTCGAGGTAAATGATGTTTACCGTAGATGAGGGATGTGCATTTTATTTATCCGAAATATTGTGCACGAAGTTTGGTGATGCTCGATGACGCCGCTTAAAAATTTCGGGGAATCCCGAAAAAAACGTAAATAACGTTCGACGAACGCAACGCTTTGTTTTGTGTAGATACTACGAGCCTGTTATTTTTTTCTTTATAATTGAAGAATAATTTTAATTGTTACATTACTTATTTTTGATGTTACACTAAGTATCTTCTTAAAATAAACCTCTAGTACCAAAAAATAAATTTCAAGACATTACTATTTTAATTTAAATTGAATTTCACCACTATTTATAAATTATAAATCTTTATAATTTATAAATAGAAATAGAAACTAAATTTTTGATATAGTAGAATTTTATTTAGTTTAGTGTCACGGAATAATTAAAAAAAATCAATGAATTTTAAAGAAATAATTAAATTCGCATTCAAATGTAATATTATCTACAACAATGCAATATTGCAATTGCAAAACCAAAAAATGTGTTCTTCATTATTCTAAAATAACTGTTTTTTTTAGAGCTAATATTAAATATAAATATATAGAAATACAACATTTAAAGTAATAAGTTGCAGTAAAATTTCTTTTGTTGTGTTGTTTGTATCTGGCTTGTTTTGATAGCATTAGCAACAGAAGTCTCAAAATTTCTACAGCAATGCGATTATGTCACTACTTTACAAAATGGCCACTAGTTGGAATATTCACATTATAATTAAATGTAAATAAATTATAATGAAAAATTGTCTTGCATTTGTATATACAATAAGAAATGATTTTTTCTTCGATGTTTTATTATAATTTAGAATAAAATCGAAAATCAAGAAAGGTCTTAATTTCCTTTATAAAGAAATAAACATTTATCCTGATACTTAAAATGATTTATGATTTTGTCTTAAATGAAATCAACAAATCACAAAATAAACACTTCATTTTTTTTCACCTTTATGCAATCCAATGTGTCCCATTCCAGCTCTTTAGTTTCGCTCTTATAAATTATTCGTAATGGTTTACATATGTTTCAGAAACGTTAACATGAAAATCGTACCTATAATTAAAATTGATGCGAAGAAAAAGCCTAGTGGATCATATTATATTAACGAAAAATTAAACGTGCGTTCTTATTGTTTTTGTAGAAAAGTGCTCATTAAATTAATAAACATTTGATTAATATACAGCATGATTTATTATTTATCTAACTTGATAAGTCAAGCGAAATACGGCTTCGAATTTGAAGGTAAGGGTACAGTTTTCAATTAAATTTCGATAGGCCGGCACCGTTTCGAGTCGAAAACCGTATCGATGATATATTTACATGTAATACATAAATGTAAATATTGTCCGAAATCGGCGATCTCCCGACTACGACTTCGCGGCAAACCAACTATTTCTACGCATTCCGTTCACAAACTAACGGCTAAAACCTAACGCAGATTTTCCGTTGAATAAATAACTTCGGCAACTAAGTTATGATTTTGAATAAATTATATTGTTACGACGAAGCGATATTTCCAAGTGCGGCGGCCTCGTAGGGCCGGCGTCCGCGGGCCGGCCCGTGAGTTACTCCCGGGATACAAGTGACCACAAGGGATCGCTGATGTATTGTTATTGTTGCCGTATCCAGCCCCAACTATGAACTATGGCCTTTAGTAAAACAACCGCTACGCAACTCGGGATCGGCTGCACTGTTATTGTTTCGAAAGTTGCTGCTTTAGGTCGATCTTTTAGTGTTTATTTTCTTGAACATTGAGTTTATGTTAATTTTGTTCCACGTCTATCTCTCGATTTGTTACGAAGATAGCGTCAAATTTAATCAAATTACGCGGCTCTCGAATTTGAATTCCAGTCATAATAACAGTTTTCGTTAAATATATAGCGATTAGTTTTCGGCCGCGGTATCGCCCGCTTCATTTTGTCTCAGATAATTGTACCTACTTTTGTACCGTAAAATACACGCACTATCGCAAAATTATTTTAATACGATTTAGATCACGTTTTTCATCCAGATCTGGGTTCTGTTTGCGACATCAGTCTCGGAGCGCCATTAATTTTGACATGCCTTAGACATTTCTGTTATCAATAACCGTTCAGTATAAATAAGTAAGGTGTTCGCTCTATGTTCAAGCGAGCGAAGTTGTGAGCAAAATCTAGTTAGTAATATTTATACCACATTTCAATGTCGTACTTTGCTCTAAGAAAATGTTTCACATAGTTCGTTCCTTCTTTCATCGCCGTTAAAAGAACATTTCAAAAATCTTTCCTTAGCGGGTCCACACATAATATAAATTTTCATT
>BGZK01001104.1:0-210634 GCA_005406025.1 Eumeta japonica | reverse complement strand
TTTAGTCCAATTCAACAGACGTTTTGATGATACCAGCATGTAGGTACATATGCGTTGGAATCGAGCATTGATACGTTTCGGGCGCAGCGGAACTTATCAGGAGCAAACCGAAAAAATAATAGACCTGCCTGATCTGGGCATTTTAGCGCCCCCCAGAGTCTACGCCCTGTGCCTGGGCACCGCTGCTGCGCTGATCGGGCGCGGACACGTATGCGCGTGAGTGAACAAATGGATCGGCTGCTGTAACTTTTACTACATATACTTTCAAGCTTTATAAAAATCAAAATAATTTTTTTTCGGTATTTTAATGCACAGGGTCGTTTTTGTAATTTTTATAACTTTCCGAAAAAAAAAATAAAAAAAGTTGACAATTTGTTTATAACAAATTGTTAACATAATAAAAATGTAATTGTTAAAAATATTTTTTTTTTGATACTTTGTAGAGAACTCTTAATTATGAATTGAAAAAAATTCTTAACTAATTATTAAAACAATAGTTATATGAAAAAAACCTTTATAAGCAATTAAAGATTATTATTAAGATTTTTTTTTTTAATCATAAATAACAGTTCTTCACGAAGTTGTAAAAAATAATTTTTAAAAAATATTGATATAGGACATTTGTTTATAAATATTTTCAAACAAATGGAGCTTAATTTTTTTTAATAATAAATGTCTTCTATTGACATAAAAACGGAAGTATAATATTTAATAAAAAAAAATTTTTTTACAACATTACATTAACTTTTCTCTTTTTGTTAACTTAAAAAATCATTACAAAGTATCAATTTTATTTAAATTTTTATCACCCTGTCTTCTTCTGTTTGTATATAAGAAGGACTCCACGAAGCGAAAAAAATTCATGGTAATTATTTGAATATTTTTTTTAGTTTGCAATAATAAGGAAACTCCCAGAATTTTTTTTTAATTAACAATCGTCTAGTTTATTAGAAAATTAAAAAATTCCAATGAGAGTCAGTTCTTTGAAGTGTTTGGATCATACCATATTTTTTTAGATTTTTAAATCTAGTTTAAATACCCTAAAAAAATTTTTTATTGTAACTAACTGACATGCGACACCATGCGCGCAATCTAAAAATGGCACGCGGACGGCTATTTTCAACGATAAATTAAACTTATTAATAATAGATGGTTCCGGGGAGTTAGGACTTTTTTTTAGTTTTTCTAAATCCAAAAAAAATATTAGTTTACGAATTATAAGCAAAAAACCAAACACTACTTTTTTCTATCTTTAATTGTTTATAACTTTTAGAGTTTTTAATGTGCTAATTCAGTTTTCTAGCACAATGATCTAGATATGATTCCGGATCGAATGAGCCATAACACATAATTTTAGCACCATTATGTTGAATTAACACCATTCTCAACTTATCGACTAGACTATAGTCGTTTTTGACTACTATAATTATCTGGGAATCGCGCGTCATCTTTTCAAAGGAGACCCCTTTCCAAGTTACTCCCTTTGTAGCGCGTCGTAACGTTTGGGATACATTTAGGATTGCTTCACCTTGGCGTTTTCGCGCTCTCTCTCTGCGTTATACCTAACGACTCTATTTCGAAGTGCTCTCTTATCGCTAACTCTAGGCCTGCGAGACAATGCACTACACCGTTACTCGTTGCCCTACTCCTCCTGCTGTGCACCACCCACCCGAGACCTGTCAACGAGGCAACTGGCTCACCTGACTTTCCACGCCGGACGTCGCTGTCGGTGGTCCGCCACTCTCACTTTCACTGGTTGTGAGTTTCCATCGCTTATTTGATGACCGCGCGCATTTATTAATTTTAACGCAGCCCGCGGTCCTTTGGCGTTGATTTCACTCCCGACACTATCGTCTAATAACGTCACCGTAGCACCTTCGTCTAGTAACGCGTGTACTTTTATTTGTTTGTAGGCGGCCCGGATAGTCACTGGTACAATTCACCGATGCCGATGTTCGTTACTGTTTCACTTCTTTCACTTTGCGATACTCCGACGGTCGATTTTCATTCGGGTGCATTGCCCGCGCGAGCTGCGCGCCACCGCTCGCGTTCCAATGAACCAGCGTACGGTGGCCGCGATTATACTTCGCGCAGCCTTCCACAAGACAGTACGCGCGTGGGTGCGTTTTCGTTATACAGTTTAAACATTGTTTTTCTCGTATAACTAAATCTCATCTTTCGTCACTGCTTAGCGCTTTGAAAACGTCACACGCGGCGAGTTTATGTTGGGACGCACACTTCGGACACTTTGTTGCTATTTCAGTTTGCGTGTTCACTTTAAAAGTTTCTCGTCGCCGCGGTGCGTGCCTGGCTATCCTCCCGGGCGCGCCCGCGCTCAACTGTGGCGCGGCGGCAGCCCGAGCGTAGACGGCAGCTAACTCGGCTTCCCTCTCTAAGAAGTTAGTTTGGCTTCTCGACGGCCTTCCTCTCTCTTCATCTTAAAATCTTAAACAAAATGAGGGGCTTCATTTTGTTTAAGATTTCTCTCAGGAAGACCGGGTTATGTATGTGGCCCTCTTCATCTATTTCTCGCAATACTGCGACGCAATTGCGTGTCGTAATAGCGAAATCGTTTATTTTGCGACCGCTGTCAGTAAGCCTCGACATCACTCTCACATCCTTCAACACTTCATCGACCGGCTGCTCGGACCGGCCAAACTTCTTTTCTAGTGCTGTCATGTTGTCTTCGGGCTTTAAGTTTGCGGCTAGTAGGTGGCATACGGCGGTGCGGGCCTTTTCCTGCCCGGCCACCCGCAACCGCGGCTTGTACTCGTATGTCAATGCTGTCCCTTCATATGAGTTTTAAACAGCCGTCATTCGTCGACATTCCCGTGAAAGGCGGGCTGTTCGTATACTTGGCGCGGTATCAGCCGCGGTCTCGCCAGTTTGTTTATGACGTCGGCGAGCTCGATTAGGCCCCGCTCCCTTTCGCTGCTGTGTTCGCGTCTGGTCGATGAGCCCGGTTGCGCTCGATCCGGTAGCGTTGCTCTGGCGGTATTGTCCGCCACGCCCTTGCGCTGAAGTACCCCTGCTTGATTCGTGGGGGCGTTGATGGCGTTCACTACCAGCGGCTGCTCTCGATCCAGACTCACACGACGAGCGGAGACTTCCGTTTGGTGAACAGCATGTTCATTGGCTTTGTCAAATTTGGTGGCTGCTTCCATTTCTGCCAAATTCATGGCCAGCCTTTCCTTAACTAACTCGCACCGCATTGCTGGTCCTGTTTCTGTATCGCAGCGAGTTCCTCCGTGACTTCGTTTTCCATACAGAGGCGTGCGGCGGCTCGGCTGGCTTATGTTGAGCGTGACGATACGGACGCAGTGTATAACACTGCGCGCGCCGGAGGGGCGGGCGGTGTCGTCGGCACTTGTTCACTGACACTGTGGTCGATCGTAATTCCGCCACTCATCGGTATGAGTGCTGCAGGCGCGTCGGGATTCACTGTACGGCAACGAACCGTGGACGGAGATGCGCGCACGTCAAACGACATTAGTCCGGAGTCAGCGACCATACTTCCGCCGCGTTACACTCTCTTAATCACGTTTTGCTTCTGGTTGATGCCATTTTTCACTATAACAACACAATTTTCACAAATTTCCTCACAATCCGGCTGAAGCGAAGGACCAAACTTATTCTTGTTCAGTAGAGATTTTAGGCAGCTGGGTTATTGTGAGGAAAACACACACACACACTGGCATTTAGAAGCGAGGTGGTGGCGGGTGGAGAGAGCGATGTTTTGAGTTCGGCGACGGTAGGCAGACTGACTTACTGCGTTTTTATTTCGATGCCCAGGAAAGTGAAAATTTTCTCGGACGAAAGATACCCGGTCACGCGACCTAGAGCCCGGGTTATCTGGGATTTTTACCCACTAAAAACACTTCCTTGGGGTGACTACATTTTTAAAGCTAATACCCTGTGATGATAGCCATAGATGCAGCAGCGTTATATTAAATTACCGAACTTTATATTAAAGCGAGTATCAAACTAAGCAGTCAGTGCTTTGTTTGGGCACTTCGCGGCGCGTGGGAATATGATACGTGATTTTTTACCGAGCTTCTCGACTCGGTATGGGATGAGAAGAGAGATTTATTTTAAACGATTTTTTTTTAATCGTCTACGAGAGAGGCGTGTTTGGCTAATATTAACAATTTTTCGACCGAGTTTGAAGCGGCCTTAAATGATTTCGCGAGATCCGCGAGTCCGTTAATGTCAATGATCGAAATCACCGACATGATTTGACTTAATGTGTCCGTAGACACATCACTATTAGTTTTAGGCGCGTCCTTACGGCGACCTGCCGTTACATTGGCATGTGAAGTGTTTTTTGAGATCGGTCGGAAAGTTATTTTGATCCCTGCTACTCCTATTTTGAAGCGGATATTTTTTAGAAGCGCGCGGGCATTCCAACTAGTTGGCCGTGTGGCCAGACTCATTGCAAAGAACACAGGCGGGCGGGCCGTCTGTCCGTCGGAATATTTGCGCATCCAATTATAGCAGCCAATCGCGACTATTCGAGATCTGTCCATCGAGCGATATAAAGGTGGAAGAACTTATAATTATTGTTTACGTATCTCGTAAAAAACGCAAAATATAGAAAAGACACTGAATTCATCCTCTTTTTCTAGAAAGGCACTCAAAAGGCTTATTCCAAACCTATTTCAAAAATGTTCGCGCATTCCCAAACCGGTTTTTTAACTACACGAGGATGTCAGTGATAACTTTTTTGGAAAAAATACGGAATTCAATCAAGGGCATTTATACTTGTATGCAAGCTTGTAGAAGTCCAGAAGAAAAACTGGTGATTAATTAGAGGTGAGTACGAAAATGAAAAATATTGTTAATTAATCATAACATGTATTATTTATTTCTTATATTTATGGTAATGAATTAGTTCAAGTTGTCCTGAAACAATTCTAGTAATTCAGAACCCTGAGACATATCTGTTGCCTTTGTGTCAGTTGCTGATAACGCCTCAGTATAAACAGTATTGTGTTGCCTATCTGGAACAGCCGTAGAGTACGCATGAGCTTTCACTGCTCGAGGCTTCCGGCCTACAATTTGAGTGTGTCGAGTATCCATAGCAATATTGCCCACTGCTTGTGGTTTCCGGTCCATATTCAATCGAGTATCCTTGGCCTTGGCGATAGTGTACAACCACTGATCGATGTTTGTGGTCTATATGATCTGGCGGCCGATGTCCCTGGTTCATAATCAACATAACGGCGAAACGGACCAAATTCGAAATCATGAGTTTCCATTTGAGCCCTTTTTTATTACTTCAATTAACTCCATTCTTGTAGAAAGCTTACGATGTCTCAGGATGTTTTTAAAATCATCTAGAAATGAAAGCATAAACAGTCTATTTGAATTAGACTTTTGCTGTCTTTCACGCTCTTCTCTCATCACGACACTTTCCCTTAACTCCTGAACCAAATTTTCGTCGTCATATATCTTCTTTTTTTGGAAACAGGTCGTTCACCTCGAGTACTACAGCTGTTAGCCTTAGTTTCGGCAGTGCGTGTTTCATCCATGCTATTTTGAGTTTTATTAATTACCACGGTGGGCCGAAGAAAATTAAGTTGTTCAAAATATACGTACGGACTCTTGCGCGAAGCTGCTGATCCACTTTTAGCACCGGCTCTGCGTTTTACTTGCTGTAACTAGTCCTGATGTTCTTCCACTTGCTCTGTAGAGATTTAGCTGAAAGTTAATATTTGTTCTTTGTTACATATATATCTTGCTACAGGATATTCTGTGATAGAATTGAGTCATAATTATCTGATTGCACATACAACTGTTCGAGATATCACATATGAAGTTTGCATGGCGATTTGGAATAATATGAGGCAGTCATCATTTCCAGAATTAAATGAAGAGAGGTGACTTGAATTAGTAAAGGGTTTCAATGAAAAGGCCAACTGTCCCAATTGCGTTGGTGCCAGCGATGGAAAGCACATGAGAGTGATAAAACCTAGCGATTCCGGATCACTATACTATAATTATAAAAAATATTTCTCCATTGTTTTACTTGCTGTATGCGATGCAGATTACAAGTTCACATATATAGATGTTGGGGCTTATGGAAAATGTAGTGACTCATCTGTATATAAAGAATCCATTTTGTATCAAAAACTTTTCAACGAAGATATTCAAATCCCGGAGAAGCGCCCCAAATCAAATAATGAAGTACCGATGCTATACATCATAATGGGAGATGAGGCATTTGGCTTATCTGAAAATTTAATGAGATCTTATGGAGGTAGGAGTTTAACAACGAAGAAAAGAATCTTCAACTATAGACTGTCTCGGTCAAGGCGGTACATAAAACGCACGTTTGGGATTCTAGCCAACAAATGAAGAATTTCTCACCGTCCACTAGATGTCCGACAAGAACTTGCAATTGCCATGGTACGCATGCCGTGTCTTACATAACTACGTGCGGGAAAGAGACGGGTATAGATTTAAAGACACACTGTACGTTCCATTAGAACTGGAAATAAACACGGGTCCCATAATTAGAGGCAGCCGATCATAAGCATTCTATAGGGATTTATTCGCGGATTATTTTATTGATGAAAATCCGTTAGAATGGAGTTATGGAAAATCTTTTTGGCTTCCTCAGTCTTTGGAAGAACCGCAAGACTAACCATAGAGGAGAGCCGTCACGACAGCAGAGTCTATGAACTGACTGGACGGGAAATCCCTGATCGCAGAGGTTAGTTTGGATATCGACAGTAGGGAAATTGGTGGGGATACCACGAATAACGATTTTGAGCTTACGCTCCTCCTCGAGGGCGTACGTATGAAATTGTATCTTGTTATCAACAAGGTATTTGTTGAGGCTTCGGAAAGTCTCAACATTTGGGCATATAGTTGTTATGCCGTTATCGGCGTCCCTAGCGCCCTTGGAGTAGTTTATCCGTGTGTGCAGTGACGTGTACAGTCCGCGGATATTTTTTAAGAAATTTTTGCCTTTGCGCAGAAAGATAGGGGGAGGGATTTTAAAACCTGGTGAAGCGGTAGGCTTAGTACCTGCTACCAAGGGGATTGTATTTGCTGCTGCCTGCGTAGAAGTAGCAGTCAGACAGTAGCAGTAAATCTCCCCTTTCTGTGAGATTCAATCTGCTCCTTTTTTTGTTAATAAATTTGTAATGGCACTAAAATTTTTTTCGACGAGATACGAGGAGGGAAACGCTATCAGAAACTTTTACACAGTCCAGGATATTTTTCGGGTATTTCCGTTTGCAGCCAAAATTTTTGATACCCTCTTTTAAATGTCACTTTCAGCTCCTCATTAGTGCTAAGCTCAAGTAGCTCCTCTTGTAATATCTTATTCTCCACTTCTGTTTCATCAAATGGATTTATGATCCATGGTGGTATTTCCATCGACAAAATATCTTTAAATCTGAATTTAAAATCATCACGCAGGGCAATCAAATGTTGAAAGTATGTCTGAATATCTTCATCAAGGTATTCTACCTGCGACAAGTTTGAAAACTGAAAATTCACGCTGACCAATATTTTCCTTCATAAATTTCAATTTACCAAGAAAAGCTGAAATTACACTCTTTGTTTTTATTAAATTGAGGCTGTCCCCTTGCAATTGTAAGTCGAGGTCAGTAAATTTTTTGAACAAATCTGTCAAATACGCGATGTCTGCTTTAAAATTGATCCAAGTTTTTTTTTAAAGTGAGGATCTTTACTTTCCAAAAACTCTTAAACTGAGTCAAAAAGTAAATGAAATATTGTTAAACATGCACCTTTCGACAACCAGCGTACTTCGGTATGTAACAGCAATCGTTGGAAGTCTTCATCATTTTCATCGCCAAATTGTGCAAATAAACACGTATTCAATGCATTTAAGATAGCTTATAAACCCACGATATCGCCCGACCGTGGCAAGAACTCCATCTGTTGCCACCGAAATAACGTTTGTGAATGGAATCAATTTTTCTTTAAAAAAAAAATCACTTAACTCTTCATGAATTTCTTCGCTCACAACAAATCGAACATATGTCAATAATAATGCTTCATTGCCAGGTAAAGTTGACTCGTCCAGTCGAATAGAAAAATGAGTTGTTCGTAGATAATCACACAAGAAACTTTAAACATCAGAGCTCATCTCATCAATACGTCTTTGTACAGTGCTGTTACTCAAAGGAATTCTTTTAAGTGTGTCAAATGTAGATTTGTGCAGAACAATTTTTAAAACCTCTTCAACAGCAGGTAACATTAACTGTTTTCCAGATTTTGCTGTAAGTAATGAGATATTGTAAGATGTCCGCAAGCCATCATCGTTGCTTTCAGACGTCGAAGAGAACATACTGTGCACGGTGGGTCTCTTCATATTTTTCCATTTAATGTTTGGAAATATTTCAAATCTTTACCTATTTTATCAGGATGACACCTTCTTAGATGATCTTTCAGCTTTGATAGATTCATAGAAGTCATTGCTCAGAACTTTGTTGCATAAAAGGCACGTGGGCAATCGTTTGTCTGCCTTTGATGGAAGAAAACCAAATTTTAAATATTCAAGACTGTACTGACGACACTTCTTAGATTCGCCATGTTTTGTATCAATTACCTACCTGTAAATAAATTTTTAAAAAAACTTTGACTTAGTAATCTAAAGGCGATTCGAACTTAACAGGATATGGCCATTTTAACATAATATGATTAATCAATTATTATAAATATTATGAAACAAACAAAGTTCCGGCTGCAAACTGTTGCTAATTATTAAAAGCAATAAATCGCTAAGACCCATAATAGAGTTTTATGAAAACGGCTGAACTTATTTTAATGTGATATAAAGTTATTATTTAATTTATTATATTTTAATATATTTCTCTAAATTCTATAGAAACTTTTAAACAACATTTTGGTACCAAAACTCCGTAATAATTAAATGAATTAGATAGGTAATAAAAATAAAGTAGGGACGATAAGTTCAATCTTTCTCGGCTTAAAACTATATGCTTATAACAAATAGGCAGGTAGGTACTTACTTTTCCGCCACTGGCAATCATCAAGGCCTCATGCGTACGAGCACTTTTTCAACTGGCGTTAAAAAAACGTTGAAATGTCACAAACGAATACCCATGTATTTATTCACACGAAAGCGTGTTTAAAACGCGGCGCACCTTACGGAGCACCGCCGGATTTCCGACGTTGAGCGTTGGCGTTAAATAGAATTGAGCATGCGGGACTCGCGTGGTTCTGTTCTGACGGGCGTTAAAAAAGCGCCGGTGTAGTCGGTTGGTCGCGCGCACGATAGCGGTTGCACGTATTGTTATATTATGCAGCATACAACACGCTTTAACTACTGATATCGTGTTGTTTGGTTGAAGATCTATGTCTTTTGTTGAAACTCTCCACTTGTTGGACAAAATCCCAAAGGCACATTCTATCATTCTGACATTTTTTTATTCCAGGCAAAGAAGTACAAACTAAGTGGAAACACATAAGGGACAATTTTCGGAGAGAATACCAGGTCCAGAGAGATGTAGCATCGGGCCAAGGTGCGAAAAAAAGAAAAAATGCAGGTATTACGACCAATTACTTTTTTTAATTACATATGCGAAGGATGCTCCCACGTCGGGAAACTACCAAGCGGCAAGTAATAATTCAGAGGAGACTGAATCGGACATAGAAAATACATTGCTCGCTCCGCCACCAACTACTCCTGCAAGTTAAAAAAAAAGAATAATAAAAAATGTATTTCAAATTTTGAAGAAGAGGTTTTAAAAGCCTTAAGAAATGATATGGCGGAACCAGATGAAGACGAAACATTTTGTTTATCGTTAGTCCAATCTTTGAAGAAAATGGGTGACAACAGCAAAATGGCAGCTTAAATAGATATATTAAGGTCGTGCAAACCCGTCGATTGACAAATGTAACTGCAAGTTCACCAGAAGAAGTTTCTCGTTATTAAATAATAGGTCTTTACCTATGAAATTATCGATTTTTTTTGAACTACTATGCTCAAAACTTCAATAAAATAACAGTAGTTTTAATTTGTAAAACTGATTTATGATTTACATACAAAAAATTATACTTACTTAAAATTTACCTGAAAAGAAAATTGAGTTATTTAAAGATTTTGTAATGAGAAAATAAAAATAAAATGGCTTCTTTTGTTTTCCAGAATTTGTACTTTGATGGTTTATAAATTTTTAAGTATTTAAAAATTACAATTTATCTCTTTTTGCAGTCCGTGCGTAAATAAAGTCCGATAAACGCACAACATTTTGTTGCAAACAATCTTATAATTACAGGGAAGTTCGAAAAAATGTTTGTATGAAAAATAAAGAGTTTCCAAAAAAAAAAAATTCCTACAAATCGGCAATTTCATAGGCAAAGACTTAATATTAATGTAAAATGCCCAGTAGTTACTACCTAAAAGATTTTTTGTGTTATTATTTTACTTATTTATTTCACAGCAGCGGCTTTTACAGGTTACCTAATACAACAGAACCTTAAACTTAATAATCCTAATGTACAGGCATGAGTACAACTCAAAAAAAGAATATTATAAAAATCACAATTTAAAATGCTCATTTTTATAAACAATAATATTTTTTTCAATAGTGGCTGAAAATGGCGTATTGTTTTTGACTTAACTAAAATAGTAGTCCGTTTGCATCTACGGTCGTTATTTTACAAATCACAATTTAAAATGCTCATTTTTATAAACAATAATATTTTTTTCAATAGTGGCTGAAAATGGCGTATTGTTTTTGACTTAACTAAAATAGTAGTCCGTTTGCATCTACGGTCGTTATTTTACAAATCACAATTTAAAATGCTCATTTTTATAAACAATAATATTTTTTTCAATAGTGGCTGAAAATGGCGTATTGTTTTTGACTTAACTAAAATAGTAGTCCGTTTGCATCTACGGTCGTTATTTTACAAATCACAATTTAAAATGCTCATTTTTATAAACAATAATATTTTTTTCAATAGTGGCTGAAAATGGCGTATTGTTTTTGACTTAACTAAAATAGTAGTCCGTTTGCATCTACGGTCGTTATTTTACAAATCACAATTTAAAATGCTCATTTTTATAAACAATAATATTTTTTTCAATAGTGGCTGAAAATGGCGTATTGTTTTTGACTTAACTAAAATAGTAGTCCGTTTGCATCTACGGTCGTTATTTTACAAATCAAGCTCAGCCCTTTGGTGGTTTTTACTTTTAATAATAATTTTCCGAGGTGGTATTTATGCTAACCCTATTTATATTTATGTATATATATATATATATATATATATATATATATATATATATATATATATATATATATATATTGGGCTTGATGCAGGTATTATTACCAATTTTTTCCTTCCTTATACTAAGTACTCTTTTGCTAGCGTACGGTTTTATGGGAAGGCCATCTTAATTTTTCAACCCATGTTTCTTGGGAAAAGTTGGTTACTTTTAGTATCTTAAATACATATTAAAATATTTTCACTTACTAAAATATGACCCTGTATGCCGCTTGAAAATGACTAATTCCGGCATTTCATCAAATCTATAAAGTCATTCATAATTTCATTATTTCCCTAGAAAAAAATCCATGGTTTGATCAGATTCCTGGGTCCATCGGATCTGGGATCTAATTAAATCACCGTTTTTTTCAGAGAAATAATGAAATCAAGTACCTAGCCATTTGACATTCTGCGTGATTTGATAAAAACTGTGATTTTATGAAATTCCCAATTTCGTCATTTTCCTGCGACATAATATAAATTCTTAACACTTACCTCAACGTCACTGCTAACCTCTGCACCGCTGGAATCGCATATCTCATGTTAGTGTCTTGAAGAGTTATTCGAAGGCTCACGATTGCCAATAATTCATCGAATGTGCTTAAAGACATTCGGAAAAAGTTGAAAAATTTTTTGGGATAAAGCCTCAATTCTTCATAAAGCGACAGAAACTGGCCTTTTGAATATCGTTGTTCATTAAGGGGATGTACCCGATAGAACTTTTTTTTTCGTTTTTCGCCCTCTCGCAACGCAAATTGCTATTGCCAATAATGTTGGATTTCGATTCATAATTCACTAATACGTGCACACCGCAGCGAATATTATTCACACTGATTTCGAAGCGTTCGTGTGTTGTGAACGTTAAAAAAGCGCCAACGTCAGGTTTTAACGCGACGCTTTTTAAGCTCTCCTGCGAATGAGGCCTAACATCGATTCACTTTACTTTTCTTTTCGAAAGTCTGGAAACAAATTCAGTCACTGGCCAACACTAATATCGATTCACTTTTCTTTATCAAATTCCAGAAACAAATGAGTAACGATTATCCTTGACATTAGTATTTGTGTTCGTGAAGAATCAAACACGTTCATGCAAGATTGCAGGCAGGGACGGACTTACTTAAGGGCTTTTTGGGCTGCAGCCCAGGGCCCCGTGCATACAAAGGCCCCCAGCCTCCATTGAAAACAATAGATGATACTTGTTATAAAGTAAAAAAATATCTAAAATAAAAAAAAAAATCTATCATAAGAAGACCCTGAAACATCAACCCGTGTGCGTGTTAATCGAACAGAACAGGGATATCCCAATCGCTTTTTTTCGGTCGACGTATTTTCGATCGTGCGTGTGCGTTTATTACGAGGAATTTGTAAAATGCAGAAAGGTTGCTTAACAATTTATATAACACGACTACATACAATCTATCAGTAATATCATATTTTTGTTGATTGTATACACAGACACGAAGCAATATTAAATAAATAAAATATTTTATTGTCCAATTTTTTTTACATACCATACGTAATATTTTCTACACATTGTCCCACTTTTTTGTGACGCTCCCTACGAAGCTAACTTTTTTTGAGAAAACTCTAGGATTTCTTTTTCTAAACAATATGTGCCTTAAGACAATCTAAGTTAATTTTTTAGTAAAATCATGTTTTTCTGGATAGTTCTCCTAACAAATACTATTTTATCTTCAATTTAAGTAATTCTGCAACACAAACGAATAGAAACCCAAAAAGAAAATAAAATTTTAAATTTTTTTTCACATTATACTTTCTTTCCTATTTTTAATTTTTTACTACTATAATTGTCTAAGGTTTGAATAATGAATTGCTTCCGTTCTTCAACTTTTTGAACAAGTCATTGCACTCTCGCACTGATTTCACGCCTCGCTCTCAAACATCGTTCACAACTGTCAATTTAGTTACGGTTTCCGAACAGTATTGATGATTAGTATCTTCTTTCTAGTTTTCATGTTTTTTTCCATCCAGCTCATATTTAAATCAAATTAAAAAAAATTAATAGAGTTCACATTTACAGACTGTTTTAATCCTTATTCGAATAATTTTGAAATATATAAGCGAGATACTTCAGCTTTCCTAAAAATTCCTATTTGACTGTTGTCTGATGAATCAAGTTTCCTGTAATGTCAGTTTACGTGATAACGTCATAAAAAAATATTGATGAAAAAATTGTAAATTGTTATGAATTGAATTGAATTATTATCACTGAATTATCATTATTTTGTATCATCATGAGAGATACAAAAGAATTATCATTATTTTGTATGTCTTATGATGGTGGAAGAGACATAGATGCGTCACAAACCGAACGCTTAAGCCGGTCGTACCTCCTTATCGCTTGTTCCGCACTCCCGCTTGCACGCTCAGCTCAGGCGGAACGTGACAATGAGTCATGCTTTTTTGTGCGTGCAACCGGCGTTCATCGATTTATAAAACGGTATCACGTCAAAAAAACACGATTTTACCAAAAACTCTACTTAGATCGTCTTGTTGCATGTGTTGTTTTGAATAAAAAAATCCTAGTATTTTTTTTATCAAAAAGAAGCTTTTTAGGGGACGCCGTAAGAAATTTAGTTTTTAACGACCATTACATCATATAGAAAACAGTTTCTGGACAAAATAACAATTAGCTGAATAATTAGTAGGCTCCTAAGTATTATTAGCCCAGCGCCCCAAACATTCACCATCCCTCCTGATTGCAAGCACATACACCACAAGTCGCATTAATTTGTACGTCTGAACAAGCGTTGCGGACGGGACGGCGGCCGGCGCAACAACGACAAGTCTCGATGCGTTGTACTGAATGTGGAATATGCAAGTTTTTACAAGTAACAGTCGCTGAGCTTCTTAAAATATTATCTGTCTATATTGATAAGAGAAGTCAAGTCAACATTTTAGTTCTTCACTATCGAAACCAAATTAATTTTCATGCACCCTCGATTAGGACCCCCATTTTTTATTACGCCCATAGTAGACCCCCGTTGTGTGACCCCTGGGGGTCCCTCTGAACCACTTTGGAAAATACTGATTTAAGCTATTATACGATTTTTCGTAATAACACTATTTGGTAAGCATTGTTCCGTATCGACTATTGTGACGCTATCACACTATCATATGGTCAATCGTGATGAAAATCGGTACACAGTAAGAGTAAACGATAGGCTACTCTTTGTATATGTACGTCATTTTGTAACTTAAGAATGATACGGTCTGTCGTGATGAAAATCGGTACACAGTAAGAGTAAACGATAGGCTACTCTCTGTATATGTACGTCATTTTATAACTTAAGAATGATACGGTCTGTCGTGATGAAAATCGGTACACAGTAAGAGTAAACGATAGGCTACTCTGTATATGTACGTCATTTTATAACTTAAGAATGATACGGTCTGTCGTGATGAAAATCGGTACAGTAAGAGTAAACGATAGGCTACTCTCTGTATATGTACGTCATTTTATAACTTAAGAATGATACGGTCTGTCGTGATGAAAATCGGTACACAGTAAGAGTAAACGATAGGCTACTCTCTGTATATGTACGTCATTTTATAACTTAAGAATGATACGGTCTGTCGTGATGAAAATCGGTACACAGTAAGAGTAAACGATAGGCTACTCTCTGTATATGTACGTCATTTTATAACTTAAGAATGATACGGTCTGTCGTGATGAAAATCGGTACACAGTAAGAGTAAACGATAGGCTACTCTCTGTATATGTACGTCATTTTATAACTTAAGAATGATACGGTCTGTCGTGATGAAAATCGGTACACAGTAAGAGTAAACGATAGGCTACTCTCTGTATATGTACGTCATTTTATAACTTAAGAATGATACGGTCTGTCGTGATGAAAATCGGTACACAGTAAGAGTAAACGATAGGCTACTCTCTGTATATGTACGTCATTTTATAACTTAAGAATGATACGGTCTGTCGTGATGAAAATCGGTACACAGTAAGAGTAAACGATAGGCTACTCTCTGTATATGTACGTCATTTTATAACTTAAGAATGATACGGTCTGTCGTGATGAAAATCGGTGCACAGTAAGAGTAAACGATAGGCTACTCTCTGTATATGTACGTCATTTTATAACTTAAGAATAATTGAGTATGTCGTGATGAAAATCGGTAATCGGTGTCAAGTGAGGAACTGGAAACTGAATTATTCATGAATTGTAATGATATTAACATATTTTGTATTACGGAACATTGGCTTAGAGGTCACCAGTTCATGCTTAACTTCAATATGCACCAGGTGGCGAGTTGGTTAAGCTGAAAAAAAGCTGTAATACATGGCGGCTCTCTAATAATAGTTAAAAACATTATAAGGTACAAAGAGCATCCAGATATTGTGAGCTTATTTGTTGCGAGAATTATTGGAATTACCTGCATAGAACTAGAGCAGCTTATTGTATTAAGGATATACAAACCTCCAGTCATCGTATGACGTCTTCGAAAAAGTAATGGGTGATATTTTGCATAAAATCAGCAAAAATTATAAGTATATTGCTGTTGGTGGAGATTTTAATATAATTCTTATTGAGAATTTTTGACTATGCACTAGAATTAAATCCTTATTCAAAAGTTACCATTTAGAGAATTTATTTTAGGAACCGACCAGGTTCACAGCTACTTCGTCATCCCGTCTCGGTCGTATATTCGTGAATATTAAACTGGAGTTTAAGTCGGTTATAAATAATTTGTTATCTGGCCATTAGATAGCTAGTTAAGTTTGAAATTAAATCTAAAAAAAATACAAAACGTAGATTAAAATTATGCCTGTGTAGGTATGCTGGTCGTTTTGAGCAGTTTAGACTTTATGTATTAAATGAGGTGTCTAATTGTAAGGACCCTAATGCATTGCACAGTTCGCTGTTGACTACAATATGATCTCAATGCAGCAATATTTTTAGATCAAAAAACACTAATGTTTACAAATAGCTTATCATTTAGTGATCGGGCAACAGTGGACGTTTGTATTAGCAGGCGTAGATTATACGCACTTTACGAGGAAAAGTCGTGTCACAACTGGGTTATTATTGTCAATTGTACAAGAAGTTATTTCAATGTATTTAAGCGTATATCTGCAATGTTCGTTAGTAATAGAAAAAAAAATCACGTTGAAAGATTCCGTTATATATAAACAAATACCGAGTTAATAAGAGCATGTTAATAAATAAAAATGAGTACAGGTACGATATAAAACTACTTGGAATATAATCAATAGAAACTGGAAAAAACACACCGTCATAAGCATTACAATTAAAATTGATGATAAAATTTAAAATAAAGAAAGAAATTGCCTTTGCTTCCGAAAAATCCTTTGGTAGCATTCCAGTTTGAACTACGCAATCGCTAAAATCATCGCCCACTATCGCTGAGTTTCTGTTGAAGCGAAACCTTGATGCTTGTGGTTTTATGTTTGAATTTGCTCATGTAAGTTAGCAGATCGAGTCATATGTTTACTATGAGGTTACTAAAACATTCAAATGTATAAAAGCGAAAAATATTGCCGATCTTGTTGGCCTTTCTGTAAAAATAATTGATTCAATGTTAGATTGCGTTGTCCATGTGTAGTAGTGATTTTTAATGCTTGCGTTGATTGTGGTGTGTTTCCTGATCTAAAAAAGCAAATATATTCCATTATTTAAATCCGGTAGTGTATGTGACCCTACAAACTTTAGACCGATATCAATACTACTATCAATACGACGCTCAGTAAAATTCTTTAAAAGCTTATTTTAAATCAACTATTGAGGTTTTTTTACAACAGTAATTTTATAAACGTTAAACAATTTGAATTCACAAAGGGTCACTAAACAACCGAAGCCGGTGTCGAGCTTATTCAGCAGATTTTTGAAGCCTGGGAGGATTCGCGGGATGCGATTGGTGTTTTCTGTATTTTATCCAAGGCATTTCATTGCGTTCATCATGACACATTGATCAGGAAACTATATCATTATTGTGTCATGGGTCTCTTGAACTTCTGGAGTCTTATCTAAGTGATAGAATTCAGATTTGATATTAATGGTAAGAGGTCGTCAGAATCTGGAGTCAGTATGGGTGTACCACAAGGTTCAGTTCTTGGACCATTTCTATTCCTAGTATACATTTATGATCTACTACATCTTGTTAAGGATGACCGTGGGATTGTATTGTTTGCTGATGATGCTTCCTTACTTTTTAAGACTGATAGGCATTAACCAACTTTTAACGAAGTAAACAATGTCATGTCTGAAATAGTTCAACAGTTTAATATTAATATTCTTCAGCTTAATGAAAGGAAAATAACTTGTTAAATTTTCCTAATCTAATTTTAAATTGATCGACATATACTTAATGGTCAAGAACGAGGTACTGGATATTATGGATACAATCTTATTTCTTGGTCTCACTTTAGATGCTAAGTTACGTTGGAATTCTCATATTACGAGATTTACGAAAAGGCTTAATTATACCAAAAAACTGGCACAAGCAGAGCTATAAAACATCGCTTGAGACTTTAACAACACGTTTTCTTCGTTTAGAGACCACCTCATTAGATGACTTTAATGAGCGACATCAAAACCTTGTAGCCGTTTGAGATTCGTTACTGAAATTTAGTTATTATTTAATATTTACTGAAGAGTTAATAGTTACTTGTTCTAAATTAACTTAAATATCTTATATTCCTAAAATGAACACCGTAATACTTGTAGCTTAATTAAATACAAAAGTTAAGAACCTCTGACTCACATTTACGCAGTGCAGTAAATTGTGTTGGGTTGACGGCGTAGCATCTGAACGAGCATAAAGACAAAGATTAGTCTGAGAACGCGGAACATTCAGGTACATGAATTCGTTCGGCCTTGATGATTTTTGGGAACGTGAACGAGGAGTTCATCGCTGTCAATAATTCCATTAAACATCTTAAGAAAAAAGGCTAATTGTAGGGATTTTGTATGATTAACTAGCAATGGTTAATATTGCACTCTTCTTTCATATGAAGGCAAACGCTTGACTAATAAGACAGCGAAAGCCTTAAGATCTCGTCTAAAACATGAAGGCACTTCTTTGTAGTGTCCCGAAAACATCCAAATGTACCATTTTTACAAGTAAACTTAGACACCACAAAAATAAAACTTATCGTATGTATTGATAACCCTCCCCTCTCCATGTTTAGGTAAGTGAGTACTTTTGCGATTCCTAGGGTATACATTGAAACACGCATCAAAAAGTACGGAATTAAAGATGCCACAATAAAACCTCGTCACTATTTATACAATAACAGCGAAATCTATTAAGGACAAGTATGAAGAAATTCTATAGTTTTATTTGTTAAGCCTCTGGCATTTTAGTGATAATTTTTTTAAATAGTCGTAGATAATAATAAGCTTCCTATGGTTCTGCGTAAAATGGAAGGATATACAAATAAATAAATATAAAATAAAATTACGGAACAGCATTAAAGATTTCATTTAACGACGTTGCTGACGACAATTTGCTTCGATGATACATTTTTTTTCATGAAAATTGTCCTACCATCAGTCTGCCCACCGGTCCCTAGCAAATTTATAATTCAGTTCCGTAGTACGTGTGCACACGACGGCGTGCAGTTCTTGGACTGTTGTTAGATGTGCCACGACAAAAATTTATTTTGTAAGTAAACATTGTTTTAAATTAATGAAAAAAAATAGGATATTGTTAGTTCTCGTTCATTAAATACGTCGGGTTTTGACAATTTTATGTTAATATAATATTTTGCAAAACTTGTAAAAAACAGGAATCTGTTTTTTTATAAGTTTTATAGAATGTACATATACTAGTTGATGCAACTAACGCTTTGACCTGAAAACTACACAGAAAACAATAATGTTGACGCTCAGACTTTTGGTCTGTGTCGCTATATGAGCCAACTCTATGAACAACTGCACTGGTTTCAATGCATTAAAATCCATAGACTATTATATTAATTTCTTACGGTAGACTTTTGTGTTAAAACTTGGTATGGCTTGATTTTACCGAGTGAATATAGTAGGTAAACATGTTATTCAAATAATTGATGCAAAATGTAGTTTTAAGTATTTTTTCATATAAACAAATTGCTTATTGTTATCTTCAAGGCAAAATATTGCTGCCCTGTTGAAAACATCCAATAGATTCCAATAAGAAATGATTGTATTGGAATCTAATGTGTTTTTGTCGCTGCAAATCCATATCCATACCCATAAAAACTTTCGAAGGGACGAAACGGAAAGTTTAATGGAACTTATATGTCTGCAGAGTTCTTATCTGGATTTACATATAGAATACATCATTTTTTCCGATTGTTAAAAAGCATTAAAAACATTTTCTATTTCGTATTCGGAAATCCACATTGGTTTTTATGTCCACATGGACTTACGATAAAAACGGATACAAACCTACAGGTAAGGTGCAGTTAGGATCCATACAGATACAAATAACATTACAATCCCATTAAGTCCAATAAAGAAACGTTGCTATGATGGACTTACATATAGATTCCAAATTTAACTCTATCTGGAATTTTTTTCCAGATAGATTATATATAAGCCATTACAGATTATATTGTTTTGTATGGGACTGTATTGGATGTTTTCAACAGGGTGCCTTGTAATGATTTAATCAGTTAGATAAATGTGTTAAAGTCTCATTAAACAGGGATTAAAGTAGTACTACTGTATATAGTACTATAAAATATAGAAAACTAAAACTGCGTTTTGAAGCGAGAATGATATATCACTAATGTACAATTCATATGTCGGTGACTTCAATCAAAATCATTTGGTAGTAATGTTTGTTAAGGTCGTAAATCGCTCGGGACATCATAATACGCTATTCATATTTGAACTTTCAGCCACATCGTCTATTCTTTTCATTTTTTTTTATTTACGTTTTCACAATTAGCAATCAAATTTATGTATTTAATGCATTTTTTTCACAGCTCTCACACAAACAGCATTACTGACCAAAACGGAGGCCACTCACTGCGCAAAAGTCATATCCAGGGTCAGTTTTGTACTGGACGAGAAGACAACAGACCGTCATCAGGAAGCGCTGGGCGAGTGCGCGGACCATGAGGGCACGTCCGTCGTCAAGAAGGAGGGGGGGCGGTGCGCATGCTGCGCGGGGTCACCGGACGAGTGCGACTGTGGGGCGGACGTGGGGATGGCTGCAGCCGGAAAACTGTATAAATGTGAGCAGTGTGAGTACAGTACATCACACCGAGGCAGTTTAAAGACACATGTGCGTACTCATACAGGTGCGAAACCGTATAAATGTGACCAGTGTGAGTACAGTGCAACACAACTAGGTACCTTACAGAGACATATGCGTATTCATAGTAGGGAGAAACAATATATATGTGAGCAGTGTAAGTACAGTACATCACACCGAGGCAGTTTAAAGACACATGTGCGTACTCATACAGGTGCGAAACCGTATAAATGTGACCAGTGTGAGTACAGTGCAACACAACTAGGTACCTTACAGAGACATATGCGTATTCATAGTAGGGAGAAACAATATATATGTGAGCAGTGTAAGTACAGTACATCACACCTAGGTTTTTTAAAGAGACATATACGTACGCATACTGGGAAGAAACCATATACTTGTGAGCAGTGTGAGTACAATACATCAACATTAAGTAGTATAAAGAATCATATGCGTACTCATACTGGGGAGAAACAATATATATGTGAGCAGTGTGACTACAGTACATCACACCTAGGTTTTTTAAAGAGACATATACGTACGCATACTGGGAAGAAACCATATACTTGTGAGCAGTGTGAGTACAATACATCAACATTAAGTATAAAGAATCATATGCGTACTCATACTGGGGAGAAACAATATATATGTGAGCAGTGTGACTACAGTACATCACACCTAGGTTTTTTAAAGAGACATATACGTACGCATACTGGGAAGAAACCATATACTTATGAGCAGTGTGAGTACAATACATCAACATTAAGTAGTATAAAGAATCATATGTGTACTCATACTGGGGAGAAACAATATATATGTGAGCAGTGTGACTACAGTACATCACACCGAGGCAATTTAAAGATACATATGCGTACTCATACTGGTGCGAAACCGTATAAATGTGACCAGTGTGAGTTCAGTGCAACACAACTAGGTAATTTAAAGAGACATATGCGTACTCATAGTAGGAAGAAACTTTATATATGTGAGCAGTGTAAGTACAGTACATCACACCGAAGCAATTTAAAGATACATATGCGTACTCATACTGGTTCGAAACCGTATAAATGTGGCCAGTGTGAGTACAGTACAACAGAACTAAGTACTTTAAAGAGACATATGCGTACCATAGTAGGGAGAAACTATATATGTGAGCAATGTGAGTACAGTACATCACACCGAGGCAATTTAAAGGTACATATGCGTACTCATACTGGTACGAAACCGTATAAATGTGACCAGTGTGAGATACAGTGCAGCACAACTAGGTACTTTTAAAGAGACATATGCGTACTCATCGTGTGGAAGAAACTTTATATATGTGAGCAGTGTAGTACAAGTATCACACCGAAGCAGTTTAAAGACACATATGCGTGCTCATACTGATGCGAAACAGTACAGTGCAACACAACTAGGTACTTTAAAGAGACATATGCGTACTCATAGTAGGAAGAAACTTTATATATGTGAGCAGTGTAAGTACAGTACATCACACCGAGGCAGTTTAAAGACACATATGCGTACTCATACTGGTGCGAAACCGTATAAATGTGACCAGTGTGAGTACAGTGCAACACAACTAGGTACTTTAAAGAGACATATGCGTACTCATAGTAGGGAGAAACAATATATATGTGAGCAATGTGAGTACAGTACATCACACCTAGGCTTTTTAAAGAGACATATACGTACGCATACTGGGAAGAAACCATATACATGTGAGCGGTGTGAGTACAATGCATCACACCTAGTAGTATAAAAAGACATATGCGTACTCATACTAGGGAGAAACAATATATATATATGTGAGCAGTGTGAGTACAGTACATCACACCGAGGCAGTTTAAAGACACATGCGCGTATTCATACAGGTGCGAAACCGTATAAATGTGACCAGTGTGAGTACAGTGCAACACAACTAGGTACTTTAAAGAGACATATGCGTACTCATAGTGGGAAGAAACTTTATATATGTGAGCAGTGTAAGTACAGTACATCACACCGAAGCAATTTAAAGACACATATGCGTGCTCATACTGATGCGAAACAGTACAGTGCAACACAACTAGGTACTTTAAAGAGACATATACGTACTCATCGTAGGAAGAAACTTTATATATATGAGCAGTGTAAGTACAGTACATCACACCGAAGCAATTTAAAGATACATATGCGTACTCATACTGGTGCGAAACCGTATAAATGTGACCAGTGTGAGTACAGTTCAACACAACTAGGTACTTTAAAGAGACATATGCGTACTCATAGTAGGGAGAAACAATATATATGTGAGCAATGTGAGTACAGTACATCACACCTAGGCTTTTTAAAGAGACATATACGTACGCATACTGGGAAGAAACCATATACATGTGAGCGGTGTGAGTACAATGCATCACACCTAGTAGTATAAAAGACATATGCGTACTCATACTAGGGAGAAACAATATATATATATGTGAGCAGTGTGAGTACAGTACATCACACCGAGGCGGTTTAAAGACACATGCGCGTATTCATACAGGTGCGAAACCGTATAAATGTGACCAGTGTGAGTACAGTGCAACACAACTAGGTACTTTAAAGAGACATATGCGTACCATAGTGGGAAGAAACTTATATATGTGAGCAGTGTAAGTACAGTACATCACACCGAAGCAATTTAAAACAGCATATGCGTGCTCTATACTGTGAAACAATTTACAGTGCAACACAACTAGGTACTTTAAGGACATATACGTACTCATCGTAGGAAGAAACTTTATATATGAGCAGTGTAAAGTACAGTACATCCACCGAAGCAATTTAAAGATACATATGCGTACTCATACTGGTGCGAAACCGTAGCATGTAATGACCAGTGTGAGTACAGTGCACAACCTAGGGTACTTTAAAGAGAATATATACTCATAGTAGGGAGAAACAATATATATGTGAGCAATGTGAGTACAGTACACACACCTAGGCTTTTAAAGAGACATATACGTACATACTGGGAAGAAACCATATACATGTGAGCGGTGTGAGTACAATGCATCACACCTAGTAGTATAAAAGAGACATATGCGTACTCATACCTAGGGAGAAACAATATATATATATGTGAGCAGTGTGAGTACAGTACATCACACCGAGGCAGTTTAAAGACACATGCGCGTATTCATACAGGTGCGAAACCGTATAAATGTGACCAGTGTGAGTACAGTGCAACACAACTAGGTACTTTAAAGAGACATATGCATACTCATAGTAGGAAGAAACTTTATATATGTGAGCAGTGTGACTACAGTACATCACACCGAGGCAATTTAAAGATACATACATTACTCATTTGGTGAACACATGTAGGTGTGGAACAAGCCTAACTAAATTTCTAAAAGAGACATATGCGTACTCATAGTGGGAAGAAACTTTATATATGTGAGCAGTGTAGTGCAAGTATCACAACAGGCAGTTTACATAGTGCGTACTCATACTGGTGCGAAACCGTATAAATGTGACCAGTGTGAGTACAGTGCAACTACAACTAGATTGCTAAAAAAGAGACATATGCGTACTCATGGTAGGAGAAACCATATACATGTGAGCAGTGTGAGGTACAATGCATCAACATAAGTAGTATAAAGAATCATATGCGTACCTCATACTGGGGAGAAACAATATATATGTGAGCAGTGTGTGACTACAGTACATCACACCGAGGCAATTTAAAGATACATATGCGTACTCATACTGGTGCGAAACCGTATAAATGTGTCCAGTGTGAGTACAGTGCAACACAACTAGGTACTTTAAAGAGACATATGCGTACTCATAGTAGGAAGAAACTTTATATATGTGAGCAGTGTGAGTACAGTACATCACACCGAGGCAGTTTAAAGACACATGTGCGTACTCATACTGGTGCGAAACCGTATAAATGTGACCAGTGTGAGTACAGTGCAACACAACTAGGTACTTTAAAGAGACATATGCGTACTCATAGTAGGGAGAAACAATATATATGTGAGCAATGTGAGTACAGTACATCACACCTAGGCATTTTAAAGAGACATATACGTACGTATACTGGGGAGAAACCATATACATGTGAGCAGTGTGAGTACAATACATCAACATTAAGTAGTATAAAGAATCATATGCGTACTCATACTGGTGCGAAACCGTATAAATGTGACCAGTGTGAGTTCAGTGCAACACAACTAGGTAATTTAAAGAGACATATGCGTACTCATAGTAGGAAGAAACTTTATATATGTGAGCAGTGTAAGTACAGTACATCACACCGAAGCAATTTAAAGATACATATGCGTACTCATACTGGTGCGAAACCGTATAAATGTGGCCAGTGTGAGTACAGTACAACAGAACTAAGTACTTTAAAGAGACATATGCGTACTCATAGTAGGGCTATATATATATGTGAGCAATGTGAGTACAGTACATCACACCGAGGCAATTTAAAGGTACATATGCGTACTCATACTGGTACGAAACCGTATAAATGTGACCAGTGTGAGTTCAGTGCAACACAACTAGGTAATTTAAAGAGACATATGCGTACTCATAGTAGGAAGAAACTTTATATATGTGAGCAGTGTAAGTACAGTACATCACACCGAAGCAATTTAAAGATACATATGCGTACTCATACTGGTGCGAAACCGTATAAATGTGGCCAGTGTGAGTACAGTACAACAGAACTAAGTACTTTAAAGAGACATATGCGTACTCATAGTAGGGAGAAACTATATATATATGTGAGCAATGTGAGTACAGTACATCACACCGAGGCAATTTAAAGGTACATATGCGTACTCATACTGGTACGAAACCGTATAAATGTGACCAGTGTGAGTACAGTGCAGCACAACTAGGTACTTTAAAGAGACATATGCGTACTCATCGTAGGAAGAAACTTTATATATGTGAGCAGTGTAAGTACAGTACATCACACCGAAGCAGTTTAAAGACACATATGCGTGCTCATACTGATGCGAAACAGTACAGTGCAACACAACTAGGTACTTTAAAGAGACATATGCGTACTCATAGTAGGAAGAAACTTTATATATGTGAGCAGTGTAAGTACAGTACATCAAACCGAGGCAATTTAAAGACACATATGCGCTCATACTGATGCGAAACAAGGCAATGCACACAACTAGGTACTTTAAAGAGACATATGCATTACTCATACTGGTGCGAAACGTATAAATGTGTCCAGTGTGAGTACAGTACACAACACAACTAGGTACTTTAAAGAGACATATGCGTACTCATCGTAGGAAGAAACTTTATATATGTGAGCAGTGTAAAAGTACAATTACACCGAGGCAATTTAAAGACACATGCGTGCTCATACTGATGCAAACAGTTTTGCAGTGCAACACAACTAGGTACTTTAAAGAGACATATGCGTACTCATAGTAGGAAGAAACTTTATATGTGAGCAGTGTGAGTACAGTACATCACAACAGGCAGTTTAAAGACACGTATCATACTGGTGCGAAACCGTATAAATGTGACCAGTGTGAGTACAGTGCAACACAACTAGGTACTTTAAAGAGACATATGCGTACTCATAGTAGGAGAAACAATATATATGTGAGCAATGTGAGTACAGTACATCACACCTAGGCTTTTTAAGAGACATATACGTACGCATACTGGGAAGAAACCATATACATGTGAGCGGTATGAGTACAATGCATCACACCTAGTAGTATAAAAAGACATATGCGTACTCATATTAGGGAGAAAACCGTATAAATGTGACCAGTGTGAGTTCAGTGCAACACAACTAGGTAATTTAAAGAGACATATGCGTACTCATAGTAGGAAGAAACTTTATATATGTGAGCAGTGTAAGTACAGTATATCACACCGAAGCAATTTAAAGATACATATGCGTACTCATACTGGTGCGAAACCGTATAAATGTGGCCAGTGTGAGTACAGCACAACAGAACTACAATTACTAAAGAGACATATGCGTACTCATAGTAGGGAGAAACTATATATATGTGAGCAATGTGAGTACAGTACATCACACCAGACAATTTAAAGGTACATATGCGTACTCATACTGGTACGAAACCGTATAAATGTGACCAGTGAGTACAGTGAGAGGTACACAGCCTATACTTTAGGAGAACTTTATATATGGAGCAGTGTGAAGTACAGTACATGCGAAGAGTTATGGATTACTAAAAGAGACATATGCGTACTCATAGTAGGAAGAAACTTTATATATGTGAGCAGTGTAAGTACAGTACATCAAACCGAGGCAATTTAAAGACACATATGCGTGCTCATACTGATGCGAAACAGTACAGTGCAACACAACTAGGTACTTTAAAGAGACATATGCGTACTCATCGTAGGAAGAAACTTTATATATGTGAGCAGTGTAAGTACAGTACATCAAACCGAGGCAGTTTAAAGATACATATGCGTACTCATACTGGTGCGAAACCGTATAAATGTGACCAGTGTGAGTACAGTACATCACAACGAGGCAGTTTAAAGACACATATGCGTACTCATACTGGTGCGAAACCGTATAAATGTGTCCAGTGTGAGTACAGTGCAACACAACTAGGTACTTTAAAGAGACATATGCGTACTCATACTGGTGCGAAACCGTATAAATGTGTCCAGTGTGAGTACAGTGCAACACAACTAGGTACTTTAAAGAGACATATGCGTACCCTAGTAGGAAGAAACTTTATATATGTGAGCAGTGTGAGTACAGTACATTACACCGAGGCAATTTAAAGACACATATGCGTGCTCATACTGATGCGAAACAGTACAGTGCAACACAACTAGGTACTTTAAAGAGACATATGTGTACTCATACTAGGGAGAAACCATATACATGTGAGCAGTGTGAGTACAATGCATCAACACTAAGTAGTATAAAGAATCATATGCGTACTCATACTGGGGAGAAACAATATATATGTGAGCAGTGTGACTACAGTACATCACACCGAGGCAATTTAAAGATACATATGCGTACTCATACTGGTGCGAAACCGTATAAATGTGTCCAGTGTGAGTACAGTGCAACACAACTAGGTACTTTAAAGAGACATATGCGTACTCCTAGTAGGAAGAAACTTTATATATGTGAGCAGTGTGAGTACAGTACATCAAACGGAGGCAATTTAAAGAAATATATATGTACGCATACTAGGAAGAAATCATACATTTGTGAGCAGTGTGAATACACCGTACTCATACTGGTGAGAAACTATAAATGTGACCAGTATGAGTGAGTGCAGTGCAATAGTACTAAGTACACATACGGGAGGAAATCACCTTAGTGTGAATACATGTTGGTAAGATAACTTTAAGACATATATACGAGGACAGGTCAGTATATTTGCGGAATGAAGGACTTTGATTTTATAAATGAAATTTAAATATTACTTCTCAATATAGTCGCCCTTTATTGCAATACACTTTTCAGACCGGTGAATTGATTTATACGTACTCCTGTAAAAAAAAATGTTTCTTTTTTAATTCAAAGTACGCCAGAACAACTGCTTTCAGTCCTTTGCCATTTTCAAATTTATTTCATCTTAGCTCTATCTTTAAATTTGAAAAGAAAAAGTAACTCCTAGGGATCAAATCTGAGCTGTAGGGTGGGCGGTCTATTCATTTAAAACGGCATCTATGTCCAGCGGCCCCTGCAACATAACTGGTGTGTACGGACGCCTCGTCGTGTAGAAGCAACACGCCTTTCGTCAATTTTCCTCTTCTTTTAGATTTAAAGACTACTCTTAACTTCTCAATTGAGGTAGCATAGTACTCTCCGGTTGTACCGTAGTACTCACTTTTGTCTTTGAATTCCTCTTTCCACATCTTAAAAAATAGAAGTCATTTATTTCCTCGAAGATTGTGACACTTCAAATTTCTTAGCATAAGATCTACCTTTTTTATGCTATTGCATAGACAATTTCTTCAACTCAGGATCATAATAATGGACCCATTTTTCATCTCCAGTAACTATTCCTCTCAAAATTGCAGTTGGACTTTTACCACACAGCACCAAAAAACTTCTTGCTGCGTCAACTTGTTACTTCTTTTGAAGTGACGTGAGCATTGTTACCACCCGCCTTGTGCTGACTTTTGTCATAATAAGATGAATGTGTAAAATAGTCAAAATAGTTGAAGGTAATGCTTTAATTATTTCTGCCATGCCTTTCTTCTTCAAACGCGGGTCTTCCAGCATTAATTCTTCTATTTCCTCGAAGATTTATGGAGAGGTGGTCTATCCGGGCCGCTCGGGTCTAGAGTCATCTTCAATTAACTGCCCTCTCATTTAAATAAAACCTGCCACTTGTGAATTGTTGTTTTTGTAGGATTGTGATCTCCGTAAATTGATATCATCTGCACAATGATTTGCGGTGATTTTCTCCGTTTGGTGAGGAACTTTAACGGCGCGATGCTCAGTTTTAACCATAAGTGTGTTATGTGTGCGATTGGACGTGTCGTTCATGCATCTACTCACAAACGACTGAGCCATAGGCTGAGCCACTATAACCGATGAACCGCGCTGTGAGCCAATCGTAGTAGTGATTTCCTCCATCCACGTTTATACCTCTATGCCGCGAATTTATCGACCTCTTATTGTGAATAATCATGAGGACCTAAAGCGATGAAAACGAGAATATAAATCAATTTTTATGACTCCAACACCCGTCATGGAGTATTCATTGCCGCCATCTTCCTTTAAGTCATTGATTGCTGTCATCAAACATAAAAGTATTCCTATCGCTAAATACAAAAACATAATTTTGTCTTTTTATCATTTATGAACCTTTAAAAAAATATTGGAATTAGAATATTGTTGTAGTGTAATTCTTGTGTTTACCTACAAATTAATATTTAATTACTCAATATGCGTGTAAAGTGCGAAAAGGAAGTGTCCAAAATAGACCATAAATATATAAAATAAAGTGTGATGGCTGTGACCGTCAAATGTGAGTGAAAGCCTAACAGTTACTCTTGAAGTGCCCGTGTCAGCGTCAACTCCGACATCCGTCGTGCGTGTTCGGTCGGCCTCAGATTTTCAGCCAACGACGATGGCGGGCGCGCACGTGTGTGTGAAGGAGGTCCATCGTTAACAAACTTCGGAAATGGGGTCGTTGAAGAATATTTTTGTAAAATACCCATGCTGAAAAATACAACGTAAATCAACATTGACAAATATTATAATTGTTTACATATGCAAAAAATTCACCTTAGTTTGACATTTGGGTTCTATATATATATAATATTAATTTGATTACGATAGTAAAGGTACAAAAAGTATTAATTATTAATATAAAATAAAGAGAGGGCACTAAACGAGATGCGCGTCACGCCCGCGCTCGTCGACGCTAGAGATGACTACGTGTATACCTACGCTCGACGCAGGCGCAGGCGGTTCGCCATACTTTTATGGTTTTATTCACTAAATACTATTGATTTTACCATACTAATGAAATGAAAAAGTAGATTACGCAGGAGTATTACCACGATTTGCATTACGAACACTTTTTATTCACACCTTCCTCAGTCTTTTTTTCTAATTACATGTATCAAATCAATTTGAAAGAAAAAAAAGAAATAAATATACATTATTATAAGTATTATCATTATATAAATGATAATTATCTTTTTTACTTTTAACTATCTACGTACAGCAAAAGGAATTAAATTATTTATTCATATCTGTTGGATTTGAGATTATATAAGTGTGTCTTTATGACACATCACGGGTGTTTGTCACACATCCTATTTTTCTTCTCAGTACACAAACCACTGCAAACTTTTGCATACATTCCTTGATAAATTCTCCTTCGCAAAATGGTTTTAATGACTTTACCGATTTAGAACTAACTATAAAACTAGCTTTCACAACATTATCAAGTTGTGTTCTTTTTTTATAAAACATTTGCTGCCGTTTTTCCAAACTTGCGATAACGTTCTATATTTTGTCTTTTCTTATTTGAGTTTGTGCAGTATAGGATGCTTAGTTGAGTAATGCCTCTTTATATTGAACTATTTCATCATTGAAATGGATTCATTACAAAGCAAACACATAGGCTCACCATTGTGCAAGATAAAAAACAATTATTCAGTTCATTTTGTTAAAACTGACGACCCTCTGCATCTACTTTTCGTTTCTTTCCACCAGACATCATTTTCGTTTACTTTTCGTTCGATAAACTTAATAACAAAATGTGTATAATTAATAATCACTTAAGATGAACATAAAGTCATAAAGCAAGTTGACAACACTAGCAGTTCGCTAGGCTATCGCTTGTCGTACTTATCACCTCGGTAGCTCAAATATAATTGAACTAAAATTCAGGCCATCCACTCGCTTATATAGGCAAAGAGAAGGAATGATCTAGAATCGTCTAGTATAGAATAATCGAAAAGCAATAATCTTTTATTGCGCCGCCAGTGAAGTGGAAAACATTAAAGGCTTTGATGTTTGCCGCCTCGCTCTTTGATGATTGTCGCCACTCGGCTTGCTCGCTAACTTGATTCCGTGAATATGAGTAAGTCGTGTAATATTTTTGAAGTGAAAACTTCGTTAGCGCCGTTGTGGTTTGAAACTCGATGAAACGAAAAAACGACAATAAAATGAGATAAATATATACATCTATAGAATTTAGCCTGCGAGAGAAAGAGAGAGAATATATGAGTAAACTGAATACCGGCGAAAGAACGAGATGAGATATGTGAGCTAAAGAGATTTTTTGTGTGCTTGTATGCGCCTGTGTATTTTCATTTGTCAAAATTAAAAACAGCAAGTCTTATTAATAAAACAGAAAATAACTTTTAAACTCGATACCGATATTCAAATAAACACACCCTACAATCGTCCCACGCCTGATACCGCATTCGTCTCATTCTCTCGCAGTTTCATTCTCTGAAGGTTTCACTTCTAACGCGTGTGAACCGCATGTTTTAATTTTTTTTTATTATAGGTTTTTCAAAATGACTCGCGGACCGGATCAAACCTTACAGCGGGCCGGTTGTTGCCCACATATGGTCTAGTGCATGATTGCATGTCACATCAGATATATGAGAACGCATCTGTCAGTTGTTTTAACACTCCTTACGCCCTGGTGGATGTAACTATCTGCATTTTCTTGAGGATATGCCTAATTGGCATGAAACGTACGTGGACATAATGTTAACACTTGTTCAAGTGTTCGATATCTGTCAATCGTCTCGAAGCAATATTCAATACATTGTATAGGGATTCGTAGTGGGAGAACAGACTCAAAGATCTGAAATGGGTCGCATGCTGCATGTTCACACATGTTGCAGGCTAGCGTCTAATTATAGATTTCTGTAAATTAACACCTCACACAATTGAAAATTGATATTATACTTTGTATAAAAAAAATAAATATTAATTTATTAATTTTACAAATTACATTAAACTTTATTAATCGTGTTGACTATCACACTCCAGTCCTTTTATTTATTGTAATCAATTACCTACATGAATTAATAGGAGTTTTTTTTAATTACGGCAAAGAAGTATAACTTCTCACGCGCGTACACAAGTATACACACTGAATTTTTTATTAATATTTATTAGCACTACTAAACTGTTCCAATTGGTTAATACGTGAGTACAGATTCGATACTGGAGTCTACAGAGTTTCTTGTGGAATCTACTGATACAGCCTTGACATTTCCATCTCGCTTTGTATTAAATTGTCATTATGTTAAAGCGCTTTCCCGAGACATTACCACAATCCAAGTCATATGACTGCAAGGTAATGCTATTTACGCTCGATGTGTTGTGAACGAAAATAAGATGTAATTAAGCGGAAGTCGCCCGGTGTGAGTTAACGCTGCAGCGCTGTATTGTATGTCACTTTCGGTATTTGTTATCTATGGTGTGTGTCAGCGACTATCCGCACTCGCCGCAGCTATGGAAGTATATCAAAACAATATTTACATAAGAATATTGTTAGTTATCACTAACTAAATATTGCGAGTTTTATATTTTGTTAATATGAAAATCCAATAATGCATAAAATTAGAGTAGGTATTTTGAAATAAAAACTATAGAAAGAACAATGACGTTCAGCGTGGCCGCATCCACCACTACCGCACTCATACGTGGTACGCGTGGAGATCCCTCATTCCTCAGTCTGTAACTGGAACTTGTGAGTCTGTGTCGCTATGTACCCGATATCGGGAACTACTACATCGGACTTCAAATGTTCATTTCTTGTGGGAGACTATTGTGATAAAACATTGTCTGATTTGATTTTGTTCATGTACGACCAAACATGCTCAAAAAAGAATTTACAAGTCGAAAACAAAATGAGTTAAAATTGTCTTTGCTCAACGATTTACACCATTCACATATTTGAACAGCCAGAGTCTACGGCATCAAAAACCGCTCCATCGGTAAAACAGAACTCATAATTCAATGTTTGATCCTGCCTTGGAGTTATGATCGCACTGAACATTTCTTAATGTATAACATCTCGTAGTTCAGGTTCGTATGCAATGCCCGATCAGGGGCCAACAAAAGTCAAAATATTATAAATTACGATTAAAGATGTTTAGCTTTTTTCATAAATTTATAAATACTATAAGTTTATATAAACGAATTGTTTATTGTTATGGTCGAAACAAAAAGTTAAGGTCTTACAACAATTAAATGAGTTAGATAAATGTGACAATGTCGAATTAAATAATATGAAGTTGAAATAAAGAATGAATAAAACTGCATTGTGAATAAGTGAATGATAATATAATTATCTATTATTTTACATTACATTACACGTTATAATACAATTCATCTGTTGGGGGGCCTTGATCGCAAAAGTCTTTGTTAAAGTTTATAAATAACACGGAACATAAGCTTATGAAACTCGAGGTTTCAATCACATTGTCTCTTCTTTTCATTTTTTTTATTTTTATTTTCCCAATTAATAGTCCAATTTTTATTCGCAGTGCGTTTTTTCTTCCACGGCACTATCTCAAACAGCATCACAGACCGAAGTGGAGGCCGTCTACTACGTAAAATATTCTGAACTATCATATAAGGCCAATTGTGTATTGGGCGTGAAGACAATAGATTTTTTTTTATATTTCTGCCCGTGCAAAGGGGAAGGAGGAAAAAACCCGTTATGGGCAGTCCATGCGCCCGGGCGCACGAGGTGTGTCCGACTCGCACGGACTAAAAATTCTCTAAAACGTTAAGGCGCCTGCCTTTTTAGCCCGTAGACTTTGTAGGATTCGTCTAAGCGGCCATAAGGCACAGGGGTGCCAACGGTGCGAAAGTCATGAAACCCTTCCGGGTTACCACCACGTAATAACGTGACAGTGTTCCCCCGGGAAGAGGCAAAAATAACTAAAACTGCCTATTACCATGAGTAATAGATTCAATATCAGACTTCGCTTGTAAAAGCGAGTAGTGAAGGGGATGGCAAAAAACCGCGAAAGGCGATTATTTATCTAACAGTTCCGGTCGAGGGCTTTAGGCACTTGAATCACTGAATTTAAATTTACCATTCCAAAATTACCTGTAATCGTTAAGTAAAAACGTAACGTAACTTCCTGAATTTCATTCGGAATTAGATTAACCATCAATAACAGAATTTGACCGTTAACCATGACGCTGATCAAGTCCGCCCCCAAGATTGCTGCTGGTCAACATGCGGTTGCCCTCACGTAGTCAATGGCAAACCATTTATGAGTGTAAAACACATGAAATAACTGAAATAAATAAAATAACGATCGGTATCTGGAGTGTGAACTTGCGGGAGCGCTCCCTAGGCACAGATACCGTGCGCGGGCTCGGCGTGCAGATGGTGCGGTTAACCGGAGTATATCACCGGGACGAACGCAAACGTGGCATAACTGTCGCCGCGCAATGTACACTGCGCGGCACCACACACACTCATACACACGCGGAGCCCGACACTCCGGAACGCGGCTCGAAGGAACACTGACACACAATAACACACTAATCTAAACGAGTGGTCCAGGGGACTGGACCGAAGGCGACCAAGCGCCACGGCGGAACAACAAGACTACATACTGTTATCAAAGTGCTGGGCGAGTGCGCGAACAACGAGGACACATCCGCCAGCAGCGAGGAGGCGGGGCAATGTATGTGCATCGCCTCGTCTCCTCGCTGCTCAGCGGGGTCAGCGGGCGAATGGGACCGTGGGACGGACGGGGGGAGGGCTGCAGCTGAAAAACTATATTCATGCGGTCAAAATAAGGGCAGTGCGTGTGCGCCAACTCAAACAACAAAACACACGCTCACGTAATCCACTGAAAAAGCCCGTAAGTGTAAACTGTGTGAGTACAGTACGTCTCAATTAGATAGTTTAAAAAAACAGTTACTTTTAAGAAAATTGGCCAAAATGTTCCTTTGAGAATCGTTCTCAACAAGATCACGGAAAGGAAAAAGAGAAGTGCTAATGTTGTCATGTTTAGTGTCAACTGGTGTCGATGCAAATCTGGTGATGGTTCGAAAGACAAAGGTTCATAGATACAGCGAGACGCACAGCTCCAACAAATTCTGACTGACGTCCCGTATACAGAATCTTCCGTCGCCGTAATTTGATTACAAACATTTAAAATATTGAAACCAGCACTGAAAAAAAACTTCAGTTAAAATTTATTTAATTTAAGAAATAAGCGATTTCCTAAGGACAATATAACGATAAGACGTATGTCGTTATTTTTATTAAATAAATATTGTTGAAGTAATAGAATGTAAGAATGTTAATTTAATCTGTGTTATAACGAATTCAACAGTTTATATTGTACTACAACAATCGACCGTTTAAATCAAATGGAAATTAATTAGGATAGAATCTTTGATAATTTTAATGAGACTCTTGTGTTAATTTAACGTAAAACTTTAAACAAGCATACAATAATTATTTGTAAAGTCTATGAAAAAAGATTTCTTTACTTAATAATCACTATCAAATGAGTTTAGTATTTATAATGAAAAATGTACGTACCCGGACAGCCTGAGGAATATCAATGCGGGAACTCACCCTTCTGCCGCGTCGCCGTAAATGTCCAGGCGCTCAAGCCGCGATCGTCCAGCAGCACTGTTTTGTTGTATTTCACTCCCGCAAATTATTAGCTTTTCATAAAAAGTGGATTTATCCCGTACCAACCCGCGCTTTCTCTTTATTTCACTGGACCGCGCACGAGCAAAGTACCTACGATCCGACAGCAAGAAAGTCTGTATGACGCCTTCCGCGTATGTCTTACTCGCCCTGCGTCTGTCAGTTTCTGTATGGAATAGGGGAGACAAAATATAATATTAGAGGAGGAAAAACGCAAACAAAACTAATAATGATAATAAAAATGTTAATTTCCAATAACTTAATATAGTTTACAGCTTATATTGAAGGCACACTCCTTTTAAGTATTAAAAATACTTATCTGAATGCGCCGCTCCTCCGACGTCCATTTGAATACAAGATTAAGTAGGAACAAAACAATATTATCGAAAGTAAACATGCATATGCATTTAGGTGAGCCAAGTGCACACGCGACACGAATATTTGTTTTGTGTGTGTCTGGTGTGTACGTATTTTTTTTATGGAGGAGGAAATACATTTATGTATTCTAGGCTTAAGTGTTTCGCCTAGATATGTTGGACTCAAGATGTGAATACCGACTAAAACCTTCCCTTTTTTCCGGCCTCTGATCCGCCGTTAGGCATTACTTCGCGGGGGGAGAAACTAGCTGCCGCTCTTCCTTCTGATAGCTAAGGTCTATTCCCCCTCCCTTTTAGTCATTGTCTTTCGCTCTCTTCCTTTCTATAGAACGCAAATCCATGAGGATTTCTATCGCAAACGTACTGATAGCGTTCCAGGCATATTGTAAAGATAACATTGCTTCTATTAATGTCTCTGGTCAGAATTTCTGGTTTAGGATTTTCTCTAGTTCATACGCTGAGGGTTGAAACGGGGACATACGAAGAGTACGCACTCCGCATTTTCAGCTACTCCTGGGCAGGACGGGTACTCTGGAGAATCATCGTGCTTAAAGCGGTGAAGATATGCTCGGAAGCAGCCGTAGCCTGACAACATCTGTGTAAGATAGTAGTTGACCTTGCCGTGATTTCGTTTCAGCCAAACATCAGTCCGTGGTATGAGACGGTGTGTTCATCAACCCTTCTCTACAGCATCCCACTGTTCTTGCCATCGCGATATACCTACTGTGCCGCCGTTCGTATTTGCTCAGCTAGGACTCTGAGAGGGAGAGTTCCGATAATAACGGCTACTGCTTCCTCAGATATTGTGCGGAAGGTACTGGCTACTCTTATTGCACTCAGTCTACAAACTGGTGCGGTTCCTCCATGATTCTCGTATCTTTAGCGCGTCTGCCCAAATAGATATTCCGTAGACAAGTACTGATCGGACTACAGATGATAACAGTAGCCTCCTGCTCTGCTTTGAGTCTCCGACGTTAGATATCAATTGTACTAGGCTAGCTCTCACTACTGATGCTTTAGCACTCACGTGTTTGACTTGCTGCTTGAAGTCGAGTCGGGCATCAAGCAGCACTCCCAGATACCGAATGTGCGGTTGTGATGTTATTTTTTACTCTCCGACTTTCAGCTTTATAGTTTCGATCGCTTTTCTGCTAGTAATGAGCACTGCCTCTATCTTGTGTTTAGCCAGTTGTAAGTTCATTGTATCCATCCACCGGTGTGTTCTCTCAAAATTGATATCGTACATATTACTTATCTCATCAAGGTGCTTGACGCCGATTACTACAGCTACGTCGTCCGCACACGCAACAAAATTGACGCTCCTTAGCAGTGTCAGTCTCAGCAATCCTTCATACATGATATTCCATAAGAACGGACCAAGAACAGAACCCTGTGGTATGCCTCCGGTAATACCATACTCTTTTGGACCATTCTTCGTGTCGTATTTTAAGACTCTATCTGTAAAGTAGCTAGCCGCTCCACCAGTGTACTGCAGGACGTTGTTTCATGCAACTTTTCCGGTTCATACTCGCATCGCAGGCCTGGATAACTCTTTTCATCAAGTCCTTGGTCATTTCTTCTGCGCACCCAGCGATGATCAGATCACAATTTAAGGTAATTATTATGCAGTTGGGTAAAAAGATTTCACTTTCCACCTGACGGTGTTAGATTGTCTGTTTGGTTTTCTAGGATTCCGGTTATTTGATATTTCCCAGAGAATCGTGTTATTGATGATGCGAAATTTGGATCGCTTTAATTCGCTTTTACACTGAACAACGCGGTGTCCAAAATGCCAGCATTTGTAACATCGGACTGGCCTTATCACTATTGTGACAGCCAATCCTGATCTTGCCGTTTTCACCTACCATCTTCTGCGCTATTGCTGCTGCCAACATCACCAATACAGTCTGTATATCTCTAAAAACTTTACGAATTTTTATAGCTTCTACCGCTATGTAACAATCATTCCCGGCTACTTTTTGTAAGGCTGCTAGTAAGTCATCCCTTGTTGTGGTATCCTCAAGATCACAAATTTCCAGGTCTCCTTCGGGTCCCGTATTGATGACTTTTGCGTCTTGTTGGAGTATGTCCATAATGATCTTCTGCAAGGTTTGGCCTTTGTCAGTACTCTCTTTTGAAAGAGTGATGAGTATGTCTCCAGACGGCAGCCGCCGTCTTGCGGATCTTATCCACAGTTTTATAGAGCTTGTTGGCTGAACACGGCCGTCTTGATCCGGGAGACTATTTGTGAGTACTTCTTCTTATCCTTCGGCCGAATGATTAGCGTATCAGGTCTCATTGCTGACCTTCGTGACTTCTTTGAATCAGCTTTGGTGGAAGTTTCGGAGGTTTTTCTGGAGGCTGGCTTTTGCGCTTCTTCCTTTTACTCTTCCTCAACTACACCGTCTTCCAGTCTGGATTTATGTTGTTCTGCTTGACAGTATTTTAAGGAGGCTCCTTAGACTGTTCCTGCTTCTTGTTGTAAAGACCGGAGCCCATGTCCTTCAGTTATTCGGTGTTCCCGTCGGTGCCGAGCTCTATCTCCGTCTGCGTGTCAGAGGTAACTTCTTCAATCAACTGAGCTGTCGATTCTGCACTCTTCATCTCGTTCGTAAAAGGCGTCTGGTGTTTAGTCAGGGCCTGGGCCTCAAAACTTCTGACTTCCTCAAAAAACCGTTGGATTATTAGTCTGATTTTAATCGCCTTATGGACATTTCCTGTAGGTTCAACGTAACCCCGCAGGTCACTAATAAGCTTTCCTAGGATATTCTTGTTCCTTTTTTGATGACAGTCTCAAGAAAACTCCAACCGCTGTCAAGAATTTGGTCGTTCTTTTTTTTTAACTGATAGCAAGTCTATCAGTTTTTTCTCGGCATTTTTGACAAGCTCTGTCTGTGGGGCATCACACCCGTTTTCTCCTGCTACATCTTCTCGGTTTTTTATAAAGAGTTTATTCATATTGTTTCCACAAGTACCTAGGGAGATATCAATCCACTCCAGCAGAGCCCCGGTTGCCGGAACAAGGCCTCTGCTTACTCTTCGAGGGGGGCGGTCATTGTGACGCCGTGCCCCGACACCATGCAGTCGTCGGCACGGTATCTTGACACCTTGACTTCAGGGAGTTTTGTCCGCGGGAATTATTTCATTTCGCTCCTAAAAATAGCAACCATTCTTCTATCCGCAGGTGGAGACGTGCCCGGTAGCAGTTTCTCCTTTGCCTCGGGGTTTGTGTATGTATAATGTGGGTATAGGTGTGTGGGTGGGCCACGTGCATGTTAATTCACACCACATACACCCAGCCACCAGCACTCCGCACCCGGTGTCTGTTGCTAGATATATTGTAGTGTTTCCTTGGTTGACACCGACTCCAAAAATAAGAATAATTGTAACTTCATTATATTATCGTAATAATTTGATTGACTTTTAAGTAGTTTAATATTTTTCATTCCTTTTTACTTAAGGTAATTCAAAAAAAATATTTTGATCATTGTTTGTTATTCACAGGTATGTGTCGAGTTAAATTTGAAGTGCATTGGTACCTTCTTGCTGGTAAACACATAGATCGTACCTACATATCGATGAGTGGAAAAAATAAATTGATTATTAAGTTGTAGAAGAATACGCAATTATTTTTTTTACATTTAAGTGCATATTAATTTGTTTTGGAATAGTTTTTGTTCTGAAGTTAGTTTTTATTTATGTTAAAATTTTCGTTTATTAGATGAAAATGTTAAGACTGAAGCCACAGATACGAATCAAATCATTGGCTTTCTGTTACAACGACCCAAAGAGGTAGCGTGGGCGTGGCCAATGTTGTCAACAGCTATTTCCTTTCAGTCATTTTGTAAGAAACGAAGTGTCTTGTTTTCATTCAAAAATGTCATATCTATACTAATATTCTCTACAGTGTTCATCCGAAGTAACAATAATCGCCACCAGAAATATCAATATTTTTTGTTAATTATTAATGAACCGACGACCTTCATAATTACTTCGCAAATCGTTGCCGCCGCTCTCCCGAGCCTTACTCCTTTCCAACTCCTGCGTCTCGTACCTTTCTTTAGTACGAGCGCAACCAAGGGAACACGCCAATCGACACGTTGTTCGTTTATGAAAAACTCGCGACGCAAAATGAATGATGAGTTTATTCAGTACCAGTGAATATTTGGATATGGTGTTAGTGTACGCTGTGTGCACACGCATCATATCAGGGGTAAGTAACGTAAATGTTATACCCAAGTTGCATTTTCGTTGAGTTGATGTCGAGGGTCATCGACACGCGTACGCCTTAGTGACGCATTGTTGCCCGTTTGCGCATGCGGGTGGCATTGATGACATAGGATGCTTGATTTATTTTTCATACTAAATTATTTATGTCGTATTTTGTGAACGAAAGTGCCTTTTCAAAAAATACTAAAAGAGATTAAATAAGAACATTATTTTCTATTGCGGAGACAAGTGGTATAGAGGTGTTCATTCACATATAGTATATGTAATATATTTTCAGAACTCGGGTAACGACATGAGCTTAACAATAACAAGTTATTCGCTGCACTGGCTATCTGTACGCGCTACCCCATAACGTAATAATAGGGTTTGTTGCAGTGATCCGGCGCTAGCTTCGACGGCGGCGCGGGCTCGGCAGTAGCACAGAATTAGGGAGCCTGGCCCACTCGTCATCTAAATATCTTGATCCGCTGAGGTCTTGCTTCACTCTCGTAGATTAAGATATCCATTAGATGACAAGTGACTCAGACCTCCCTAATTATTTTAGGGGTCTATTACACTCACATTAGGTGTGATCGACGGATAAATCCTTTGGGGACGCGGTTGTAAAACTATTTTCTCCCTTCGCACGCGCAATTGTTTTGTGTCATCCTTTAGAAAGCGCAACCTAACTGCATACTTAATAAAATGTATTGAAATGCTGATATTTATCATTTTACAGTATTTTTTTTCCAATTTACAATTAGATTCTTAATGCTTGTGAAATATTCACATTGTTACAAACTTTATATTTTAATGGGAACGTAATAGGAATGTTGCGCAAAGCAAATGGAATCACACAGGTTAAATTTCACTGCACATTAATCAGATAAAATATACTATTTCTTCACAAAAGCTAGATAACTCTGTCATAACGTTATTATAGCTTCAATAAATATACAAATACGGTAATAGAATTACATACTTTTAGTACACAATGAACAAAACATAACGTCGAAAATCGCTAATGGCGCGCGTACATTATGCTTGGCGACCGTCGTGTTTATATTCAAATTCAAAATATCTTCATTTCATAGGTTATAATATAACACTTGAAATACGTCATAACATTTAAAGAATTTACAGTTTTTAATTATTTCCACTTTTTTTACTCACCACTCGTTCGTAAGGCAGTTATCCCTCAAAAAGAACGAGCAAGAAACTTTGAAGATGGCTCTTTTCAAACCAATTATATAAAAATACAATCACATGTAAAACTCTTGCAGGAAGAAACCTGTGGGAAGTCGAGCTCATTGTGTCCATTTATCCTCTAAATATTCAAATATTGTATACCCTTTTGTGCAGTGTTTGCTTAATAAATACTTTAAATTTGTAGAAGGGCAAATTTTGAATATCCCCAGGAATATTATTGAACATGAACAACACGGAGCCCCTAAAACAATTCGTTCCGCTATGCAGTCGACTAACACGTCAACAAAGTTCATTTCTGTTTCTAGTGTTGAAATTACGTCTGTCACTATTTTATTAAAACATTCTAAATTTTTTTAACATATATTAAATTGTAATAAATAAACTGTGATGCCACAGTTAAAATTCTAATTTATTTAAACTTACTTTTAAGAGAAACACGAGGTTTTAGCCCTGAAATTGCGCGAATGGCTCGCTTTTGCAAAACGAAAATTCCGTGAACATCCGCAGCACGTCCCCAAAGCAGCGCGCCGTACGACATCGGGCTGTGGAGACGGCCGAAATAAACCACTCTGGCGGTTTTGATATCGGAGACCCTTCTTATCTTTATAATTACAAATACAGCAGAGCTAAACCTTTTCGCCAACTCACCGATATGAGGACCCACTGAACTTTATTATCTAAAGTAAGACCGAGGTATACAGTAGCGTCAACGAACTTTAATTCCTCGTTTCTTATTAAAATAGTACCAGATCCATTTTTTACATTCAGAATTGAGAATTTCACACGTTTTGTTTTCTTTCTATTAAGAAGAAATTGATTAGAGTAAACCATTTTTCAGTTCTGGAGATAGCAGTGTTCACATCGTCATAATGGAGTGGATGTCTTTTAACTTTGAATAATAAAGAGGTATCATCTGCAAGCAGTACTACATACCTCATGAATATCCTTGAGTTGTATTTGCGCTCAGACGGCCACACGACGCAGAAAGAATAAACTAGGAATAAAGTTATTATTTCTTAGTTGTACATGTGATTTTATCAAGAAATACTCACGGAAATTCTTTTCAACTGTCACTGCAAAATACAATGACCGATTCGCCGTTGGCCACATTCAACATTCTATTCTTATAAATATGTAATAATTTCACAATATAATTAAACTAAGATTAAACTATTATCACAATTCATCATTACACGTTATTTAAAATGTAATCAACTATGTAGATAATACATGAAATGGACACGTAAAATAAAATCATAACCGCCATTTTATACGTCAAAACCGACAAAGGAAACTTTAGAAACGTTTTACACGTATTTAATTTTGAAAATGACTCGTCGATGCCGATGTCTGCTCAGAGGGTCGAACGCTGGATCGAAATTGGTACTCCTTGACCCCGAAAGCACACACGATTAGTCATTAAATACTCAACCGGGGTCTGCAGCTCAGCGGTGGAGAAAAGAGCCCTGGTTCCCTAAAGCCGGAGTAAAGCCGAGAGCCAACACAGTGGCATTGAGCAGCTTTTCTTTAAATGTGGTGCTACATTTATGGCGCCATGCGCCACTACCGTATGCGGCGAACGCGCACTTAGAACATTAATCAACGGTCGCTTTTGTGTTACGATTTTACTTACAACAATTACGTATTACGTCTTATTAAGGACTAGCGTTATGTATGGCGTTACCTGTCTCCACCGTACATCGGTATGCTGAGTACAATTCGTTCTGATATTGAATTGCTAGTTTCATGCACATACATCTATCTACATACAATTAACTCGTTGTTACGCGGCAATTAAGCGCCAGTAACTTATAATTTTTGTTGTTTATAACAATAAACTAGATATTAGTAGTTAACTTCAATCTAGATTGCTGACAGCTTTTGAGAAATACTATAAAAATATATACTTTATTATGCTACAAAGTATTCTACGTATTTTGATACACGCACTCACGCGCACACACACACACACACACACACACACACACACACATACCTTTGTAAAGTGGATTATTATAAACAGAGATATCAATAAACGGGCTACGACAGCGCCATCGCGAAGTGAACAGAATAATTACTCAACTTTATAAATACATTATAAATTTTCTAACATTAAGTGGCTCAAAAGGTAAATATTTTTTGGTGCCTTATGTCCTAAAGAATATGATTGAATTTCATATAATATACTAATATACTGCAAACTTCTGTATAATATAATATACAGAAGCTTGCAGTGAATTTTTACGCGGCGCCGTAGAAGAACTACACAGCACGGCCTCCGTGGGGAACACGCGCGTTCAAAACGTTTAAAGATATTCGACATAGACAATAAAATGAGCCAGATTTCCCAATTATATTAGGGGTCTATACACTTACATTAGGCGTGGTCGACAGATTAAAGGTATTCATTCAATAAACAAGTAAGCCAGACTCCCCAATAATTTTAGGGTTTTATGCACTCACATTAAGTGTTCGACGGAACAGTTATTCAGTAGACGACAAAGTGCGCCACAAACGCAGGCACTACACTTAAACTTTTCAGTTATAAATATGTAATTTCTGTCAACCGCGACTCAAAACGCTTAACAAGTTTCAAGAGTATTAATATTATGTAAGAATATCAATGCATTGTAATTTGTTCGTATATGCGACAAGTAGCGACATCTGTTGTCATGTGCTGCAACCACGTGTGGAATGTGAGATTTCAATAAACCAGATGTCAGTAAAACTAAGACTTGATATTATACATTTTGATGTGATAACTGCATTCTTAAATGGCGAACTTCATGAAAATATTTACATGCAAATACCTGAAGAATTTGACAGTTCAGATACTAATAGTTCTGAAATTAAAGAAAGCCATTTATGAATTAAAGCAGTCATCAAGGCTGTGGTATAACAAACTAGATATTGCATTCTCAATAGGATAGCTAAGTCAGTGTGACAATTGCTATAGTAGAGAGCTTTGAGCTCATGCTGAGTGGACCTCGAGATATTTCAAGAGAACTAAAGATTATTGCATTGAGTATTGTGGTACAGGTAATAAGGATATAATTGCTTATGTAGATGCAGATTGGGGCAGTGATGCTTTACATAGAAAGTCATACACGGATTTTGTTTCAGTCTATCAGGTGTAATTTCTTGGAGTAGTAAAAGCAAAATAATACAGCTCTGTCTAGCGCAGAAGCACGAAATATTGCTATCTCTGAAAGCTGTAAGGAAGCTATTTACTTAAGAAATTTGTATAAAGAAATAACTGGTAGTTCTGATTCTATTCTTATATATAATAACAATCAAAGTGCCCATAAATTATTATATAACACAGTTTTTCATTGTAAATCAAAACATGTAGACATTAGATATCATTTTGGAAGAGAGTGTATTAATAACAACATTGTTAAAGTAGAGTACCTACCAACAGGTGATATGGCTGCAGATGTTCTAACAAAATCTTTAAGCTGTGTAAAACATTATAAGTTTTTGGAGTTGATGGAGGTGCAACATAAATGTAATTAATTTAGTATCTTAGTACATTGTATTTACTGTTTCATATTTTGATATAGTGGGGGTATTAATATTGTGGAAGAATATATAACATTGAAATTAGTTTATGTATACTACAAGTAGCGACATCTGTGCTCATGCGCTATGACCACGTGTGGAATGTGAGAGTTCAATAAACCAGATGCGAGTCTGCTGTCAGAAGGCGCACGGCCGTTTTATTAAGAGCGAAAAAAATTTTGCTATCGAATATTTTAATACAAACAATAACTATACGTCCCCCACGAATCTCTCTGTTGAATGAACGAGAACAATCATATTTTCATTTTGAAAACGCTGTGCTACGTGGCATCTTTTCAAAAGGAATCCACTCACTATCAATGTCTTATACTGGCTAGACTATTCAATCATTTATTAACATAATACAAACATTCATCCGATTTGAAACTTATTACAGTAAATTATAATTCATTGATTTTATTCTGAGAAAGGTTAACGATATACAATCATGTTCATTTTCTATTTTTACAAAAAAAAAATCATACCATTTTTTAATTTCTATTACATTTTGTAACGCGCAATCAATATTTACTTGATTTATGTATCTCTGTGACGTGTCTGATGATGTCTATACCACATGGAATCGATCATGTATCTTTCAGCAAATATTCATAATCTCCTTCTTTTTAACACACTTTTATTAGCTTCATTTGTATGTTTGTTTGTAACAGACTTTTTTGAACTTGATTTCGATCTACTTTAAACAATCAGATTTAATTTAAACTTTGTAGTTTTATGCAGAATCGATGGCAATACAAAACTTTATTTTATTGAAAAAAAAAATTGTGATTAAATAAAAATTTTAATCTTATAGAAAGAAGAAGTGTGGGGTACTTTCTACTACATTTTAATAATAGCTCTACTTTCATAAATAAATACCAATGAAATATTTATAACAATTGAAATTAAGCACCCCATGCTTTTTCATACAACAAAATGAATTTATCATTGTATTTTTCTTTTCCAATAAAATTAATTTTTCGTAAATAATGTATGCTTATTTTTGAGTTATTCATATACATTCATATATGATTAAAAAATTAAATTTATATCAATTGATCCTTTTATAATAACTATTTTATTTCAAGTTTTATGCCCACTCTTATTTATTAGCACATGGGAACATAAATATCCCCTAGGAAGACAGTATCACTCAACATCAAAAGCGGTATGGATGGTCATATTGTTTCACTCACATGGTCTATGTGTATAGGGTTTTTTATCCATAAAGGTTTTTTAAAATCTCCAAACCAAAAATCACTGCAATCATATTTTTCATATACATATGACTTTTCACCCATATTACGATTGTGCACATATATATGCATTTTAAATCCGTCAATCGAGATGCACTGTGCTAACCATGCTCACTCGATGCGCCTCTTGCGCTCGTAAGTGCGCAGAGGCGCCTTCACGTGGCCTCTCGGAGATGCACTGTACTCACGCTGCTCACACTCAACAGGACTCTCAGCTGTATGAGAGTGTGTGTCTTTTTTTAAATTACTTAGAGAAATACCGAATTCCTCTTCTTGCTCACATTTATGTGGACTTTGACGAGTATGAGTATATGTTTTCAAATCTCCGTTTGGACGTGCAGCATACTCGGACTGCTCACACCCTTGCTGTTTTTCTTCCCTGTGACTATCTATGTGATTTTCGGAATTGCCTAATGTAGATGCACTATACTCACAAAGCTCACACTCGTAGAGTTTTGCACAAATATGAGTCGTAGTTTGTACTTTTAATTCGCTTAGTAAAGATGTATTGCCCTCAAACTGTTCACAGTTAGAGGATTCTCCTCCCATATGTGTTAGTACAGGTTCTCGTGAATCCAACTCGGATCCGCTGAATTCACACAACTCATATCTAAACGGTTTCACACGCGGGTGAGTCGGCATGTGCATTTTCGAATAACGAACTTGAAACGGACTGTATGAATGGGGCTTTAATGTGAGGAATCTTTTACCCCGATGAGTGCGTATATGCCTTTTGAAATTACCCATGTGAAAAGTTCTGTAAGTACACTGCTCACACTCATACGGTTTTCCCCCCATATGAATGCGCATGTGTGTTTGCAAACGGTCTTTTCGATTGACACTGTATTCGCACAGGACACATGTATATGGTTTTTCACCAGTATGAATGAGTACATGTTTTTTCATATAACTGGAATAGGAAGTTTTGAAATCACAGCGTACACACGCGTACGGTTTTACTCCTGTATGAATGAGTGCATGTTGTTTTAAAATACTAGAATAAGGAGTTTTGAAATCGCAGTACTCACACGTGTATGGTTTTTTACACTTATGCGTGCGTATGTGTTGTAACAAGTCACATCTCCTCATAGTGTCATAATTGCAATAGTCGCAGTAGAACACTTCTCCACTGGTACACGTGTAAGCCTTACAACCATCTTTCCCACAGTCGCACTCCTTCGGCGACCTACTGCCACATCTACCTGGGGCTCCCACTTCTTCCACCACCTCCCTCCGTGGGCCGTCCGCTGTCCTCGGGCCCGCCCCGCAACCGTCTCTAGACGGACCTTCATCAATTCTTTCGCAGTGGTCATCCTCTACACCAGTCCCCGCCGCCAGCCGAAGGCTAGCTGTCAAAACGAAAACAACCTGAAAATATATAGAGCAATAACATAATACAGACAAGTTTAGTTTGGTAGCAGTTTTATGTGGTAAAGTCACGCTGTGAAGGACTTGGCTGCAGTACGAAAATGCGTCGGCCCGACCGGTGGGAGAGTGGAGCGAAACGACAAATTCTGCTGTTGCGATTCATCTAATGAGTGAGAATTTCAGGGGCTCACGTGCAATAGTGATTTTTCTGAAGTTAGGAGTGTCCGTGGGCTACGGTGACCATCAGCTTTTTGGTGGCTTGCATACTCATTTGTCCCTCGAAAATGCTATACAAAAAGTTAGCAATCAGGCTCAGTGTAAAACACAATAAGCACAAACTTTATTAATAATTAAATTAGGGTTGCTAACAGTTAAATTTTGAATAGATCTTAGTACATTTTTCAAAATGTAATCTAACTCTTTGTTAAACATTCGAACCCAATCAATTGTTTCAGCACATTTTTTTAGAGAATTTTAACATGCAGGCAACCAAAGAATAAATGGTCACCATCGTCCATGGATACTCGCAACCCCAAAGGAGTTACTAGTGTACTGCCAGCATAATGGGGCAATGGAGTGACAAATATTCATATATACATAATTTCTTTTACAGTATAGCGACCACCTGCACCTTCATCCACAGGTAATAAATCTATTAGCCCCAATGTCAATAACATCAACTACAAGGATTAAAATACTGATTTTGATACTAATCCAAAACGGCTGTCCCTGTTTTGGGTTATCTACGTCTGCATGAACATATTACACTTGCCAGTTCTTTATTTGGCTTTGCGATTCCGAATACAAACATGAGAAGCTATCACTGAATCCATTTCTACTTGTTTTTTTTACCATAAAAGCCATAAATATAGAGAAAATTCTGTGTTTCTGAGTTACCTGCAGAAAAGTTAAACATTTTCCACAAAAGATTGACATTGACAAACTATTAAGATCTCATTGTAACAGTAATTTTATTACACAATTTTATAATATGTGTAACAGTTATTTTAACTTAAACGAAAATTGACTTATTACAGTCACTTTCTGGTTTTAATTACAAATATTCCTATAACACATGGAACAATTAAAAAAAAATTGATCTAGTATAATATGGATTCAAAACAGCAGCAACTTCGTTGTTACTTCGGGAATTCGTACGATAGTCATCTGCAAAAGAAACACACTCGTACACTAAAAACTAATGTAAAGTGTAGAAAAATAGCACCAGCGCGCAAGTGCGTTTACCAGAACGTATCTATATAACGGCTGAAGTCAAGCCGTCTTCCTCCTCAGTGACTCACAACTTCTTCATAAATCTGGAGCAGCTGCTGTTGACGCTGTTTCTTTCTGGTCTTATTGATGTTGCCCATTGTATGAGTTTTATGTATTTTAATCCCAAAAGATATTTGTACCAAATTTCGACATCACCTTTGTTTTTAACTACTGTACCAAATTTTTACTCATGTGATTTATTTAACTCTAGAGGACTAGTACCACTTTACCCAGAAGGTTCTATAATGCTACACCAAACTTACACCATAAGCCTGTACCCACTTGTTTAGCTCTATCTAGTGGAACAACTACTAAATACCTCAAGAATCATGTCAACTTAACTTTGAGTGGCTGACACTCAAACTTTACCAGATCTTTTTGAGAATAGATGGTACTATTTGAGTTATTTGGACTTATAGAAAAAAAATCCATTAGAAGGCGGTAGGCATACATTAGATGGAGAACTCACTTGTGCAGAGAGGTGCAGCGGCGCCTCCGTCTGCAGAGCTAGTACCGAAGCACAAATCTGATGAAAAGGCCTGTGAATAAATACATACTAAGTTAAAATGAGCACGGTAAAACATCATATGTTAAAAGAGTTCACAAATAGGGTTTCAGATTTTTTTTATTCTTATAAAGAGAGTGTTCCTTCCAAACTATCACTAAAGCCATAGAGACAACACTAAATCAACAAGTGTGTAACAGCTGTGTTACCAGCTACTGGTAACCCCACACACGACAGGGAGTGAAGTAGTCAACCTGTGCAGGTTTTATTGATTAGAAAATTACAAATGTTAAATGGCTTTAAAAATTGTAATGTATTAGTGCTGCTAAAATTGTTTGCAATTTAATCAGTTTACCTTTTATTTTAAAAATCTTAAATTAAAGAAATTGTGGACAAGAATAGAAAAAAGACTTGTTCCTGTTTAAATACGACAAACTTAGTAATATTATAAAAATGAGTAATTTATCATGATAATAATTGGTTCTATTTCTTAAGTTGATCAGTTACAAAAGAAAATATAATACAAGACAATGATCATAAGACTTACTGAACTAGAAGTATTTAAATAATATTTATGGTTTCTGTTTATTGACATTAAAGTGGAAAAACCGTGTCAATGTAAATACGACTAACTTCATTTGGGAAGTAGGTCATAAGTCATAAGAAAACCAAACTTGATTTTCAAATTTGAATCAATTAGTTTCTGAGTGCCACACTGAACATAAAAACAACAGTTCAACTGTAACATGTAGTTTATGGTCAATCAGTCGTCTTTGTGAAAACACTATCATATGTTACACGTGTTGAGTGGAATGTTTCTCATAAATCTAATCGAATCTTAATAATGTTACAATGTTTATAATAAATTTGACTGCAGTAATGAAATTGAAGCAGTAATCACATTATTCAGTTAATAATGTGCATACAGTTGTGAGTTGACAACTCACACGGCGCATGTAAGACTTCCTAGGGCTTTTTCACTTGTGTTTGTAAATAGATTTTACAAAAAATATCATTTATTAATTACACAAATACTATTAAAAAAAAATGGTTTCAAAAAATCCACACTTGGTTTTTACATAAGAATTATATTTTTTCACCCTTGAATAGAACTGTTGCGAATACATAAAGAAGTTGCACCTGAGCGGCGAATTACCCGAGTGGACAGCGGCAGTACGAGAGGTGCAAGCGCACTTTGGGACTGCAGCACCGTGGGCCCAATGTCCAGCTCGCGCTTGACTGTCGCCTCACCTGTTTCATGTTCTATCTTCGTTACAAAATCATGTTCCTAGAAAAGGAATTTTCATGTTCCATTAACACAAATTAAAATTTAATATTTCAATATAGATTGCACTATACAAACATTTCGTTCAGAGAATAAAAGGCGATTTGCAATGCACAAGGGAATCCAAAATATAGTCACAAAACAAATCATTAAGATTTTTCTCTATAGCAGTTAATTTTAGCAAGTTTAACATTATTAAGGATCAAAGTGCAAATAACAATCTTAAATGTTGTTCTTGTTGCAATGCATATATTTTATTGCAATAGTAGAGTGGTTGAGCCATGCTGTAGTCAACTTAGTTGCATTATGTAAGTGGGCATACTCAACTGGTGAGACCACACTATTATAGAATATAAACACGAAGTTACAGTTTCTGTTGTGACAGAAATAAATGAATAAACTCATTTAGCATTATGGCATTTTACAGGAATAAAAGAAGTAACACTCATATTTAAGTATATGTAACAGCACCTCTTTGACAAGTAAGCTAATGTCAGTAACAAAATGTCCGCTTAACTGCGTCAGTCCCTCCTGCAGTTCTTCTGTGGTGATTTCATTTTCACCATCGCATTCAGTTTTGATGATCATCACAGGCATTTCATCATATACCTGTTGATTATAATAAAAAGTAAGTTACTCACAGACACTGCTTATTGAAGTTGACACTACCTATGCTGTAAGGTCGTCTTTCTCTAACATCTGTATTGAAGACAAAAAGTTAGTACTGACTCATGCTAAACAACATAAGGCATATAGTTAATATGTTCAACATTAAGAACCTGGAGTGAAAGTAATTTGAAAGCAGCACTTTATTGTTAATGCAGTGTTAGCCAATATTACAATGTAATTATCAAGTCATTTGACAGAGTACTAACTAAAGATAAATTATTCTTGGCTATTAACAAACTAAGTTATTCTCGGCTCCTATCTCACTTGCAATGGACATAAACACGGAACAATGAGTTAATTTTAGAATCTGGAACATCATTATAGAACAGGGACATAATACAAATTTTAAAATTACTTAAGAAGGGACCAATATTTTTAAGGATTTTAAAGAACAGATGTGAATAAAACTTTCTATAGGTATGTTTGTATTATTCTTCAGTCTTCGCGGTTTAGACGAACCCTGAACTATATAAAATACTTGAAAATTTGCAAATCGATGAAGCCTCTAAAAAAAGGGTATCCTTCCTAACGCTTTACCAGATTCACTACATCGCTGCCTTATCAACCTTCCCTTTCCCCACGGCCCTTTACGTACAAAATTTTACGGTCATGTACTCCCCCGTCCCAGTAAAGCGTAGCGGGTTCACTCAGCGATGGATATACTGACTTGAGCGTGCTCTACAGCGTGCACTTTGACCGGGCTCACCGAGGCACGGGGCTCCGCGAGGTCTTTTTCTTCGTCCACAACATTCCTTCGTTCATCAACGTTAACCCTACACAGCTCCATTGACGACGTGCAAATTCTACCTTGCACACAAACAATGGAAAAAACAATTTTCAAGCAACTTATGAAAAAAGAATATTCTATTAATACAATGTAATACAAAAATATGTATCGGAAATACAAATTTTAAACAATTGACAGTGAATATACCACACGCCACAGATTAACTGCATATAGCGTATTCTCCGTAGCACAGAATAGAAACACAGTACTCGTAAAAGATATTCAATTTATGTTATGTAACTGTGTTACAGAAAGTTTTATTACGCTTTAGTATTATACATTACAGGATCATGAGAAACAGATCAACACATTCATATATTATCGATAATTCATTAGAGTTAGCATGACTAGGTTTGCAACTTAAGTCCTAAAGACTTATAGTTCTATAGACAATTCACTTTCAATCGTTTCTTCTGAGAGCCGAACGATATAAATGTCTTTTTCTACTTTGACCACTATATATTTTTCAAATCACACTATTGTTTCACAACACGAACCAGTTCCCAATACAATTTTTCTTATTATTAGAGCAATAAATAACACCATGATTTAAATACTCAAATTTAAGGGGATATAGTAGACGTAGCAAACGCGTAAAAGAAAGCATAGAACGACATCGGGACAGACGCCATATCTGTCCTTCTCGTGTAGGGTGTCCGCATTTTGCTTTTAGAAAGAAATAATAAAGAACATCAATACATCGATACGTAAAATGTGAAAACGATGGAATTAAAACAAAATAAAACTCAGAAAAAAAATATATTAACTCTCTATTTATCATAAATAAGTAATTACTATCTGTCCCGCCCGCTTCGCTGGGCAATTTTTATTATAAACAAAATGGCGAAGGATTTACGGAATTCGAAAAATGAGTAACCTAGAACCATCTACAAATCATCCCGCATCGAATATTCCCAGTCCCATGTCTATACGTTTAGTAGTTTTTACGTGATTGGCGAACAAAAACAACCTATTTTCATTATATATGTATAGATATAGTATAAATAATTCTATAATGTAGTGAACGGCTTGGCTACCGAGTTGTTTTATATTAATTCCAAGTGTTATACTAGATTATTAATAACTCAATAATTTTTATCGATGATTAAAAAAAGAGGAACCATTCAGTTTCTTTCCCACTCTCTTCTTCTCAAGGCGAACCAGCATGTGGAATTAGTGATAATATTAATGTCATTAGCAATTCGTTAATGACGTATTTTAAATGTAATTCTATTACATACGAAATAAAGCTATTTTTGATTTGATTTGAATACTCTACAAGAATACTCGGTCTACTATAACTACAACTGCATTGCATTATTATGCATTTGCATGATTTGCATTACATTATTACAGAACATTATCTGTGTACTTCAATTTATTATGTGTAATCTATGGTGCACTTTCTCTTCTTTGCAATCTGTCAGTTTGCAACACTGAGCATATAAATAAGAGTCGGAACTCTCATACAAAAATTATTTCTATGGATCGCTTCGAATATAGTACCAACATTGACAAAATTACAAATAGTGTTGCTCAATCTAAAAAAAAAAACCATTTTCAGGGATGGTATAATTATATTTTTACTAATAGTATATATTTTATACTGTATATTTCATAATTATAAAAGTGTGTTTTATATTTTGTTATGTATTTATTAAAATCAGTCACATTTAATGCTGTAATTATTACTGAAATTGTTTTCATTTTTTTTTAAGTGCAATAAGAAAAAAGTCTATAATGGTAACCCAATTAAATTTTTATCGATCTATTTCGACCTAATATCGACATCTTCATATTTTAAACCGTTTTGTCGTTTATTTTCGTGTTGCGTTGCATTAGGTGGAATATCTCGCTGCTTTATCAATTTTATGCTTTAGAGATTTATCATTCATCATAATTTACGAGCGTAAATATTGAGTTGAGCACTTACTTTTCCATTTGGTGTTTAAAGATTTATAGCACTCGTTATTTATATTAGAAGCCTAAAATGATCAACAAACCGCATCGATCTCATCGAATTTGTGAAATATGCCATTTAAGAGAGGTCACTATCACCGGAAAACCATTATTTTCGCAAGATTTCCGTTAGATGAAAACATGTAAGTACCTACATTATGCAATCCTATCTATCTATGTGTTTTTCGTCTTGGACTCTTTAATATCTACCTAAAGAATTTGCTTATTAAGGCATGGTAATAAGGACTTGAGCTTCGAGAAACAATATGATATTTGAGGTAACTACTATCCATTTGTGAAATAGGCCTTATTGTCATTTTGAACAGTATCTAATACACTAATTATAATATCTAAATAGTTGCGACTTACCTAATGATACACAAAATAATAATTGAATTGTATGATATATATGTATATGTACAGTGGAGATTAAATTAACTGGTTTAATTGTTAGCGTAAGGCATTTGGATAACCAAATTGCAGATGATTTTGATCAAGGCTTCTACTCTCATACAAAAGCCTTAATAGTAATAAATATCTGAATATGAAATATTTAATGTGTGATATTTAGTATATATAAAATTCATGAACCGATAATTTGAAGAATTGATCAAATAAATATAATTTTCCTGCTGCTGATTTTAAATCACGATTCTGGATATTCAATACCCAATGTAGGGTACATCCATACTACAATATCACTTATTATGAAATCATTTATACCTAACTATACCAAATCTATATCACCTATACCAGTTAACTTATGATTGGTGTCTCATTTTTTTAATGAAGTAATAATATTTATTTAATCTTTAAGCTAGAATACCATTCCCTTACGCTTTGATATGTTTAAGTACAGACATGACACGATACAGCGGTGTAAAGTTTAGTAACTCGCTTAGTGAGTGCTGGCCTAATTAAAACAACAATAAAATACTCGGGGCAGTGCTTGCACAGGGCCGGACAGATAGTGCCAGTTGTACATATCGGTGCATATACGAATTAGACTACAAAGTTTTTTTCAGGTGGCAATCCATATAATTATTAAATTATAATTGATGTCTAGATAATTGAGTCTCCACTGTAATTAAATCAATGAACTAGTTAATTAACCTTAAAAACATAAATTACCTCATTCAATTTTATTATACTTTCAGCTGTAAACAGTGGCTAAAGGTTGTTGGCAATGAAGAATTAGTGTACTTACCAATTGAGAAGCTTAATAAAATACGTTTTGTATGTGGCAACCATTTTTCAAAGGAAGATTTTAATAAAAAAGGAAACAGACTTAAGAAACATGCAGTTCCAAAAATAAATTTATCTAGACCTCCTTTTACTGATGTGCAGCTGCTCGATTTTCCTCAGCATTTATTTTCTAGAAATGGTAATTATTGTTATATAATAAACATTTTCATCTTTCTAACATCCTTCATAGTTTCCATAGTATTAGCTCTGAAATCTCACACATATCTATTAATTAATAGATGGTAAATAATTGAATATTTTTGTCATTTATTTCTTTTAATATGTCTGAGTCGATCCCAGTTCCAGAGTGATAAAAATGAATTGGTATTTTTGGCACCTTAATTGTAAAGATTCATTTTAAATTCACTAAAAGTAACAAACATTGGTGTGAGCATGTTTATTTAATCATATTCATGACATTTTCTATAAAGTATAACTACTTTCAATTTTATCGTTTTAACATTAAGTTTATGTGTGAAAATATTGTTTCTAGTTTCCATACAAGAGGAAATACCAAGCACAAGTCAGGAAAGACAACCTACCCTCAGCGAGTCGTATACTACAGGTAATCACATGAAAAATGGAAACGTATTTATTGTGTGGATTAAAATCAAACTATGCCATCTCCACCAAAATTACTTTTCAAATAAGGGAGTAAAAAGATTGTAGGATTTATTATAAGCTATTGCTATACAACATTGGATTGAAGAAAGTTTCATCATATCTTTTAGAAAACATTAAAACTTTCTTTTGGAAAAAAATGTAATGGAAAGAACACAAAATTGATAAAATATTTGGAGGTAGCATATTTTGATTTATACACGTGGGATTTAACTACTTTAGAATTAAATACTGTTGGGATTAGGTACTTTTGATTTGAGTAAGGAGCTTGAATAGCACAGGGTCATATTTATAAATAAAATTAAGTATTATTTTATTGTATAGGTAATTAAATGAAATTACTAATTATTATGCCTCTATTAATACTCATTGCAACATAAAACTGAAAATGAAAACCTGAAAAATGAAAACATAAAACAAACATCAAAAAGTTCTCATTTGAATTTGGTTCGATGTTTGGTCAACTGCATTTTTCAAAAGAAACCTTTGCATTTACTTAAATGGAAATGAATACTGAGTTAATTGCGACATTTCTTTACAGTTTGTCTTCCAATTATTTACAATACCTTCTGTATTAATCTGATTTAGGCAATAGAATACGGCTTAGATATATTTTGTTTGATCCTTTTCTTGACTGATCTTATGTTCACATATAATGATTTTACATTGTTCTTCGATAATTTATTATGGGAGGAACCTGTGATGATGAAAAATTATACAAGTAGATTTGTCAACATAATATACTAATTGTTTGGTAAATTTGGGGAGTGGTGCATTTTTAAACAATCAAATTATATTACAAGCAAATTGGGAGTCTCTTCCTGTAGTAGTTGAAAAATTCTTTAGCTCTTAATGTATACATGTGTAATTGTATCAACAAAATGCGTTTTGCAGAAGTGAATGTTTCTACTTTAAGACCTTTCTCATAATTGAAGACACATGGAGCAGACATTTTTTCTGACTTCCGAAACTAATATTAAACCTAGTGTTAAATATCAGTCTGAAAAACTCAGTTTAACTTCATATTCTAGTTTGCATTGATCTTTATACATTAGGTATAATTAAGTAATAGAAAGTTTAGGATGAAAATATATACATACTTTTTTTTAACTCGGCAGTAATGGCTCTCAATAGGTTTAATCGTTTTGATGAATTTCTCCACAGCTTCTCATTTTGAAGTATGTAAAACCTTTTTTCTGTCACCATCACAGTGTTCTTCAGTCATCCTACTAGTTATGCGATGGCGATTTAAAACTCCTTATAAACATTGTATTGTGTGAGGCGTTAATTCGCGGAAATCCATAATAGGCGCTTGCCTACAACATGCAGCATGCAACCCACCGCTGACCCTCGAATCTGCCTCTCCACTATAAATCTCTATCTAATGCTTTGCCTCTCCTTTCTCTATCCAATATCCAATCTCTATCCAATTGCTGTCATGCAATGGTTGACATTGCTTGACAGCGGTTCACTTAACGAGGTTGTGTCAGTTATTTTAACACTCCTTACACCCTGGTGTATGTGATTGCCTGCAATTTTCTGAGGATGTGCCTAGTTAGCATGAAATATACGTAGAAATTATTATTTTAATGATTAGCGGACTAAGATAATTATAAAAAGTAAAATTAGCACTTGGTTAGGTGTTCGATATCTGTCAATCCTCTCGAATCAATATTCAATTCTTTGGATTTGTATGGTGGAGCAACAAAACATTAACCTCACAGTACTAATACTAAATATCAGCCATGATAACAGAATCGAGAGTTCTGATTGGCTGAAGTGGATTTGTCTATTAATGTCTTGATTAAGACAAATATATGGGGATAAGTAGTTTTGAAACATATGTTTAAATTTGTGCCTGTTTTTTCATGAAACGATGGAGTAGGCTGATTTTGAATATTGCTACTTTAAAGATTTTTATTAGCTTGCAAAATCAATATTTAACTTTTTTGGTTTGGTGGAGTTGGCCAAATTTAATTTTAATCTGCACAATTGTTAACCATCACTAACAAGTGGTAGGGTAGGTATGAGTGGTAGTCTTTATTTTCATTATCGGAAAATGTGGTTCGATTTCTACCATGAGAATGCATTTATTTAAAGCCTAATTCAAATTAAACTGACCCCATGATCTATAAAACATGTTAAGCCATCAATTCTGATTTTTGTCATCTTAATGGTAGTTGTTATAGCTCTATACCAACCAATTATATGATTGTTCAGATTTTATGGTACATATCTAACTCCAACACTTTTATTGTCAACTTTAAGCTTTTATTGTTTTTTTTTTTGGTGAATATTACAAGATTTAATAAGAAAACAATTAATGTTTCTAGTTTTCGTACAAGAGGAAATGCCAGGCACAATTCAGGAGAGATACCCTATTCCAATCAAAGCATATGCCACAGGTTAGTACCTAAAAATATAACTCTGTGTTTATTAATGTCAACCATTATTAAGCAGTGGTTAGTTCTTATTATCAATGTGATTTGATTTCTACTCTAGGAATTCATTTATTTAGAAAACTTAATTCAAATTAAATAGACCCTCATGTTCTAGAAGACAAGTTAAACCGCTTCTCTTGATTGTTCCCATTTTAGATATTTGTTACAGCTCTATACCAACTAACCGTCTTATATGATTGTTTAGATTTTACTGCATATACCTGACTCATATAATTTTATTGTCAATTTTAAGCTCTTACTGTTTTTTGGTGAATATTACAAGATGCAGTAAGGTAAATAATTAATGTTTCTAGTTTCCATACAAGAGGAAATGCCAGGCACAAGTGAGGAGAGACAACCTACCCTGAGTGAATCGTATACCACAGGTGAGCATATAAAAAATAAAAATATATTTATAATTGTTAACCATTACTAAATAATGGTAAGTTAAGTAACAGAGGTAGTCCTTTTCTTCATTACCATATAGTGTAATTTGATTTCCATCCTGAGAATACATTTATTTAAAACCTAATTCAAGTGAAACAGACCCTCATGTTGTAGAAGGAATGTTAAGCTGTTGGTCTTGATTATTGTCATCTTAATGGTAGTTATTACAACTCTATACCATCCAGCCATCTTATGTGATTGTTTAGATTTTACTGTACTTATCTAACTCTAACATTTTTATTGTCAACTTTAAGCTCTACTGTTTTTTTTTTTGTGAATATTACAACATTTAATAAGGAAAATAATTAATGTTTCTAGTTTTCGCACAAGAGGAAATGGCAGGCACAAGTCCAGAAAGACAACCTATTCCAAGCGAATCATATGCCACAGGTGAGCACCTAAAATCGAACTGTGTTTATATATGACAACCATTACTAAACAGTGCTAGTCCTTAATCTCATTAACAGATAATGTGCTTTGATTTCTATCCTGGAAATGCATTTATTTAAAGCCTAATTCAAATTAAATTGACCCTCATGTTCTAAAAGGCATGTTAGGCTGTTGGTTCTAATTCTTGTCATTTTAATGGTAGTTGTTGTAGCTCTATTCCAACCAACCACCTTATATGATTATTTAGATTTTATTAAACATAGCTGACCCCAATATTTATATTGCTGTTATATTTATATTTTGTACTGGAATCCTTGAATTTTTGTGGTGATTATTACAAAAGTAAAAGAAGAAAAAAAAAAGAAAATCTTATCACATCATCCATGTAGTCTGTAATGTTCTAAAACTGCATTATTAAAAAAGCTATGATTGTAGAGTGCTCCATGGAGATAATTATTAAGATACGTTTAATTATTGAAGCATATGGAAAGAGTAGCAAATCATATTATTAAAAAATATTAAAACTGGTATTGAATAATTATTATTTACACATCATTTGTATAGTTGTGTTCTCCATAAATTAAAAATAAAGCTCTTTCGTTTCCATCATAACAATATTAATTATAACAAGGATTTCAGTAGCTTAGCTATTTTATTCAAATAATTTTAATAGTTTCTAATTATAATTTTCTTACAAGACTCCTGAGAACTACCTCCAAAATTTTGTTTTGTTTCAGATATGTCGCCAAGGAAAAGAAATTAATTCAACAACTGAAAAACAAAATATACATTGGCTAGTCTCAAAAAGTGCCAAATTAATTGAGAACATTGAATCCCCAATTTTAAAAGAACTCGTCTTGTCGGCATTTCAAAACCAGAAAAGAAAACCTACTGGAAGACGTTGGTCAACAAATCTAAAAGCAGCTGCTATTTGTATTTTAAAACGATCTCCTAAAACATATAGATACTTGCAAAACATAATCCCTTTGCCTAGCATTAAAACTTTAGGAATTTGTTACAGAAAGTCCCTATAGCACCGGCATTAATTATAAAATATTAGAGTATTTAAAATCAATATCTTCAAGCAGATCTATTCAAGATAGACTTTGTGCATTAGTATTTGATGAAATGTCAATAAGTAGTCATCTTACATATGATATGCCCTCTGATAAAATTGAAGGTTATGAGGATTATGGATCAGGGTATGAGAGGACAGATCAATTAGCAAATCATGCATTAGTATTTATGTTACAGGGTATTTGTGCTAAATTTAAGCAACCAGTTGCATTTTATTTCGTAAAAGACTCAGTATCGTCTCAAAAATTAGCTAGTATAATTATTGAGATAATTAGGGCCATAAACTCAACAGGTTTTAAAATAATTGTCACTGTTTGTGATCAGGGATCAACGAATATGGGGGGAATTAATATTTTAAAGAAGTTAACACATTCAACTTCTATACGTGACAAAAATTATTTTGTGGTGGATAGGCAAAAATTGTTTATTATGTATGATGTACCTCATTTATTTAAATCTATAAGAAACAATTTTCTTCTTAATGGTAACATACACTTTAACAATCGTGTAGGATATTGGTCCCATTTAATAGAAGTAGAGAAAAGAATAAAAATCTTTTGTATCTGTCCAAAATTAGCCCTGTACATGTTAAGCCTAAAGGAAAGGCTAAAATGAAAGTAAAATTGCAGCGCAAATGTTAAGTCATACAGTATCTGCTGTCTTAAAATTAATGACAGAGTCACGTCATTACCAAGAGAATAGTACTGCTATGATGGACACTGCTTTGATTATCGAAGAACTTAATAAGTTGTTTGATTTCACAAATGGTCCTTCCTGTGCTGAAGATATTAAAATAGGTCTAAGACAAAATGTGTCCATTAAAACCAAACATTTGAAGGTATGGACAGATTTTAAAAAAAAATTATTAAATACCAAATTCATAGATGCTGATGGAAAACCAAGTACAAAAGTAAAATGTCTTCGTGGTTATGTACTCTCAATGGATACATTACGAGACATTTGGTACTTACTTCGAAAGAAGTATGGTTTTAAACATATGAATTTAAGGCAGTTCAATCAGGATGCATTAGAAAATATTTTCGGTATAATTAGACAGTACAATCCGACAAATAGAAATCCTACTTGCACCAATTTTATAGCTGCCCTAAAAAGTACTATAATATCCGGGTTAACTGCCCCACATAGTAGAAGCGCTAATTGCCAAAAGATTATCAAAACTATTAACCAACTTTCATGATATGCTATTTGAAGAGAATCCTACTGAACCTGATTTAGATCAACATGTATTATCAAAACTACTGAATCTGAAACAGTTCAAATTACTGACGTACATTCAGAGGTTCCAGTTTTAACTATACCAGAAGAATTTGATATTGTTGAAACTGATTTCACTGAAATTGATAAACAACCGTTAGTGTACATTAGTGGTTATATAGCTTCTACGGTGGTCAAAAGCCTGAATTGTGTTGTATGTGAACAGGCTCTCCAAGAAAATAATCCTGAAAGCAATCCTATTTATTCTTACATAACTTTAAGAGAATGGTGGAAAGATCAACATGCATTGACATATCCATCTATAAAGTTATGTGGATTGATACAGGATGCTTTAGATATTTTGAAAAGAAGTAATTAATCAGTTACATGTAACAAACATTTGCCAATTGACTGTAACACTATTTTTAGTAAATGTGACATAAGGTGGATGAATTGTGAAACTCACACAGACATGCCTAAAATTGTATTAGATCGCTTAGCTCGTTTATTAATAAGACGACAGTGCCAAAGAGTAAATCAGGGGCTATAACTAACTGAATAATTTCCAATAACTAAATTTTCCATCCTATCTCTTAAACCTGATAATAATTTAACAGTATTTCAGTAGTGTTTATACTTACATCTGGTTAGAAAAGTCTAAGAATAGTTTCCAGGCAAAATTTTAGATTAATGAAGGTAAAATAACATTTTGAAATGTTATGGTTTTACTAATTGCAAAACCTATTTTCATGCAATTTCATACATCTGACTTGAATAGTTTTGATTATAAAATAACAATTCTTTGTTGAATCAATTTATATGCAAATTTGATTTAATTTTAATGTAATTTATTCACCCCTTAGATTAGGAAAGTGTAAAAGAAAATTATATAGGTTTATGGTCTTTATGTTATGTCCCTAATAGTAATTAATTTAATACATATCATGCTGTTGCTCTAAGTATGTGAAATTTTGTCAACTAATAGCCTGTAATCTTAAAATGTTTTTATGTTACATGATGAATTCGGGAGACGTGTTGGTGGCGCCTCGTACAGCATCTGAAGTCATAGATATAATAAAATGGAAAACAAGAGGAAATTTACTATTACACTTGAAATGTTTTTAAAGGTGATGTAAGAAAGATGAAATTTGGTCTATGGGGGATAGTAATTGATCTCTTAGAGTAATACGATGGTGTATCCATGTAATTCGGCGTCCGACATTCACTGAAGTAGGAATGATAGCCAAATGTGTAATCAGAATTGGTTTTTCATATAACTTGTACTTTCAGATGCTGAGAAAATAAGAAGAAAGCGAGTTGGTGTGGGGGCGTTGTTGACTGAGCCACTGAATTTGAATGGTAGCAAACATTATTCTGCAGCCCTTCAAGCCTATGGACAATTCTACTGATATTTTACAAAATGTGTAGTATGTTTAGTTTATAAATCGGAGGTCGGCTGTCTTTTCAAGGTGGTTTTGGCAGGCGAATATATCCCGGCAGCTCCGCTGTGAAATATTGTGCGATATAAATTGTTAAATATAGTGTTAATTAAACTATTTAAAAAATTATAATGTGAAAAGCGATGTCTGGGGATATATCGTGGTAGTAAGACGCCACCCGTTTTGTAAGATGTTCCACCTTATAAATAGGCTGCATCAGTCTACATTAGCAATTCGTTTTTTTGTATAATAACATACACAAATAATTAAATCTCAATTTTAATGTAACTCTGTATCCTATTTCTATGTAGAAGCTTTTGTGGTGTTGTCAAGTTTTAATATTGTATAAGAGCCAAAATTGAATGCAATAAGTTTTGAATAAATGTAATTAGTTAAAGTATTTCTGGGATAAACAACTACAATTTCCAGAAGTGGTGATCAGAAATATTGCTTGAATTGATTACAAAACTAGGAGACCGTTTCCTAACTTTTATTACTGTACAATTTAACAAATTAAAAGAAAGTTTTACAAATGTTCTACTAAACGTTTGTGTGTTTTCACTACAAACTGAAATCGTGGTGTGTTTTAGAAATATTTAATCAAGTAATTCTCTATTTGTGTATTTGTTATTATAACCACTGACTATGCAGGTCATTTTTTAATAATAAAGTATTGATTCTAATTGCGTTTTTTTTTACCTATTACTAAAATATAAATCTATTTAGCTACGCTAAAGATTCAAATTACCAAAATTTTATCGATATCTATATGAAGCGAATTTTGATTAGAGGACATCTCTAATGTCAAAATGACAGAATAACATTTCAATGTTGGTGACACTTATTTGGTGTGTAAGGTTGGTAATGAATTGTAACTATCAACGATTATTTTTTTCTATGGAGTTCCGACTCTTATTTATATGCTCAGTGGTTTGCAATTGGACGGAGACGGAATTTGGCGATTATTATACTCTACAGGAGCTGCAGTAGAAAAAGTGTCCGACCGACACTTTTAAGAGAGATCGTAAATGTGTACTCGGCACCGAAGAGCGATCGCTCCTCAATTCGTTTACCATTCTAAAACTTGTTTACAAGCGAATATTTACAAATAGATATATTGTTGCACACGTAGACGTGCGGCGCGTGCCTCCGCCGTGTACGTTTTGTATAAGCGTACGTGCTACTGTTATACTCCAACAGCATGATGTGCGTGTACCCGTAGCAGTATATTGGTGTGTGTTTAGCAAGGCGAGCGCCACATAATAGTCGTAACCATTTTCAAAAATTTGTTAGTATGATCAATAAATAATGAATTCGGAAAGTGGAAATTCTGATGGATATCGTGGGATGAACCCATTACGAGAAATAAAAAAACCTAAAACCAATGCACAAAAATGTAAGGAATATCGTGAAAGACAGAAAATGACGAAAGGGATTGAATTACGAAAGAAAAATGCACAAAAATGTAAAATATATCGCGAGAGACTAAAATCCATTAATAGTACATCAAATAAAACTTCTGCTGAATATAAGAAAGAATATCGTCGTAAAGTGAAATTAAAAAACCAAATTATTAAATTAAATGCCTTGTTAGCGAAACATCATTCACGTAAGTAAGTAATTCATCATTTTATATTATAAACTTGTATATCTAAAACACTAGCTTACTGGATGAAGTGATTTTAATTAACTAGAAAAGTAATAGTTATTTTTTTAATAAGTTAATTTAATTAACAACTAACAAAATGATTTATTATTTACATTTCAAGGGTTAATAATTCATCATTATTATTATTGAATTCAGAGCAGAAAATGCTACAATTTCTTCTATTTTTTATAATAATAATTAATAATAAAATGTTTATTTCAATAACTTTATAAACAAAAATATTAAAATTTTGTTACCATTCTTACATTTTCCTTGTTATTTAGTAATATATAATACACAGAGAAAGGAACTTTATTTCCACAGCGTGACATGTCTCTTATTTTTTTTTAATTTGCACTTAAATTTCTTTAAGTGTACCTCACATGTCATCAGCCACTGTACAGAACAGAACATAGGCAAAGTCCATTAATGAACTTCTAACTTTTCAAAATGGTGAACTATTAAAAGGTATTACAAGGGGCTTATGGTCCAGAAAACTGCTCTATAGTAAACTACATTCTTTTCGCAATTCTTGTTTCTTTTTGTTATTCTCGCTCTATCACTATCTTGTACTAATAGAAGCAAGAAGATGGAAATTAGTCAGGGACAGAACATGCAAGAGTGTTCCTCGCAGTCGGGGTCGTGCAACTTCATTAACCATGGGAGCTCTGTGAAAGCTGAAAGAGGCGCCTTTGCGGAGACTCATGGGGCTGTCGTGCCGGCCGCTTTGCAGGTAACAAACCACGCTTTAGTGAGTTAACCATTGACTCCATATACACCTAGGTATTAGTTTTGTTTTGTTTGGTCGGAACTCAGACCAAAGCCGATAAATCTTCATGTTATGTAGTGAATCAATAATTAAATATTGTTATATTTAACAATATAATTAATTAGTTTTCAGATATTTTCAGATAATTTTTTGCACATCCAGAATCAATCTTAAATTACTTGTATTTTATCCAAATACCCCATCCAGCCACAAGACGGGAGGTGTAAATGGGTTTGCCTTCTAATGCTTACCCCAAATAAAGAAATAAGTTTAATGCACAATATTTATTCATATTCAAACGACACGAGTTGTGGGCATGTAGTTCTTAATCATTGTGACTCCGGAGATACTATATCCTTTGAGATATTTTATTATCATTATTTTTATGTATTTGTAATACTTCAATATTATATTATTATTAAATAAGTATATTCTTTGTTTTGTATACCATTATATTCACTTTAGGATATAGGGCTATATATAACGGGTACCATTGAATAAACAAATTAATATATTTTTTTAACGTCAGCTCTTAAGTTGAAGTCAATAATTTTTAAATGTCATGGTTGCGTGTTCTGTATCACTGCCAACAATCAAACAATGCTTATTCATCAAAGTCATAATGCTCTATGACGTAAAAAGTTAGCACATCTGGAAACAAAATCTTCTATGAAAGAAATTAATAATATAAGTATATGGTTTCTTAATTTTGATCTGTATATTTTCCAATACGGTGTAAAGATTTGATGAAAGTTCCGCAATGAATAAGGTATAAAGATCTGAGGTTTGTTGGTGAATACCAAAAGGCGGATACAGAAGTCAAGAGCTGGTTTATTATTTTTTAAATATTATACTGAATTTCTTTTGATATTGCTCATTAGAAATTAATGTTTTGAGAATTTATGTAAATCTTTATTATGTGTGGCAATTTAAATGAACCTATGTTTAATTTAACAACCCAAGACTCAACTCCAATATTTAATAAATATTTTATTTAAAATGCTATACCTACTCATGGAGGATAAACACTTCACACGATTGCTGATGCAGGAGCTTTTAAAATCATTGTAATTTTTATAAATGATGTAATACCAATTTTCGACATTTTCTCAAATTAGAGCTTTACGTATTATTTACAAATCGCACAAACTCGGCAGTAGCTTTCCTCATCGTAGTACTTTCACTTCAATTTTGTCAACTAAAACTTATCCATGTATTTATTTTTGATTTATGTGTATGTCTGCTAATTGATGTTTCTTTAAATGCTAAAGATTGAGTGCTGTACTTGGAGAGCCATTATGAAATGAAAAGACTTAGTAATATGAATATATTCAGTTTTTTTTTTATACATGTATAATTTCATTAATCCATCTGCAAAGAGTATTTGCTCGACAGGGCTGTGATGAAGTGCCTGTGGCGGTCAAGTTAGAGCTCGACGTCAAAGATGCAATCATCACTGAAGACGTGGAGGAGAAATACACGGGTTCATGGGAAGATTCTATGGCTGACAGCAGCTTATTTATCAAAAAGGTAACACAGCTCTTTGGTTCAGCGCATCTGTTCTCACATTAATTTGCACTTGAGTGGGTGCCATGCTTTCAGAATGTGCTTCAGTGTGCAGAGCTTCCATATTTTTAGGATATGTGTACAGGTGGATGCTCATGGACACTGTTTCTCTGCCATGCAGCTCGGAGCCCCAATAGCTCCAACGCGATCCTAAGCGTCATCACTGGGCGATGACACATTTGAGTGTATGTACTTATAATTAATTTATTTTAGTCCAAGTTACATAATGTGTTTCACGGATGTTGACCCGTTTGGACCTGAAAATATTTATTTTCAAAATCAAGTGTTTCTGTTTATTTTTGTCATAAGAGTGTCATAAAACATAAAAAATATTTAAAAAAATTAAATTTGTATAGGGTAGGTAGAAAGGGCTGTATCATATCATATATGTGATACATTAGGCTCATATATAAGCATTAATACCAAAGTTAGTAAAGAAGACCTATATTGTTTAAATTATAATTATCATGTTATTTTTTAATGTGATAAGCTAGGAAACAGTCAACATGTAAACCAATATCGCACTTGACGCATCTTGCAGGACACAATCGATAACAAAGTCCACACCTAGTTCTTTTATTTTGTGGCTGTTTGATGACATAGTGGCCTTTTTCATCAAACCTGGCATCCATTGCAAGTGATGATAGTCTACTCGGTTCTGGTTTACTTCTACTTCTGGAATACTGATTACGACTGACTGATTGGGAAGGGAAAAATTGTGATGAAACCTATATTTTAAGAGAAGGTTTAACTGAAATCTCAATGACATTTTAAGTCCTTGACATGCCTCGGACTAGCGTGAAGTTCCAACTCAATAATCTCTTATCAGAGACAACTATATCCCACTGTGATATTACATGTGTAGTATTTACAGGATGCATAATAATTTGTTCCTCTTTCAGGAACACGATTTTGTTGTGAAGAAGGAACATGAAACGGCTGGAGTGACAGTCAAACATAAGCTGGAAATCGAGCCGACAGTGCTGCAGTCTCATACGGCAGCCCCCCTACACGTATCCACTCCGATCGCTCAGGTACCACGTAATTTACTTACAGGGATAATTTACAGGATTGAATTTACTTTGTTTTATATTTTTGTAGCTTAATTCAATGTTAATACCCAAACAAAAAAATTGCACTGTGGCTTTTCTGAACTAGTTATTTGTGCATTGGACTACACAATATGTGTATTATAAAAAAAACTGGTGTAGATTGATTTGTATATACTTCAAAATTCCAATGAAATTTTAATGAACAAATAATTAGTTTCCTGCTATTTATTGCTACTGTTTTGGATTGGAAAACTAAAAGATGTGCATTACTCTCACAAAGGCTATGCAGGTTTTTTAGAACGTCTTTATAGCGGTAGTGGAAAAATATGTATTTATATTAACTAGATTTTTAGTTTAATTTAATGGTGTCAGTAAATGTTAGAGGATAAATAGAACAGAACTAAAATGTAGCGCAGTCCGCTGCCAAACACCCCATCTAGCAGTGTTTTAGGGACTTTTTGGTATGGGGTTATTTATTTCAAAATTCTCTTATAACACAATTCTCAATTTTAAGTAATAAATGAGTATTCTATATTTAATAATATGAGTGATATTCATTTATAAGTAAAACAGTTAGGCCACAAGCTAATCGTGGTTACAGGCCATCGGTAAGTTTTGTTACAAGATGTAATGTGATTAGCAAGGATTCGTGGTGAAAGTTAAATTTCAGTGTTGTTTAGGTTTAACTTTGGAAAAAAACAGCCGACTTTTTCATAGTGTAACCCGATAAAGACTAAGGCTTGCTCTTAATTCGAATCGAACCAAAATTGTAGGCGAATGGTTTTTCCTATGAGGGAGTTAATCTCTTACATCAAAAGTTCAAGCTTACACAAGTCGATAAGCCTGGATGTGTCCTTGTCAGACATCCTTAAGGTCACCTTTTGGTCTCCTCAGTCGACGAGTGCTCGTCCTCCCGCCGCTGCCGCCGGCCCCGGGGACGGCGCTGCGCCCGCGCCGTTCTGCACTGGTGAGTGACCACCGCGCCGCCGCCCGCCGCACGCGCTCGCCTTTCGGCCGGCCGAGATCGCCCTCGCCGTCGCTCACATGTCCTATATCTAGCTTAAGCCGAAAAGTCCAAAACACTAGGACCATGTTTTTATTCATATCAGTTAATAAGAAGAAGAGACTCATGATTATAATAGACACTATCGAGTAGCTTTTGCCTGAAACTTTGCTAAGTAATTAATAAAATACGGAGCTAGAAGTTTGATGCCAAATGTCCAGCTAATCCATCCAGTTCATAAGGTGATTTTAATAGAAGCAAAATAAATGAATAAACTTCAAAGTAATAAATTCACTTAAACTTGTTTTAAATTAGTTGCTTTTTTCCACAAATGATGATGTATTTTGGTACACAATCGATTTTAAAGTTTTCAATGCAGCTATTAATGGGTAGCCCCTTTCAGCTAACTAAAGCGGTCATAGAGAATATTATAGACATCCTTTTTGTTGAAGCTTTTAAAACACACCCGATTTTTATTATTATATAGTTCGTCTCTTAATTTTGTTTTTATTTACAATTACATGTTTGATATTTATGTATTTTTAATTAATATATTTCACTTTTACAGTATTGGCTCAACCGGCACTGCAGATGAAGTAGAGGCTGATCATTGAAATGGAGCTTTTAAATTACTATCTTTGCAATTTATAGGCAGGAGACATACCGAGAGAAGGCAATATCTCACAAACAGTAGTAAAGGAGCACTTTTATAACAGTTCAGGCAGTGAGGACGCGAGTGAAGGTACAGAGGAGAAGCACCGGTGTGGATATTGCATCAGGTCACCAACTCAATGTGACCGCAGCACAGATGTGACGAGGGCTGAAGCAGTCGCACATCTTGGAGGGAAGCAATATAAATGTGATTACTGCAAATAGAGTAAAACAAACAGGTCATAGTACATAAAACACATGCACGAACATGTGAATGGAAAACAGTCTGTGATAATGTTGTATTTATATTACGGCATATGAAAATTGGTATGCGAGCTTATACTGACGGACAATCTTATAAATCTGAAAAGTATAAATATAGTTTGATTTTATGGATAGTTTAAAAAAGCATGTGAGCACTGAAACATGAAAAACTCTGTAAAACGGTTGACCTTGCAGGCCACCCTGAAACTTTATGGTATTTATCAATGTCTTTTAGAGATTTTTGAATTGTAAATATTATTAATGAGTTTTTGTGCTCTAGAATGTGGAACATGGTTAACCCTTCAAGTCATCCCTGAAACTTCTTACTGCTTTCGAGCTCAAAGTGTCAAAAATGAAGGAGTAGTAAATTATTGAGCTCATCATGTTCAAAAAATCGTTGTTAATGCCTTTCAAGCTCTCCGAGCTCATATATATAGTTCTAATACATTTTGAGCTCTTACAATTCAAAAATGTATATGTATTGGAAACTGCTTTTTTTAATTTTTCAAGTACTATATCTTTGGATCTCGCAGTGCGTTTAAGGCGTCTGACACAGTTTTATAAATTGAAAAAGATGACTAAATACCACGCATATTTAAAAACAAAGATTTTTGAAAATACCTTTTTCTTCGAATTTTTGTTTAAGAGTATCTCTCAAACGAACCGACCGATGTTGATGTAATTTACGATGATCGACGCTATTTCTTAAAGAAAACATTCTTCAAATTTTAGAAGTTATCATTTGAGTGGTTAAAATATTCTAAAAAACAATTTTTGAAAAATATTTATCTAGTAATATCTTTTGAACAAATTCACCTATTTTGATGAATTTAATAGTTATCAATGTTGTTTTTTAAGGAGCACGACTAAACAGATTTTTGAATCTATCTGTAGAACAATTTACAAAATATTGTAAAAAAAATTTTCTCCCACCGATTTTTATGCAGTTTGTGGAAGTCGCTGCAACTGTTTGAGGAAAAGATTTGATTAGATTTTGGTATCGATCGGTAGAGTAATGTAAAGGTTATATAAAAAAATATTTATCTTAAAACTTAATTTTTGAGATTCCTCAAATACGCGACACTAGTTCAAAGTATCAGGAAGTTTAAGTTAAGTGGATTTATTTTGATTGTCGTAAACTGCGTTTCTATCGGTTAATCTGTTCAAAAGTAAAGTTATGAAAGATTTTTCACACACACATGCCCACTCTTCCCAAAACCCTTAAACAGCATCTACCCTCACACGCACATACACAAATACATAGAGAGATATGTACATACACACAAGCAGAGAAACAGAAAGATACACACACATCAACTTCAAGATTTGCTGAAAAAACGATTTTCGTTTTTTAAGTTACAGTTACTGTTTTCACCATCGGGGTGAAAACAGTAACTTTCTAATTTCATGAAAATTTTACAATTTTCATAGCAGAAAATTAAAAAATATAAACTCCACACAGGAGAGAAACCGTTCAAATTTGGGCAGTACAAATACAGTGCGTTTCAACTAGACAATATAAAAAAATTTAAAATCACTTGTGCAGATGAAAAACGTCCTATTAGTAAAGAGTGTGAGTATAATGCACTTCCGATAGCTCATTTGAAGAAGCCCCTATGCTTGTACCAGCACAAATACTACATAAAAATTTATTAATGTTTGCAGTATGAATACAGAGCATTTCAAATAAATGCTTTAGAAAGGTACTTTCAAAGTATTAAGAGCGAAAAACCTCATGATCATATGTGATCGTGAAACCAGCGGAACTCACATAGATCATTCTCAAAACAAACACAATGACACTGAATGATGATACATTCATCAATCATGACATGTATTGTTATATATATTGTTCTAGGTAATAGACATTGAATACTTCTCATCAGCGACTTTCCAATAGACTTCCAGTGCTGTTTACGCAGAAAAGGCATACAGAATTTGGCATATGTAAAAACTTGCTAACGAGTTAATTTCGGCTTCTTCCGCCCTGGTGACATAGTTTGTTGTCTGGGGACATTTGAACGCGGTAGATCCACGCTGTAGTCAGCTCGGCCACAGCACGAGCGCGGGCCGCGACCGCCGAGGTACCACACTCAGAATACGGACGTGAAGTAACGTTTACGTTTTGTCCAATGAGTGACAGTTTTGGTGTCCTTTTTACTTTCGCATCTGGCCGATGCCAGAAATGCCGCACACTTTATGAGAAGTTGTGAAAGATGTCGCGAGCCTCCTTGGTCTTTGGGAGTATTACTAATACTAGTACCAGAGTCGTCTTTGCGGTGGATCGCGTGCACCTGGTAACCCTGATTTGTGAAGTCATTTTTTATAGCTGCGGTCTAGAAGTCCGCGGGTACTCCGCAGATGATCTCGGTTAATTTTCGCTCCTCCTCGAGGGCGTACATATGAAACTGTTTTTTTCAATAAAGTATTTGTTGAGATTTCAGAAAATTTCAACATCAGGACAGCAAATTTTGATGCCTTCATCCCCAGCTATAAATATTTAACACTAATACCAAGAAAAACATATAGAAATTTAACAATAATACCAAATAAATAAGGACATACTTTATAAAATATAAGATAAAAACCGCATGTTGGTTGATAAAGCTAATAATAATACAGGTGATCCTCGATAAGTCGAAAACCTTCAAAACTCGAAAAAAAGTTTTGTTCCCTTCCTCTTCAGCCCCAAAACCTCCACTCGAAATCTTATCCTCTTTTAGTCAAAATAGTGAGCCTCTAAAAGCCATAGGTACATATTTTCCCTCAATAACTCGAAATAAATAGTACCTCTGTATTTCGAAGTAGCAATGTTTTATTTTACAACCTTTACAATTCGATTATTGGAAACTTATTACCTCTATGGCTCGATGAAAAACAAGTTACCGACTAATTAAGCAAATACCGACAATATATACCAATGTTTCCTAGAAAACAATTTAGAAGTATACAGTAAATATAATTGTCAATTCTAGTACATGATAAATGAATTTATGACTGATATCAACACGATTACAAATCATTTAATTGTTCTCGATTAAAAATTTGTCAGAAGTATTGTTTTACCGTTAACCGAAACTAATGATTTAGATGACAGAAGGCTCAAATAATACGATATGTTGATACGAGTTGCCATCAAAGAGGTACGAATACCATTAAATACTTTACGGTATTATATAGAGCAAACCGGCAACTCGAAAGAACAAGAATTTTCTGCTCATGCCTTAGACAATGCTATAAATAAAGAACAACCGGATTATCTGAAGCAAAAGAAAAATTCTGACTTATTTTAAAATATACCTACATAGAATCAAGGATTTTTTGAAATGTTTGTTTATAATAAAAACGTATATATTAATAATAATATCAAACACCTCTGTAAGTTGTAGTTTTATTTATTTTACCTCTAGCTCAAAATTGGCCATCCGCCAAGTCGAAATCCTTCAAAGTTGAACACTATAACATTATACCTATATGACTTATGGTATATTAACTACCATATAGTGTATTATCTATGCCTATATGCTTTATACCTAGGTATCTAATATTACTTTACTATTTTATTCCTGTTTATTACAAATGTTTACTTATTATTAAAATTAAGTTAGGTAGGCGTAAACGAGTTTAGAAAATAATATTGGATTGAAATAATTCGTCGGGAATCAAAATAAATATGTGGGTTGCCTTTTAAATGTATTATGAGACCAATATATTTAAAAGACAATCTTTGAACCCCGTGATGGACATTTATCGAATAATTATTATTAATGATAGATAGTATTATCATTGTCAAATGAATTACGATATTCAACCATTTAGACATTAAAACTTCTGTAAGATTGAGTATCAAATTAATATGCATATCAATTCGGTCTGGCTCTTGCTTAACAACCACGTTAATGTCTGGCAAATTTATTTTATACTTCTTAATAACGTAATATTAAAGTTACAGCTATTCTAAAATAATTTGAAAGCTATTATTGTTTTAAATTAAAAATAGGGTATTTCATTTTATTATCAATAATAGAAACGTCTGGTAATTATAAATTAATATTTCTTATGGTTCATAAAAGTAAATGAAAAAAGAAGTCTTAAAATTATTTGAAAATTTAATATTTCTACGTGAGTAGGTGCTATACGCATAGGTAAACGCCTCTACCGGCAGCCGAACGATCCGCGCGCGGACCGAGAGAGCGATAGAAAAGACATATCAAATTACCAGTTTTCTTAAAATTCTCATTTTGCGAACGTTTGCTACCTCTCGTACCATTAGCAAAATTGTATGAAAACCCTTGAAATTATGTACTTCTAATGATGAATACGTACTTATCTACTACTGTCATTCAGATCATTGTGCTCTGTGGTCTCAAGATCTGTATACGTCGGCGAACTTATTCTGTGAACTTTTGTTGTGGAGTGTGGAAGATAATTTTAAATAGGCTCATAGTTTTTAGTTATCCTTGAGCACTATTGGGTTTTTTCTATGTTTTCTCCTATAGAATGGCTGATGACATATTGGAGTACCTGCAATGCAATACAAATTAATAACATTATAGATTATTGCAGTACAGTGAAGTGTTTATGGTAAAGAAAAAACTGATAGGGTGTTATATAGTGAGTTCTTTTCTGGATTATTGTTTATTTTCGCTATTCTCGCACTATCGTTATATCGTACTGCAAGCAGCAAAAAGTTGGACTCTAGTCGAGAACAGGACATACAAAAGTGTTCCTCGCGGCTGGGGTAGTCCGACTTCGTTAGCCGTGGGTGCGCTATGGAGGCCGAAAGAGCCGCCCTTGCGGAGCCTCACAGGGCTGCTGCGCCGGCCGCTTCGCAGGTAATAACCGCGCTTTAGTGAGTGTGCAGAATTGGTTCTGTGTATGCCTCGGTAAACATTCTGTTTGATTAATACTCACACTGGCTAAATTCAATAAACCTCGATGCTATATAGTGCACTAATAATCAAAAATGTTTCAGCACTAATAACACAGGATTACAAAAATAAAATTTGGAAGATTTTTTTAAATTTCTTATTTTTAATTCAATACTTTTTAATGTTTTGACTACAACTAACAATTATAGCACCTTGTTAGGACTAGCTTCAGTATTTTCCTAAAAGAATCTTAAAATGTTCTCTTGTAGTTCAATATGAATAATATTTATTCCACTACCTAAGGAAATGGGAGGTCCCGACGCTGGGTCATAATCACTATGACAAAGATACTGGGTCTCAATTAATGTAGTGTTCCAATTTACACTTATTCAGAACTGTTCATGATCAGTATAGGTACAGTGCTTGTGAAATTATGTCATTGCATGTTGCGTTTGCACAATGTCCATATATTCAATGTTTGAATATTTGTACACCATTAAACTGTGCCATGTTAGTAGTAGACAGCAAAGCGACAAGTCAAGTCAATGCGAATCAGCACTCTAAGGTCACGACCGCCGTCGGTCACCATGGTCGTGCGCGGATTCAACTCACATGGCTTATAGAAAGAGATAGCGATACCTTGTCTGTGTGCGAGTGAACATGATAACTCTTAGCAAGTGAACGACGCATCAAAGGCTTCGATTTAGCCACTTACTGCTGCCTGCTAAAACCTACACAATTTGAACAAATTTTGCAAATCAAAATTAGTCAAAAAACATTACAGAAGTATACAAAATGGATTGTTACTGGTAGGGAACAAAGTATTTTCTAGTTTCTTATATAATTAAAACTATGTTATGGAGGACAAATATTCCTTCACAGGAAAATGGTTCTGAATGAAACGGCGTCATCATTGCATTTTTCATACACACACTGGCTTCTCTTTCTTTGGTAGACGCAGCTTTTCTTTTTTTTGGTTCTTCTTCTGTCAGCCAACTTAAACTGATAAATTAGGCCAGATGTGCTCCAACTTATGTAGACAGGAGTGCATTACCCCCTGCACTCCTGTGTACAAAATAGAAGCATATTTACAATAAATTATACAAAAACTATTAAATAATTATCTACAATTAAATATATTTATATATTAAACTTATTTTTATATATATATATTTATAACGATTAAACATATTTATAACGTGGGCAGTGCCCACATTACTTATTACAATTTCGGATATTTATCTCAGCAGGTTGCATGCAGATACCTTAAGTTTTTACAGTTCCATTTTCCCCTAATTTTTCCCTATTGTTGTCCTTCATATAACCCTCCTATATGTTAGCAAGCTGACTATATGCCCTAAAAGCCAAATTATCTTGTAACTGAGTCATACAGCCATACAATCCCATGCTGGTACCATACAATCTGGTTATATGCCTATCAAATATATCTTGAAATATACCGACAGTCTAGTGGACCAATTATGTTCGTCTATTTTTGGGGAAAATAAAACACACTCCAAATGTTATTATTCCATAAGCGAGACTATACAATTCAATGTACTCTATTATGATAACATTCTGATCAGGCGTATGTGCTTTGATATTTGTGTACTCATGGAATTATACACTTTTACACAAGACTAACTAATGAAATTACAATTCAAGTAAATGTAAACTTAATTAGCTATGTATTTGAGTATTGTTGTCTGTAGCATGTGTTGTATAATGCGATACTATATAGCGTATTGTAGTTTTGTTGTTTTTTTTTGTCTATAAATGAGATATTGCTGGATGTCAATGAGTTCACTTTATTTGATAATTTGTTTAATTTAATGTAGTTTTGCAATGTCACAAAAGCCAAAAACATATAAATATTGCGTTTACAAAGATTTACCTCATACAATTCATATCTATGACTTAAATTTGATCCATGATTTTCGCATAGCCTGCAAAGGTAGTGTGGCAATTATAAATGTTACACATTTTATATATAAACTAAAATAATTATCTATTTGTTGAATAAAATATTAAGTATTATATTTGAGAGTTGTCTCCTCAAAAGTATTTTATACAGAAACAATTTCAAAGTTTGTGCAACATTTAATTAAAACCTAATATTAGAAGATAAATACTTCAGAATTAACCGATTTTTATGAAATTGTGATAGAAACAAACTCATTTTCTTATTCACTACATATTTTTATACCAAATTGTTGTAGAGCTTTTTAAAAAACTTCTAAGTCGCAAACAGTTGTGATTGGTGTTCAGACATTTTTAGATTGTTTTTTGGACAAACAGAATACATGTAGTGTTTACCCAAATATGCCATTGAGTCAATAGATGGAATCTGAAAATAGATCTGACTTCTGATGCCAACCTCAAAATATGTATAGTGCACAGTACTTATTTATATGCAAGAGTCATATGCAATAGAAGGCATATAGTTCATAATTGTTGTGACCCTTGAGACACAGCATATATCCTTTGTGATGTTTTGTAATAAAATATATTCTTATTTAATATCGGGACCTTGAATAAGTTCTCGCTATTTCTTTTACAAAATAAAAGCTTTATTTAAAATTATAAAGAACAAAAACATTTCATTCAAAGTATTGCCCATCACTAGCGACAATTTTCTCCCATCTTTCTAGCAGTATATGAATTCCGCATCGGAAAAACGACATGTCTTTTGAGGCTATCCAAGAATCGATCCATTTTTTAGCTTCTTCATAAGAATGAAATCGCTGGTCAGCTAAGCCATGTGCCATCGAATGGAATAGGTGAAAATCAGAAGGGGCTATGTCAGGTGAATATGGTGGGTGGGGTAGAATTTCCCATTGAAGTGTTTCCAGGTAGATTTTCATGAGTTTTGCAACATGAAGCCAAGTGTTGTCATGTAGCAAAATTACTTTGTCGTGTCTCTACTTAAACAGTGGCCGTTTTTCTTTTAAGGATCAACTTAAACACATCAATTGAAGTCGATAGTGATCCCCCGTCATAGTCTCATTCAGTTTGAGCAGCTCATAATAAATTACACCCTGCTGATCCCACCAAATACAGAAAAGAAGCTTCGAGCCATGTATATTTGGTTTTGCAGGCGATGTTGATGCATGGCCGGGCTTACGGCATGATTTTCTAAGCTTTGGATTATCATAGTGTATCCACTTTTCGTCGCCAGTCACGATGCGGAGCAAAAAACCTTTCCTTTTCTACCGTTGAAGCAGTAGTTCACACGTGAGAAAACACCATTCAATGTCTCTCAATTCATATGGTACCGAATGTCCTTGCTTCTGGATCATTCCTAAAACTTTTAAACATTTTGAAACAGTTGATTCATTTACTTGTAATGTTTTTCCTAGTCCTGGTAGCATCTGATATCGGTCTTGATAGAGTAATTTCGCCAACTTTTCGTTTTCAAATTTTTTTGGTCCACCAGAACATTTTTTATCCTCAAATTCTAAATTATTATTTTTGAAGTGTCGAAACCAGTCTCTGCATGTAATATCCGACAGAGCATTGTCACCATAAGTTTCAGCAAGAATTTTATGTGCTTCAGCTGCAGATTTCTTGTGAAAGTAGTGCAATAAAATTCCCCGCAAGTACACTTTATTTGACACAAAAGTAGACATTTTCAGAACTGAGAAAAAATTTCTTTGTTTACACTAAAGTGAACTACCATACACTGAAATTTAAGGTTAGATACACTACTGCCTTGCATGTGTGTTACCATTCAAAATTACATGAACGGGGTACTGCTACTGCTACTACTGAGAACTTATTTAAGATCCCAATATATTTTCATAATCAATTCAAGAAGAATATATAACAGGTGCCACCCAATAAACAAGTTTTGGGAAAATTAAAAATAAATATTAAGTTTTCAGAATAGCTCTTATATTAAACTCAATCATTCTTTAAATCTTTAAAATTGTTCATAATGTAGCGTCATCCACATTCGAATTAATGCTTCGTTCATTAGAATCATACTACTTCATATCATGGAAAGTTAGCATGCCCAGAAACAAAATTTTGCACAAAGAAAATAGTAATGTAATAATGTAGATAAGTGTTGTAGTTCTTTAATAAATTCACTCCATCTTTTCAAATATCAAGGATGTGGTTTAAAGATGCAATAAAAGCTCGGCAAAGAATAAGGAATACAGATGCGAGGTTTATCGGTGAATGCCAAAAAGCTGATACAGAAATTAAGAGCTGGCTTTTAGACTGGCGTCTGCGTCCAAACATCCTGAACAATTTGTACCAGATCTGCTTGAAATACAGTCTTTTATGCTAATTTTTTTTTTTTTTTTTTTTTTCTGCTCAACACAGCAATCTGTTTGGGGTCATTTAGCTGCTATCTTTGTTTGACAGGTGTCTGCAATCTGTCTTATTTTCAGTGAGGAAAATCCCATTGGCCTCTCTCACCATTCCTTTGTAAATCTTAGTGAAAGATTAGGTACACTATTCCTCCTCAGTCTAGTGTGTTGTGTACTTCCAGTACCTGACAATTCGGAAGCTAGAGTATTAACGTGTTTGGCTAGTTTGAGTTGATAGCTTAGGCTACGTATGGCGATTTCTTGCTTAATGGTTTTAAGCCTTAGGTCTTGCAAAATATACTTCTTTTGGATGCATTTTGGTATGTTGAACATAGATCGGATAGCTTTGGTTTGAAACCTTTCTAGGATCTCTATGTTGCTGTTACTTGCTGTCCCCCAGAGCTCAATACCATAAGTCCAAACTGGTTTTAATATTGACTTGTAAATTGCCATTTTGCTTTCGTTGTTTAACTGTGACTTCCCACCGATCAACCAATACATTTCTCGTAACTTTGTGCCCAAACATTTTCTTTTACTCCATATGTGCTTTTTCCAAGTTAATCTCCTGTCAAGGTGCATACCCAGGTACTTAGCAGCGTCACTGTGAGGGATCTGTTCTCCGTTTAGTGTAATTGGCGGACAGTCGCCTTTCCTTAGGGTAAAGGTAACATGTGCAGATTTGCTCTGGTTGGCTTTTATTCTCCAAGTCTTCATCCATTTTTCCACTTCAGTTATGTGCTTTTGTAAATTTGATGAAGAAATAGCTGCATTTTCGTGTACAGACATTATTGCTGTGTCATCTGCGTATGTAGCGATGAAAGTTTTGTTGTCTGTAGGGATGTCGGCTGTGAATATGAGATACAGCACTGGTCCCAGGATGCTACCCTGAGGTACACCTGACCTGATTTTGTACAAGTCTGATGTTATATTATTTAATTTGACTTCAAAGCACCTTTCACTCAGATATCTCTTCATTATGAAGTAGAAGGAATGCGGTAAGTATTTTTTAATCTTAAACAAAAGACCGTCATGCCACACCCTGTCAAAAGCCTGACTTATGTCCAGAAAAACCGCTGAGCAATATTTCTTGGTTTCCAGTACATGGCTGATAGTGTCAGTAAGCCTGTGTATCTGTTCAATGGTGGCATGTTTTTGTCTGAAGCCAAATTGGTGCTCAGGTAGTATGGTATCCAAATGAGGACGCAATCTGTTCAGGATAACCCTTTCAAATAGTTTGCCGATCAGAGGGAGAAGACTAATTGGTCTGTAGGATGACACTTCCTCTATCTGTTTGCCAGGTTTGAGGATCATTACAATCTGAGCAAGTTTCCACTGTGTTGGATAGTGGCAGAGTCTCAAGCACGCGTTAAAAAGTATTACCAGGAACATTATGCCTTTTTTTGGTAAATTACTGAGCAGTGTAGAGTCTAACAGATCGTAGCCTGGAGCCTTCTTTTTTGGAAGCGCTTTAATTTCTCCAGCAATCTCTGCAAGTTTTACGGCTTTTAAGGGAAAGCATAACAGATTTGGTGATTGCAGGTAGCTTGCGATTTCATCATCCTTTGCAAGATTATTACTAGTCAGAGGTGTAAAGACTTCGTGTAGATGCTCGGCAAAAGCAGTTGCCTTGTCATAGTCAGATCTAGCCCAGGCTCCCTCTTGTCTCCTCAAAGGTGGAACATGATTTTAGGTCGTTTGAAGTTTTCGTCGCACGCCATAGCGAGTAGTTAGTGTCTTTATCAGCAGTGAGGTGGGACAGATGACTTTGAAGGCAAGAGTTCTCATGTTCTTTATCATGTCTTTGAGTTGTTTTGTTGCTTTATTTAATCTAGTTTTATCGATAGGATACCTAGTTCTGTGCCACTCACTTCTCAATTTGCGTCTTTCTCGAACCTTCTGACAATGCTCCTAGGATAATCCTTTTGTTTGACCTTCACTATTCGCTTTTAGGTTTTGGTGTGGATGTAAAGGCCGCCGTGTGTATAATACTATTAAACTTTTCGATGCTGGCCTCAATGTCATCATTAGTTTTAAGTCTAATATTTAGATCCACTTTGCCAGAGATAATTTCTCGGAACAAATTCCAATTTGTATTTTTGTTATAGGTATAATCCGGTGATTCAATGGGAACTACATGTTTGAACAGGTTTAGGATAACTGGTGTATGATCCGACGACAGATCCTCACATTTTTCAATCTTTAGGTAGTGTTGTCCGACATTTTTAGTAATATAAACATGCAGTAAGTCCGGTATTTTATTTAAGTCTGTGGGCCAGTAAGTTGGCTCGCCATGTGATATGCTTTCCAAGTTGAGGTTTTTGTTAGCTTGGTAGAGTTGCCGGCCGCGAGGATTGATCAGTCTTGATCCCCAATTTTTATGCTAATAATATTATTTTTGTCATGTAATACTAAATTTATTTTCATATTTCTTATTAAAAATTTATGTTTCGAGAACTGACATAATCTACGCTGCTAAGTGTGGTAGTGTTTTTAAATGAAGCTATGTTTAATTTGCAAAACCTTTACATAATTCCAATATATTTTTAAAAAAATGTAAAAACAGTATATGTTCTCATGGAGAATATGAGTTCATGTGATGGCTGATGTAGGGGGATTTAGTCATTGTAATATTTATAAATAATGTAATAAAAACTTTCAATGATTACTTGAATTAGAACATTAATTATTACTTACAGTTATGTATATATAAATAGTTTACATGAGGTATGTAGTAGTTAATAGTGCGGCATCACCTTAAGCTTGTTTTATAAATGTTATGTCAGTCTATAGGACTAAAATTATTTTGTTACTTTGTAGACTGCAACATTTTATAAATTGGTCGGCCGTAACACTCCCCGCCATTGTGGACATCTTACACAACTTTGATTTTATCAATGAAAAGTTGTATTTATATTCAGTTTTGTTTGTGTGTCTGGTGGTTATTGTTTCAATGAAAAACATTGATTGTTGTGATTGTGTTAAGAGAAACATTATTAAATAAAAAAACCTAATGATATGAATATGTTTATTTTTTTTTATAATTGTAATGATCCATTTTTAAAAGAGTATGTCCTTAACAGGGCTGTGATGAAATATCTGTTGTGGTCAAGATGGAGCCTGATGTCGAAGAAGCAATCACCACTGAAGACCTAGAGGAGGAACTCACATGTCCATGGAAGGATGCTGTGACGGACGGCGGCTTATTTATTAAAAAGGTAACACAGCGCTTTGGTTCACCACATCTGTTATCACGTTGACTTGTACTTGCAATGGAGCAGGATGCAGAAAGAGTACTGATAATGATATAATCCTAGAATGAGTATTGTAGTAAAATAAAAGGAATTAACATAAGGACCTTAAAATGGGCACATCACTTTTCCAAGTCCGTTGATCCTTTAAGAAAGAGGCAGTAACTACAGATAAAGGAACACAAATTTTGTCACTATGGTTTTTTTTCAATTATGATCAATGATGACTCGGGCAAGCAGAGTCTCAAACATTCCTATTTCGTGTTGATAATGCAATGCATACATCAAATCTGATCATTTTCAAACCTGACAAAATTGCAAAGCCATACATGACGAGGATTAATTATGTACTACATTTTTACGCTTGTGTAAATGCCATATTTTTGTAATCTAATATTCCTGGCCTGATGTATCAGTGATATCTCTTGGTGTTGCTCACTTATATTGTAGTATTTTTTTCCTTGTCTTGTTGGAACAAATGTTAATCCAAAAAAAAAGCATTATTCAAAATATTCCAATAACAAAACTATAATCTAGATATCATTAAAAAAAATATTTGTAGTTTAGTCTAGGTTTTAAATTTAATAGATGATGCTAATCTATGTAGATATTTGAAGTCACTATCTATTTATTTATTGGCAATAGCTAATTTGCATAACATTCTCTAGTGATTGGCTAAGTAAAATGTATAATTTTAGTCCAAGCATTTGCCCATGACTTAGAATAATTGTTATAATATGTATAAGTAGCTTTTGCACGTGGTTCCACCCGCGTGGACATAAAATGATGTAGAGAATTTTGATTTGTACGGGGTTAACATAAAATTTGTTCTTAGTGAGAGTTTATGTCTCAACACAAAGAAAGAGAAGCCTGGTGAAAAAATTGTAGTAAAAAAATTAATAAAACACGCTTTAATATCAAACCAAACTAAAAAGTAGAAAATAATTTTTACTTATGAAGGGTTTGTATTACAGCAATAGAAAGTTCCACAATCAATCATGATTAATTAACTGGAAATAAAATTGGAGTAAAATTTAAATTATTAAAAAATAATTCAATTTATTGTAAAAGGAGGGGTGATATTGAATATAAACAAAGGCATGAAGGGTCCAACTCATAAGCTTGTATATTAGATCAAAACAAGAATTAGATTTTGGATCTAGAATGATTATAAAGATTTCATTTTGGTTATTTAATTCTAAAAAAAAAAATTTTTTTAGAATTAAATAACCAAAATGAAATCCTTTTCAGTAGCATTTGCTACTGAAAAGGATGGCGGTTACAAAGTCATGGATATTGTTCAGGTGCATTTAGAAAACGAAGAAAAAATATGTTTTGCATTTTCATTCCTTCTCTTATAGTTTCTCATGAGCTCTTGGATACTGCGACCCAGTGCGGCACATTTCTATTATTTATGAAAATAGTAGTGTGACGGACCGAGGATCACAGAACCGCAGGACTGAGTAGGTCCCACTCATGCACTGCATGCTCCTGTAACTTGTGTGCTCATTGGAACACCGATTATAACTGACTGATTGGCAAGGGAAAGATTGTGATGAAACCTGTATTTTAGGAGTGGGCTTACCTGAAATCTCGATGACATTTTAAGTCCTCGACATACCTCGGACTAGCGTGAAGTTGCAATTCAATACTCTCACATCAGAGACGACCGCAACCTACTGCGATGTTCATGTATAGTATTTACGAGATGAATAATAATTTGTTCCTCTTTTAGGAACACGATTTTGCTGTGAAGATGGAACATGAAAATGCTGAAGTGACAGTCAAACATGAACTGGAGATCGAGCCGACGGTGCTGCAGTCCAATACAGCAGCCTCCCTACACCCATCCACCCCGATCGCTCAGGTACCACGTAATTTCCTTACACATTAGGGATAATTTACAGGATTAAAATTACTTTGTTTTATATTTTTGTAGCTTAAGTCACTATTAATAAAATCAAACAAGTAATTTACTTGGTGGTTTTCCTAAAGTGGTTTCTAATGCATTGGACTACTCAATATGTGTATAATAAAGAAACTAGTGTTGTTCATTTGTATATGCTTCAAAATTCCATTGAAACATTTTATTTTTAGGGTTCTGTATCAAAGGGTTTCATTGGGGTGCTATTACTAAGCCTCTACTGTCCGTCCATCTTTCACAGTCCGATTGTAACTTTTTAACATAATAGTTCATTTGAAATTTTCGCATAGTATGTTTTACCATAGCTCTTCAACAATAAATAATGGAAATAAAATAAAGTTAAAGGGAAAAACCATACAAAAAACGTGTTTTTTTTCGACGTTCTTGCTTGAACGGTTGAATAATAATAGATAGACACTTGAAATTTTCACAGAGTGTGTTACTGTGGCCTCTATAACAACAACTGATAAAAATAAAATGAATTTAGATGCTTATTTCACGATTTCATCCCTAAATTCCAGTATTTACCCTAGATCATAGACAACAGACTAACAGTGCGGGGCAGAACGGGAAATATCATATTCGACGTTGACACAACGTAGGACATGCGGATCGGGGGGTCGGTGCGCAAACGCGCAGGCCGAGATACCTAAAACCGCGAGCTGTTCAGGGATTCATGAATATAAACTACAGCGGAAATGAGTGAAAGTGAACCATGCCCGCCATCGGACGAGGTCCGGCTCACGCGCCCCGCGCCGCGGAGACGCCCGCCGACGCGAAGGCCAGCCCCTGGAGTGACAATTACCTCAGTGTCTGGGCGCGTATCAGATTTCCCCATACAAGGAGCCTGTCTTTTATATGTCGTGCTGTCTAAATATTTTTCGAAACCGTGCCTACTAGTTTGCGATTTTCTATTAAAATTTTGGTGATTTTCGAATTAAATAAGAATTGTATTCCAATATTGAGTCATTGTCTTTTCTTAATTTTTTTTTTAAGCATGTAACTGTATTTAAACTGCCTACAAAAAAATATGCTTTAATTATTGATTTTTTTCAATTAATTATTTGTTTATATAATTATGTACCTATTTTACTTTTTTATTTTCATTTATTAGTGTTTTTATCGTAAGAGGGATTAATTTATTTATTAGAAATGATTAGCCGTAAACTTAATAACTCAATGTTATAAAACCGAGAACTTAATTAATAAGTTCATAGTATCATACATAAAGCGACCTTCTAAGTTCACATATTGTAACGAGTTACTGCGGAATCCTATATTGCGCGTGACCGGACACGCACTTCGCCCGTTTTTATGAATAATTATTCTTTTGATATTAACACTGTACTCTGGTATTTATCAATACTGAGTGACTCTCACAGAGTTTATGAAGATTATTTTTGGAAAGTATTTTTATTGTTAATGGGGGAGTTGTACTTTGAATTAGTGTGTTTATGCCATTCCCCTTTTGAAATTGTAGTTCGGTTCCCTAGACCATAGATAACGGCGGACGCGAGGCGGGCCGGAACAAGCGCGGGGAGCGGCTGTCACTAACCGTCTATCGTTCAATGCGAGTATTTATGCGGGCAAATGAAGTAACAAAAAACGCGGGCCGGTGCGGGATTAATCCAGTTTTTATATAAAACTACAATTTGCGGGAGTGCAAAATAAAATATAAAAAGCCAATAAATGATCACGCGATGAGCGCCTGGACTTTTGTAATGATCCGTCAGCGAAAACGGATGAGACCCCAAACTGTCGTACCTCAAACTGTCCGGACGCGTACATAATGGAATTTTAGATTACTTTAATAAGGGTATTTGTATTTATTAAAATATGAGTAGAATGAAACTGAATTATTACACAACCCACTTTTAAGTATCCTATCTAGTTATTTCAGGGGATTTACGGTAACGGATTTTTGTGTCAAAAATACCTTAATATAACATACAATTCTCAATATTATCTAAGTGAGAAATTGATTATCTCTTACTTAATAATGTAAAGTAATATTTATTATACATTGAAATATAATATGCTTATTGTGGTTTAGTATTTAATGTTATGTGTTAGGATTGTTAATTTGGGGTTCATATTTTTTGCAATAATTTCTGAAGTGAAAACCTCTTTAAGCGCGCTGAGTACTTTATTTTGTGGTTATTGAATGAGACTGAGCCATCATGCTCGGCTATGTAACGTACATTCGGGTAAAGTCGCCTCGAGTCGACTAAGGGAGCGAGAGAGATGTAGTCAACGCGTCACTGCTACACTCGCTCGGCGAGCGTTACTTGAGAGGGCATGACGCCTCAGTCGCATTCAGTATCGACAAACACGGTGTGTGCCGTGCCGATACATTATATTTAATACGTTATTTTATATACGCGTGTGTACACATGTAAATGTGACAAAATTCGATATGTTTCTATGAGACATGTCTGTCGTCATTAGAAATATTGCTGTCTTAGTAATAGCGAAAATATTTCGCGCTCAGGTAAGTTCTAGTATTTCTTAAGTTGTATGGGTGACTTCGAAACTAATCAATGTATGTGATTCGTCTTTAAAGTAAGAAATTAAGTGTACCTATCTGTTCTACGCAAGACGCGATCTAAAGTTTAATCAGCTCACATTCTAGTATTTGCCGCTGATCAATGCCTATCTCGTACTCATTCGATCTTCCTTCCAAACTTCCGAAAATTTAGTTATCTATATCAAAACAGGATCTGCTCTTTTGAAACAAAACCTTCATACATTGCCAATGATTTTGAAAGGAGATTTCAATATTGATTTTGCAAAAGGCACATCAAACTTTTTGCACATCGAATTTTTGAAATCAACATTAAATTTGAATATATCGAATCATCCAAATGAAAAGATAACAAAATACGAAACAACGATTGATGGAGATTGGTTTTTAGATATGTTTTCAGCAAATCTTCAAACAAAAGTGTTCATTTCATATTTTAATTACTATAAACCTATTTTATTTTTAGAGTATAATGCAAATGGCAATTTGTCAGAGCAAAACTTATCAGAGTAACTTATACACATCTATAATATATATATATATATTGTAAATATTATTACTTTATGAATGTAGAACAAAAAAAAATGTTGTGTTTCGTATTATTAATTTCGCTTTGACGAAGTTTTCACCAGTGTTGTGTGGTCTTATGCACACACCGACTTTTTTTATAATTTTCTGTTACAGAAGATGGATGAAGAAAATCAAATTGATGATAAATTGAAACGAAAAAGGGAATTGAATAATGCGCGTGTGAAAAAGCATCGTGAAAAGAGGCGCACTGAATCTCAGCAGCTAAATTTTTTGATGCGGAATGACCCTACCAAGCAAATGCAAAATAAACAAGTTAAAGACAATTGTGCTGAACGAAAGAGAGCAATGGCAAAGGAACGATCGAGAAGGTATCGTGAGAAGAAACGTCTTAATGTCCTAAAACCTGTTCATTATGTGATTCATGACTCACAAATTTCTGGTCCTTTGCATGGAAATCCACCACCTGTACTAAGAAATCAACGAATTCATGATTCTCAGATTGCCGGAACGTCAACTGATATGGGGGTTCCTCTTGTGCGCGATGATTTGGAAAATTTAAATCGCATTGTAGAAAATGTTTCGTCACCTCTATATGAAGAAAATCAACCAGTGCACATCAATGATAATTTAGTACCATTAAAAGATCAAGTGTGCACATCACCTACTCTCAATGTACAATTCATCAGATCATCGGCAACTTATAGTGCTTATGTAAGACACAGCAGTGCCCATGTACAATTTCATAAACAGTTTATTCAGAATGAATTTGGTTATGCTTGCAAAATTTGCGATAGATTATGGTTTAAAGGTGACTTGAAGCGTTTAAATGATGATAATGTGGAATTCGTACGAACATTTGTTCCAAATATTGACGAACATTCCATTATAGTTTGTTCTACTTGTCGAACTAGCATCCAGAAAAAGTCTATACCCAAAATGGCTGTGTACAACGGTTTTGAATATCCTACAATTCCCCATAATTTGCAGAATTGTCCATTGGATTTAGTGTCTGAACGATTGATTTCTCCCAGAATTCCTTTTATGCAAATCAGAAGACTTCGTCATGTTCATGGCCAATATGGAATTTATGGACAAGTTATTAATGTTCCTATGGAAGTCAATACAATGATCAATAAGTTACCAAGAAATATCAGTGATGATCATTGTGTTTCTGTACATATCAAACAAAAAAAATATTCACAAATCGAACTTTTTACACGATCTTATTAATAAAAACACTGTTAAAGAATGGCTACAGTATTTGGTGAATACTCCCCCTTTACATAACACATAATATAACCATAGACAGGCAGTTCTTGGATAATAAACATGACGAAGAATTTCCACCTAATGGTTGTAATGAAAATGATAAAGAATGTAATTGTAATGACCTTGAACATATTCCAATAGACGAAAGTTTATTAGCGCAGCAACAAACACTAATGTGGAATGAGGACTTGTATTTAAGAATTGGTCCCGGAGAAAATAATTTACCTCTAAGTTTATTATTTGATGAATACGCTGAAGAATTGTCATTCCCCTCAATTTACTTGGGCCAATTTCGACAGTTTCGAAAAGGAGTTACTGTCACTCCCTTCATGATGGCCACCAGCGAATTAAGGCGGTCGGATAGACGTGGAGTAACACCTCAACATTTATTATATTTAGCTATGAAAATAATGAGAATAAGATTAAGCGATTCGTTCACCATTGCGTTTAAGCACATTGGAAAAAAATGTAACATTACTAAAGAGGAAATAAAATCTGGGGGTTATATTCATAATTGTATTGAAAGTAATTTCGCTTTTTTACGTTCTATACCTAATTCGACTTGGTATTGGTCGGAAAGAAAAAAAGATCTATTTGCAATGATTAGGCAGTTAGGTAAACCGACTGTATTTTTTACCATAAGTGCCAATGAAATCGGATGGTTGGATTTGCTACAATTGCTGTATAAAGTGAAGACACGTGTTAATATTACCAAAGAGGAAATATCACAATTACATTACATGGCGAAAAGCACTCTTATTAATGAAGATACTGTCACTTGCGCTATCTACTTCAATAAATTAGTTAATGTTGTTATGAATATTCTTCAATCAAAAACGTGCAGTCCTTTTCAGAAGTACAGAGTTCGCCATTACTTCAAGCGCATTGAATTTCAACATCGAGGCAGTCCTCATGCTCACATCTTGGCTTGGCTTGATAATGCTCCAAAAGATGCTCTTAATGAAGATTATGAAAAAGCCATTGAACTTATAGATACTTTAATATCGGTTTCTGCGGTGGAGGCATCAGGTAATATTAAACTTCAAACGCATAAACATACATTCACATGCTACAAAAAAACTACTGCAAAAAAAACGCAAAAATGTCGATTTGAAACTCCATTCATGCCCTGCAAAAAAACAATTATTTTAACTCCGATGAAAAATACTGAGGAAGGGTTTATCAATTATCAAAAACGATATGCCCAAATAAAAGTACGCTTAGAGAATGAAGATTTTGAAGACATGGATAATTTTTATAACCGTAATGGTATAAGTTCGGACGAAGAATATTACAATATTATTAAAGCGGGAGTAACCATACCAAAAGTATTTGTTAAACGTGAACCTTCAGAAAAATGGCATAATCCTTTCAATCCATTTGTATTGAATGTAGTCCTATCTAGTACCAACTTTCAATTTATCACAGAGGAATATTCGTGTGCAGCTTATGTAATAGAATGTATTAATAAAACCAATAGGGGAGTGAGTCACTTGCAAAGGAAAATGACCGAAATAGTGAACGAATGTCCGGAATTCGATAATATCGACATAATCAAAAATATTAGTGTGAATATACTAAATCATACCGAAATCACAAGTCAAGAAGCTGCATGGTATTTGCTAAGGGTGCCCATGTCAAAAACTTCAGTGAACATTGTCTATATCCCGACGGTATGGCCGATTGAACGCCAACGAATAAGGAAAACTATGAAGGAGTTGTCTGAATTAGATGACGATTGTAGCGATGTTTGGAAAGAAAACTGGTTCGATAAGTACGAAAAAAGACCAGAAAACTTAGAAAATATTACGTTATCGCAATTCGTATCGAAATATACACAAAACAGGGAAAAAGATTATATTGAGCGGCGTGAACCCGAGATAATTCGGTATCGGAACTACGACATGACCGTTGACTTTAACGAATATAGGCGAGAGATGGTGACACTGCACTTACCATTTCGAAATGAACAAGAGGAAATATTAGCAGGGATGAAATTTGTTACAATTTATAATGATAATGAAGATATTATTCTGCAGAGGAGAAAACAATTCGAATCAGACAATGACATTGATAAAACTATTCAAATTTGTAGAGAGCTATGCCATGAAGAAATTCCAGTGAATGCGGTCGAAATACAGGACTCTGCTAACAGACTTTAAAAGAAAATGCTTTTGAGCAATTATACAATAATACGAATTCAGATATAGATAGTGATCTTCGACTAGCTACATTGAATTAACTCGGTGTTATTGCTAAAAAAATTGTTATGTGCTAATATCACACAACAGAAGCGAAAAGTTCATCAAGGCGAGATTAATAATACAAAATTAAACTTTTTTTTTTGTTAGGTATTCATAAAGAAATAACAATTACAATATATACATATACAATAGTTTTCCGAGGTTTGTCTAACAAAGATAAGGGGATTATAATTACGTTTATATTTTATCAGTTCTTCCATTTCTCTGCTTATGAATCTCGTATGTACTCAATCTATCACATCAATGTTTAACAGCCCACTCTCTGTCACTATCAGGGCTCTCACACTCGGCGTGAGCCCTCGCCGACTCTTTCTCTCCTAAGTCTCACCGACATTCTACTTCCTATTCTCTTGTTTCTCGCCAGCTCGGCTTCTAGATTCAAATTTGAGTTTAATTGAAACACAAATGGAACGCAAACCTACATTCGCGAGATTGAGCACGGAGGCCAGACGTCTCACATGTCACGTACTCCTAACTCATTAATACAATACATATATATATATATATATATATATATATATATATATATATATATATATATATATATATATACATGTACAGTTCTGAGCTTGGTTTTGTGGCGATCGGTTGCTCTAGTCTTAGTGACTTCTTACTTTCCTGATTTCAGCACGTTTTTACAATTGCGTTTTCGCATTCCCCTGCATTTCCGACAGTCACGACCTGTCGTGACATCTCGCGAATTCACGATCCTCGGTTTCGTATTTCGCATTTTTGTGTTTTGGTGTACGTGAAGTAAATAGGTTTATCGAGCTTACTTTCTGTTTTATTTCAAATTCACCGTGTTTCGCGTTCTCCGCGCGATGCAGGAAATTTTGTGAAATTCTGTGAAATTTCGTGAAATTTGTGGGAAATTTGTAGTTTTGAGTATCGTTCCGCTATCTAGGGTCGAGAAATCGCGGTTTTCGCGTCCTTCGGAGCCGTGGTGAGCGTCCGTCACGTTGTAACGGCCGCATTCTCGCCTGTTAATTCGTGGCCGTTAACGGTTGTTCGCGCGCTTTTTATCGGTGTGTGTATTAATACCGAGCTATTTCATAACACGGTTCCGTCGGTATTAGGACTACCTTGCTTAGTGTTGGAGTGTTTCTTTTCATGCATTTTCGGCCGTTGTTCGTCTCCAAGGCGGCCGTGGCCGTCACCTTCAGTGTATGCAGGCGCGGTGGCGCGCTGCGCGAATTATTTGGAATTCTTCTGTGCGGTCCTCGGTGAGCTGTTAAGTTAATTATTCTTATACAATATAATTAACTTCTCGGTATCACACCTTATATTCGATTTAGTTTCGTAATTGCTATTCCTCATATTTTTATAAAATTGGATTTTATTAAACTATTATTATAGATATTTTAACTATGGAGGACGGTTCTTCCTGCCCTACAGGGTAGGGAGGCGTAGCCAGAAAACCGGTAACTCATGCCTTCATGAAGGACATAGTCACTAAAGCTTTAAGTGAAATGGGCTATGAATACCCAGATAAAGATTTGGATAAGTTTGTCCGCGCTGCCACCCCAGCTTCGAGCCCCACTTCGAGCTCGTCTACCACCCCGGCTTCGAGTCAGTCCTCCACCTAAAACTCAAGTAGGTCCCACTTTCCCTTCAAGAGAAATAAAAGGCGGGCCGGATCGTTGACCGATATTGAGACAACGAGCTCCGATAGTACCATCGTCGGATCGGATAGAGATTCATAGTCCGCTAAATCCACCAATTCAGTGAAAACAACGAAATCCGACACTTCCTTCGCCTTAGTTAAGGGAAAAAATAAGAGAGCCATTCGTAAAGCTCTTAAAAAGTCCAAATTGTCACGTAGCGTGCCTGTCGATGGGTGGACGTAGACGCATCCCAGGCTGCGACTGCGAATGTCACTACGGGCAAGCCAATTTCGATCCAAGGACCGGCCTCCACCTCCACGCACGACAAAGTGTCCTCCAGGGCGGGTGCCAAACCTACCGCACCTCTCAGCTCTAAAATGCCTCTCCCAATATTCTCGCGCAAAGGCGCAATCTTCGTTAATATATCCGCAGACTACACTCGCCTGCGGATAAATTACTCCAAAGCCGTCCGCACCGTTGATGACATTATCAAAATAGTTTGCCCTAATGTTGAGACTTTTCGAAGTCTCAACAAATACTTCGTGGACAATCAGGTCCAATTCCACACATACGCCCTCGATGAGGGGCATAAATTAAAGGTAGTTATCTGCGGCATACCGGCCGATTTCCCTATTGAGGATATTAAACATGATCTCTGCGGCCAGGGTTTCCCTGTGCACTCGGTGCACAGATTTTGCCGTTGAGATGGTTCGCCGCTCTGGCTGGTCCTCGCGATCCTTTCCAGGACCGAGGAAGCCAAAAATATCTTTCATAATCTTTAATAAAGTGTGCGGTTTCTCGGGTTTCCGAGTGGAGGCCCCACACAAAAAAGGTGGTCCCGGGCAGTGCCACCGTTGTCAGTTATACGGTCACGCAGCTGCTAACAGTTACGCGGATCCGAGCTGCGTGAAATGTGTGGTCCCTCATTCGACCAGAGATTGCCCCCTCACTAGGGACTCGGAGGAGGAACCCTCCTGTGTCAGTTGTGGCCAAAAATATACAGTCAATTACAGAGGGTGCCCCAAAGCTCCTAAATTTGTTACAAAAATATGCCCAATTCCAAAAGGCCTTCAAATATATCCTCAGTTCCTCCCCGGGACTTGTTAAATTTCCCTGCCCTAGCGGCTAATAGTTCAGCCCCGACGGGTGCCAACTCCCGCCACGCCTCCACGCCCTCCACCAACCTATGAGTGAATAAACGGCCACCGAGGACCGTCCCGGGGCGCCCAGGAGGATCGACCGACGTGCACCCCCTGTGTCACCCCCCGCGTTCGTGACAACGGGCTCAGCATCGTTTGGAGACAATATCTAAACGGTGATATCTGTCCTCCGAACGGTTAAGAGCTCAGAAATCTCAGGGTGCTCCCAAGATATTAGGGCTTGTAGGAACGTCGAGGGCAAATTAAGTGTCCTAGTTAAACACCATCATCTGATTGTAAGACTCGAGAACATTTAAATATCTGCACCCGGGTTCAGCGTCTCTCTTTCTCCCTCAGTTGGACGCTACAAACCAAAAAACGTTACCCTTTTGTTGTTTAAACGCGAACGGTTTAATTAAAATGATACCCGAACTCTCGAAATGTATGTTGGAGTACGGTATCGATATAGCTTTAATCCAAAAAATTTTTTAAAGCCAAGTAGGCCTAAAGCTTGCTTGTACGATCGCAGGACACGTACAGTTACGTACGGACATGACGTGCGCTAGGAAAGCCGGTACCGCAATGTATTACAAGCGTTCCTTACACTGTTGTCCTATTGATATTCCACCTCTTATTAATATGGAAGCTACAGGTTGTAAACTCGCTATGAGGGGCCACGGTATACTCGTCATAGTCTTGGTCTACCTCCCGTCTCCTAAAAAGTTGCTCCGGCGCGACCTCTGAGCCCTCCTTGCCTTAGGGGATGCCGTCATCATTTTCGTCGATTTTAATTGCAAAATCCCCAGGCGGGGCTTTTGCGGATAGTTAGTATTCCAATGCTCTCTTACGCTTCCCCTCTGCACGACATTCCTCATATTCAAAAAATCGAGAAAGACATCTAGATCAAAGCCTCCCTCGAACCTAAGGATGATCTGCCTCCCATTTTGCTTAACGAAATCCAAACACTGGTGAAATCCCTCCACACCAAAAAGGCGCTGGGCCTCGATGGTATTAGTAATAAAGCAATCAAATGCTTTTCTTTGCCTCTATTGGGCCTACTGGTCGCGATATTCAACGCTTGCCTTAAAAATTGCAATGTCCCTCCTGTCTGTAAATAGGCGGAGGTCTTATGCACATCCTCCATAGTTACAATACCGATAGACACTTTACATTTAGACATGAACGCACATACTTGACCAGAGGTCTTATCAGAGCAGGAGCTCTTTAAAGCTCTCCCCACTCTCTCCTGCTGTACTCGGCATACATTAATGACATCCCGTGTCCTACATCTGGCGTCCAACTCGCGTTATTCGCGAACGACACAGCACTTTACTTCCGTGCTACGCACGAAAAACCCACTTTCCTCCACCTCTAGAGGGCCATTGATGAGCTGGGTCAATGTTTCCATACCTGGAGGATAGAAGTTAACCCTGATAAGTCAGCAGCAATACAGTTTAAGTACAGCAAGGGTAGGAGTCGACAAATTGTCGACTTAGACACACCCCACCTTAGATTATTCAACGCGAACATTCCGTGGCAATTTAAATATCTAGGAGTTACACTCGATAAAAATCTTCATTTTAGAGATCATATCGAGCGTGTTAGAAAAACTGTAATTTTCTGCCGAGCGCAGTTCAGAGCAACGCTTAGTAAAAAAAACAAATTATGTCGGCTAAATAACCATACTATTTACAAAATGTGCATAAGGACGATGTTGACATACGCGTCTCCAGTCTTCGCTCACGCCGCCCCGTAAGCACTGGATAGATTGAAAGTTATACAGAATAAGTTTTGTAGAAACGCCACGGATGCACAACGGTGCGTCCGTAATTCAATACTTTACAGGGACCTTGAATTTGCTACCATATCAAAATTTATGAAGGACACATCCAAGGTATTCTTCGATATAGCGGGATCTCATCCCAATGCGCTCCTTCGTGCAGCAATTAATTAGGAGCCACCTGACTCCCACCAATTCATCCGTAGGCCACGTAATGTACTCACTGATGCACCTGACGCTCATACAGCGGCAATAAAAAGTCTAATGGAAGTCAACGATACACATGACTGACTAAACACAGGTATTCCTCTACTAGTTAGGCCTTAGATCATAACTCCCTCATTCCACCCGGGCGCTTCCGCGCTGGATAGGAGAAATGGACCCGACCGGTATCTGTATCCAGTGACTTATGCCGAGGCGATCCTTTAAGAAATCGCCCATAGGGCGTGTCACGCGCTGTCGACACTCCCGTGCGTCGTCTGACCGCGTTCGGTGAAGCTATAATAGAAGTCCAGCTATATAGCATAGCCGACCAAATTATTCCAAACTTCAGGGCGACGTTTTGAATGGGTTTAAGCCCCACACTACCTGCGCGCACGGGCGTGCAGGTGTGCGTTATGCATTTTTTACCTTCTCCTCGTCGCAAGAGGGAAAATATATATATATAATTATAAATATGTATAAATTACTCATAAATTTTGCCCTGATTTATCATCATTTTCATCGTAGTCTAAAAACGAAACAATAGCTTTGTAGCAATTTAAATAGAAAATGAATGCGTTTGATTGAAAATTTGCTAGATATCTAAAAAAATCCATGAATTCTTGTTCTATATTTTGTTGTGCTTTCATTTGGTCATTAGACATATTGAATTTTAATGATGATTTCCCTTAACATTTTTTAAAAAATAGGACAAATTTAATTTTTTACTTGAAAGACGAATTACAATTACTGATTAATTTCTTTAACTTCTAAGACATTCATATCACTTAAGAAATGCTAGAGCTTACCCGAGCGCGAAATAGTTTCGCTATTAGTAAGACACAGCGGGTGACTGTTTTGTGATTTTAACCGTAAAATTCCTAAAGACGATAGATAATGTCTTGTATACACTGCAAATTTGTCACATTTACATATATACACACTCGTATAGTAAATAAAATGTATCGGCACGGCACATACAGTGTTTATGTCGATACTGAATGCGACTGATGCGTCATGCCCTCTCAAGTAACGCTCGCCGAGCGAGTGTAGCAGTGACGCGTTGACTACATCTCTCTCGCTCCTTAGTCGACTCAGGGCGACTTTACCCGAATGTACGTTACATAGCCGAGCATGATGGCTCAGTCTCATTCAATAACCACAAAATAAAGTACTCAGCGCGCAAAGAAGTTTTCACATAAAAAAAAATTGATGTGTACATAAACACCGCATAACAGAAGTGAAAACTTCGTCAAGCGAGATTAATAATAATAAATATGTACAACTATTTTTTTTGTTTATAAAGTACTAACATTTACAATACACACAAACACACATGTATATAATTCTATATATAATAGGATTATTAATATCTATAATAATATAATAATAAAAATACAGAATAATTTATACAAATATAATATAATTATAAATGCGTATAAATTACTCTGGTAAATTTTGGTCTAATTGTCATTTGTATCATACTCTAAAAATGAAACAATGGCTTTGTCGTAACTAAAATAGGACTTGAATGTTTTTGATTAAAGATTTGCTGAAAACATATCTAAAAACCAATCTCCATCAACCGTTGTTCCATATTTTGTTGTGTTTTCATTTGGATCATTCGACACATTCAAATTTAATGTTCATTTCAAAAAATCAACTAACGAGTTTGATGTGCCTTTTGCGAAATCAACATCTCCATTCAAAATCATTGGCAATGTACGAAGGTTTTGTTTCAAAAGAGCAGATCCTGCTTTGATAAAGATGAATAAATTTTCGGAAGTTTGGAAAGAAGATGGGAATGGATAAGAGAGAGGCATTGATGGATGACAAATACTGGAATGTGATATGTTACCCGTCTTGCATCTAGTAGACACATTAAATTTCTTACTTAAAAATCTAATTACATAAATACTGATTAGTTTTTAAGTCATTCACATCATTTAAGAAATGCTAGAAATTACCTGAAAGCAAAATGTTTTTGCTATTAGTAAGACAGCAAGTGTCTGGATTGTGATCTTAATCATGTTATTTCTAAAGACGATTGATAATGTCTCATACACATAACGAAATTTGTCACATTTACATGTGTACACACGCGTATATAAAATAACTTATTAAAAAAACGTATTGGCACGACACATACCGTGTTCATGTCGATACTGAATACGACTGAGGCGTCATGCTCTCTCAAGTAACGCTCGCCGAGTGAATGTAGCAGTAATGTGTTGACATCTCTCTGGTTCCCTTAGCGGTTTGACGAAGTTTTCACTTCTGTTATGCGGTGTTTATGTACACATCAATTTTTTTTTTAAGTGAAAACTTCTTTAAGCGCGCTGAGTACTTTATTTTGTGGTTATTGAATGAGACTGAGCCATCATGCTCGGCTATGTAACGTACATTCGGGTAAAGTCGCCTCGAGTCGACTAAGGGAGCGAGAGAGATACAGTCAACGCGTCACTGCTATACTCGCTCGGCGAGCGTTACTTGAGAGGGCATGACGCATCAGTCGCATTCAGTATCGACATAAACACGGTATGTGCCGTGCCGATACATTTTATTTACTATACGAGTGTGTATATATGTAAATGTGACAAATTTGCTGTGTATACAAGACATTATCTATCGTCTTTAGGAATATTACGGTTAAAATCACAAAACAGTCACCCGCTGTGTCCTACTAATAGTGAAACTATTTCGCGCTCGGGTAAGCTCTAGCATTTCTTAAGTGATATGGATGTCGTAGAAACGTATAAGTACATGTGATTCGCCTTTCAAGTAAGAAGTTAAGTTTATATTTTTGATGCAAGACGCGATTGAACTTTAAAATTTACGTAATCAGCTCCTATTCTAGTATTTAGCGCCGATCGTTGCCTCTAACTTATTCGATTTTCATCCCAAACTTTCGAAAATTTGCTTATTTGTGCCAAAGCCGGATACACTTCATAAACGAATCCTTCTTACATTGGCAATGGACACTAAGAAGAACGAATTCAAGCAATACAGAAAAATCTTATAACAACGCATCCAAATGCACGTGCAACCTGCACTCTCGCATTAAGCATGCACACTGCTTGAACCTGCACCAGTAGCAGTCACAATACGTACACGTGTTTGGGCTCGTTGTCCAAAGTCCCGAACGTGCGGTCCGTGTCTACGAGAAATAAGCCCTCAAATTTAACAATAATTTATTGGATTAATAAACGCTAGCTCAACTAACGGAGCGGTACACAACCCACAGCCGCGTCGAGTGTACGAGCCGAGAGGACGCGCAACCGGGGTACGGGCAGCGAGCACGGCAGCGCGTGCATCAGGCGGGCGGCGGGGGCGGGCGGCGCGACCGGGTGAGGCGGCGCGCGCGTCTCCGCGCGGCAGCCGTGGGCGGCGGTAACGGGTTTTGCTAGCCAATGATTCTGAGTGGAGATTTCAATGTGGATTTCGCAAAAGGCACAACAAACCCGTTAATGGATTTTTTGAAATGAACATTAGAATTGTATATGTAAAATGATCAAACGAAATAAGGAAAAGTGATTCACGTAGTTTTTTAGATATGTAGCAAATCTGCAATCAAAGCATTCATTTCGTACTTTAGTTAACACAAAGCTATTGTTTCATTTTTAAAGTACATATGATACAAATAACGAACAGCGTAAAATTTTCCAGAGTAATTTATACACATTTATGATTATATGCCTATATAATATATTTAGTAAATGTTATTACTTTATAAAAATAGAACAAAAAAATAGTTCGCCTATATTAAGGGCCTACCATAGATTACGTCACTCGTTTGATGGGGGGGGGGTCAACGAAATGTAAATACGCAACAAAGAGCAGGTCAAAAGCTTTGTGACGTCAAATCCAAAATACAAAAACGAAAAAAGGTTTATGTCTTTTGTTTTCTCCAATATTTATAGTATTTTGAAAAAAAAAAAATTTAAAATTGCTGTTTTCATTTAGGTACGTGTGACCGCCTCAGGCAAGGATGGGGGGATCAAAAACCTTATAATTTATGTGACGTAATTTATGGATGGCTCCTTATTATTAATTTCGCTTTGATGAAGTTTTCATTTCTGCTGTGTGGTCTTAGCACACACCAATTTTTTTATTGAGTCAGCCTATAAAGACGGTCACCTACACTAGGGTTTAGTTGTAATTGCACGAGAATTGTTTCTTCTAAGAAGAGGTTAAGCTCTTCCATTAAATGCGCAGTAAAAGTTTAAGCGTACTCAAATCGATAAGCCTGGATGTGCCCTTGACAGACCCACTTAAGGTCACCTTTTGATCTCCTCAGTCGACGAGTGCTCGTCCTCCCGCCATCACCGGCCTCGGGGATGGCGCTGCGCCCGCACCGTTTTGCACTGGTGAGTGACCACCGTGCCGCCGCACGCGCTCGCCCTTCGGCCGGCCGAGGTCGCCCCTCACTATCGCGCATGTATATCTAGCTTAAGCCAAAAAATCCAAAACACTTACACCATGTTTTTTCTTCGCATTACTTAACAAGAAGAAGACGTTATGCTTAAAATGTATATTATTAATTATTTTTTGCTTGACGCTTTGTTTGTAAGTTATGAATACTGAGTTAGAATTTCGATGCTGAATGTCTAGCTACTTCCATAATGGTTGATCTAATGAAATGAGTGTAATAGCTACAAAGTAAATACTATACTTTTTAAGTTGATAATAAAACGTACTTAAATCAACTTTATTTATCACAACTGATGTTGTATTTCGGTAGACCATTAATTATAGAGCTTGTAAGCACGCCCGTGTTCTATATTATTGCTTGATTCTTTATTTTTCTTTTGTTTGTTTTTATTTACTGTTACATATTTGATGTTTATATATTATTAGTGAATTTATTTTAATTTTCCAGTGCGCATTCAACCTGCACTGCACATCGAAGTGGAAGCCGATTATTGCAAAGAAGCTTCTGGATTACGTTCCCGTTCAATTTTAGTGCAGCGTATGCCAAGAGCAGGCAATGCCCTACAAACATTAGCAAAAGATCAATTTTATAATAGTTCAGACAGTGAGGACGCGTGTACAGGTATAGAGGAGGGGCACCGGTTTAGATACAGCACAGATGTGCCGAGGGCTGAAGCAGTCCCACATTCTGAGGGAAAGCGATGTGAATATGATTATTGCAAAGGCAGCGAAACAAACAAATTAGAGTATATAAAACACAGAGGTGCGCGTGTGAATGGAAAACAGAACCGGTGCGATAATAATGCATTGGAATTATGTCGCACGAAAATTGGAATGCGTACTTGTACTGACAGAGAACTTTATAAATGTGAAAGGTGTGGGTATGATACAACTTTATTAGGTAATTTTAGAAATCATTTGCGCACTCATACAAATAAAAAAGTATATAAATGTGAACAGTGTCAGTACAGTACATACTATTATCATACTTTAAGAAATCATTTGCGCACTCACACCGGTGAAAGGCCGCTTAAATGTAAACTGTGTGAATATAGTACGTTTGAGCTATCTCACCTTAAAAGGCATATCCGCACTCACACAGGTGAGAAACCGTTCAAATGTGAGAAGTGTGAATACAGTGCGTCAGAACTAGGCACTTTAAAAAACCACATGCGAACTCATACTGGTGAGAAACCATATAAATGTGAGCGGTGTGAGTACAGTGCCTCAATGCTAGGTACTTTAAAAATACACATGCGCATTCATACTGGTGAGAAGCCCTATAAATGTGAGCAGTGTGAATACAGAGCATCTCAATTAAATGCTCTAAAAAGACACAGGCGTAGTCATTCGTTTAAAAAACCTAGTAAAAATGAGTTCAATGGATCTCAAATAGATCATATAAATACCTTCGTGGACAATGATACTGATGACAAATCACAATATGGGCAGTGTAAGTACGGTGAATCTCAACTAGACAGTGCGAAAACACCCATGGACAATGACACTGATGATAAACATTTTCATTATGACCAGTTTAAGTACAGTGCGTCTCAACTAGACAATTTGAAAACACACATGGTCAAAGGCATTGATGATAAACCTTCTCAATATGACCAGTGTAAGTACAATGCATCTCAACTAGACAGTTTGAAAACACACATGAACAGTAAAACTGATGATAAACCTTCTCAATATGGGCAGTGTAAGTACAGTGAATCTCAATTAGATTATTTGAAAACACGCATGGATAATGAGACTGATGATAAACCTTCTCAGTATGAGCAATGTAAGTACAGTAAATCTCAACTAGACAGTTTGAAAACACACATGAACAGTAAAACTGATGATAAACCTTCTCAATATGGGCAGTGTAAGTACAGTGAATCTCAATTAGATTATTTGAAAACACGCATGGATAATGAGACTGATGATAAACCTTCTCAGTATGAGCAATGTAAGTACAGTAAATCTCAACTAGACAGTTTGAAAACAGACATGGGAAACGAGACTGATGATAAACCTTCTCAGTATGAGCAGTGTAAGTACAGTGTATCTCGCTTAAATAATGCGAAAGTACGTATGGACAATGACACTGATAATAAACCTTCTCAATATAAGCAGTGTAAGTACAGTAAATCTCAACTAGACAGTTTGAAAACAGACATGGGAAATGAGACTGATGATAAACTTTCTCAGGATAAGCAGTGTAAATACAGTTCATCTCAACTAGATAATATAAATAATTATAAATTCCCTTACGTAGAAATAAAACGTGTTAGTAGTGAAGAGTGCCAGTATAATTCATTTTCAATAGATCGTTTGAAGAAACCTCTACGCACGTACCAGCGCAAAAACCGCAAAAATATGAGCAGTGTTAGTATGAACATCTTAAATAACGAGTAAAAAGGGACTCACATAAATCATACCAAAACACCAATGACACTGATGTAATACTTTCTCGATATGGGCCCTTGTTTGAACTAAAAAATATCAACAGTAAATATAATGCATCTGAATTGCATCTGTCAAAAGCTATATAGATATAAGACCACACGGATGTCTGCACAGTGCACCTCTGCAAGATCGTTTAAAAACGAATATGGACACTCATCCTGGAGAAGAACTGCACAAACGCGGGCAGATACCTCAAAGGGGCCATCTAAAACCACGTGCACACTCAATGTACTGTAAAACTCGACTGGAAATCAATACCGGGTTCGGAACGAAATCGCAATCGAAAGATAACAAATTGTATAAAATTATCTGTTTCACATATGAGACATAAATGTGAAACTGTTTCACTATGAAACCAAGAATTACATTTTATTTCTACTTTCATATTTTTGAGTATCGTTCTAGATCTTATGTGGGCAACAGCCGGCCCGCTGTAAGATTTGATCCGGTCCGCGAGACATTTTAAAAAACCTATAATAAGAAAAATATTGCACGATTTGCTCATACTCACGGAATCAAGTGAGCGAGCAAGCCAAATGGCGACGATCATCAAAGAGCGAGGCGGCAAACATCAAAACCTTTTGTTTGCTTTGTAATGAATCCATTTCAGTGATGAAATAATTCAATATAAAGAGACATTACTCAACTAAGCATCCTATGCTGCACCCACTGACAGGACAAATAAGAAAAGACAAAATCCAGGACCTTATCACAAACTTGGAAAAACAGCAGCAAATGTTTCATAAACAAAAAACACAACTTGATAATATTGTGAAAGCTAGTTTTATAATTAGTTCTAAATTGGCAGTCATTAAAATCATTTGCCCAAGGAGAATTTATCAAGGAGTGTATGTTAAAAGTGTTTTGTGTCCTGAAAAGAAAAATGAGTTTGAAAAAATTAGTTTGTCAAGACGAACTATCGTCAGACAGTCCGTCATTGTAAAGTAATGATGGCTAATGATATGAAAACAACATTGACTGACCGTATGGCCGGTTTTAAATCATTTTGTATGGCATTAGACGAGAGCACCTATTTGTCTGAAAGCTCAACTGGCTATATTTATTCGAAGTGTTGATAAAGAGTTCACTGTTCCTGAGGAATTACTTGCTTTACAGCCGCTTAAAAGAACCACTACAGGAGAGGACATTTTTAATGAAGTTCAAAAGGTATTCACAAGTTTTGGCTTGCCATAGCCAAAATTAGTTGGAGTATGTACAGATAGTGTACCTTATATGGTCGGCTTATGTAAAGGTTTCATCGGAATTTAAAATGAAGTTGTGTTCTAAGTCCACTCGACTCCACAACGTTATGAATGTGGTAGTAAAAACCATCAATTTTATTCGATTCCCTGGGCTTAAACATCGTCAGTTCAAGACATTTTTGGATGAAATATCAGATGAATATGACGATGTAACATATTATTGTGAAGTCAGATGGCTGAGCAAAGGGAAAATGCTGAGACGGTTTTACGAACTTAGAAATGAGATAGCAGATTTTATGTAAATAAAAAATAAACCACTGTCTGAATTGAGTGACCTAAAATGGATATGTGACTTAGCAATTCTGGTGACTTTACAGGCTATTTGAATGATTTAAATTTGAAACTTCAAAAACAAGGACAGTTAGCAAATGATTTGTACAGCCATTTGAAAGCTTTCAGAACAAAATCCGCTTGTGGGAGGCACAGATGCTGTCTGCTAACAGTTACCATTTCACCACACTCTACGTATGACAATATTGCTTATGCTCAGTACGCTGATGAACTCAAGTTACTGTCAAAGCAATTTTCAAACAGATTTAGCGATTTAAAAAACATGGAAGAGTGTTTCAATTTATTTGCTACTCCAACAAAAAGTAATGTACAAAATGCTCCAATACACTTGCAAATGGAGTTGATCGAGATTCAAGAAAACTCACTCTTAAAATCTAAATTTGAAGACGTGGAGTTGGGCGATTTCTCCAAAAAATACCTCGAAGAATTTTCCGCCAAAAAGATTAATTTGTGCGTTTGGCAGTACTTACAAATGCCAACAGTTCTTGTCAATGACGAAAGTTAATAAACAAAAACATCGTACAAGGCTGACTGACGATAATTTGGAAAATTCTTTGTCTTTGTATCAATCCAAACATCAATGGATTAGTTTCCCGAATTCAAGCTCAAGTGTCCAAGTAATTCCAAATTTCACGATTTAATTATAATGTTGTACCTATTTTTTTACATATCATTTTGTTATTTTATTAAATTGTATTATAATAACATTGTCGTATTATTTCATATCTGATATTTATCACAAAAAATTATGAACACTACTTTATAATACATTACTTTTGAACGCGGCCCGCGAACGTATTTGCACACTAAAGTTTGGCCCACGACATGTCAAAGGTTGCCCATACCTGCTCTAGATAATGCACGAGGCGCGCCGCGTCACCCTCGCGGTGTGACAGCTCGCATACGGCACGACTCTACTGAGCATTACAGACAAACGGACACACAAACCGTATCCACAGGAGATGTGAAGTGCATATGACATACTACAAACAGGTAGCATGGAAAGCACCGGTACACGCGTAGAGGTGCAAAGTGTAATTTTTGATACAAAATAACTTAATCCTTTGACCGCAATGGAATGAATAAAACGTTGCAGGCTTTTGACATTCATTTGACACCGCCTATCGTTAGTGACGTGCCGTCAACGTACCGTCAAACAGATCAATACCTAAAAATCTTGAAGGAAGATGAAAATAAAAATCGAAAAAACTATATCACTTTCACTAATTGCATGTCCTTTTGAACGTTTTCTTTTCAAATGGACGAATGAAATTACCGTACACTGACAAAATAAATTGAAAAGGTTGGAAACCGTGCGAGATAGGGATGGGTATTGAAATTGAAACTAAACACAAGCTTTAGTGTGATGTGGCGTACAACCATCGACTCACAGATATTGCATTCGGCTCACATGTATCGGGTATCACGTCACTTTGTTTCTTCGCACACACCTTGCACCGTTGGATGTTACCATTCCATATTTCTTTTTAGAAAATGTTTAATGAAGTATGAGCTTAAAAATCGAAGAGGATTTCCTTCTTGCCGGCAGGATGTGGATGGATCAGCGATAACGCTCCTACCCTTTACTATCAGTTGTTTCATGACCTCCAATTGAAAATCGGACAGAGATAATTGTGGACAATGCTTCACAATTTTATAAATGTACAATGCGTTTAACATGTTTAGATATATAGTATGAAATGCATATGTATTTTTTTTCTCATACACCTCACTGTGCTCAGCGTCATATCATATGTATCCACTTTCCCCATGTTGTTTGAGTAATCAATTACGTACTGAGGTTTCAATCAAAAAGCCCTGCATAGTTCATATTATTAAGGATTAGGACTGTTTATTTGTTTTGCCATGTTTAGGACATCAATGGAGAACAAAAGAGAGACTGATTCTCCATGTTTTAATTTTTTACATTTTGACATGGCAACCCAATTATTCTACTAGTGCACAGTGTCACAAGTATAAATACCTTTTTAATATAAATACGAAAACAGGTGGGGTCTTAGATACCAATTGTCAACGAATAATTGTGTGTTTGCCTCATAATTTGATTCCTAATCTGTTCCTTTTTTTAAGCATATATTGTTTAATTGTCAATCTTCCTTTAAAGGGAACAACGCTCTCATCAATACAAATTTAGCATCCAGGTACAATTCTATTCTTGAACTTTTGTTTTGCATGATTAAATATGTACATTATTTTACTGTGGGCTAGCTGTAACGGCGATTTATAATATCGCCGCGTAAGCCCGCACTTTGGATTGTCCTTCACAGGCTTCGGAGAACGGATTTCTCGCGATGTGTGGGCAAATGATGGACAGCGTTTTTAGGCGATTAAGACTTCTTTATTTCAGCCGAGCTTCATATGTGGCGGTCAGAGTACAACTGCGACGGATGCACCAATCTCGCTGCAATTTATAGATGGCACATCTGCTTGCACATATGAGTTGCATACATTTTAATTGAGAAGGTGTGGCCATGCACTTTACATTTTTTATGCGCTCGGAACACCGATTCGCGGCCGTGCCGTAACGACCGCCGCGGTTCTTAGCCTCTGATTGGTCCTTCCCGCCAAGACACAATTTCGTATGCTACTCATATGCACATCACATTTAATTTGTATTTACAATTAAGTACAAGAGAAACACAACAAAAGAAACAAGACAACACAATAAACAATACAAGAAACTCAATAAATGTACAAATTTAGGCAAAATAATAAAACACGACGATTAAAATAATTTAATAAAAACACACAAATATACGATAAACCACAAAACAATTCTTAACCTAAGTTCGTTCTTATAAAACAAATAATATATATTGTCTAATTTAACACTAAGTGCGCTGCTGTCCGTAACACTAGGTTCATTTTACGTAGCACTAGTTTGTCAGTGTCTGAAAAATTATCGTGTTCAGTCAATGAGAAACTTCATGTTAGATACTAAGTTGATATGGAATTTTTTAGTGTAACCTTAAATATTTTTTAAAACTAATTAAGAATTTTATAAAGTCAGGATAATTTTAAATCTTTGTGAACCATTTTTATTATTGAAGAAATCACGTACTAATAATAGTCCGATATAGATTATTAACCTTTTGTATTCTTAAGAAAATTTGGACAAGTGTTGTATATATCATGAGATTTATTTCTTATCGTAACAGTTATGTATGATTGGCTATTATACAACAATTTTTCTCATATTGCCATAAATCTTACAGGAAATAGTATAAAATGACCTCAGATTATCAAAATCAGTATTAATTGTAATCATGATATTTCTTTCGATGTAGAACATAGTATAATTACTTATTAATGATACATTCGCAATTTTAATTTTTTTTCCTCAAGGTCATTCAAAACTTTAAAGAATACTGTAACTTACACATTCCGATGAAATATTACCCCTCATATAAATGTAAAATATACATGTTTTAAAAAAAAGTTGATACACTTGAATTGTGTTCATTATACTGTGAAAACATTATGTCTATGTTGAGTTTTTCTAATACTTTTGACAATAAAGATCCCTCGTCATTGTGTTATGAAATATTGACGAATTTAAAAACGGATCAGTGGACCAATTTTCTTCTATAGATGTTGTCTAATTTCATGTAAACAACATTGGTACAGCCAAAATCGAGTATAAATCTTGAACATTTACACCAATTTTTTCGATCTCTAAATCTCGCACTAGGGGCGCTGAAAAACCAAATGCATAAAATTTTCAGCAAAAAATTAAATTCCCATATCGCTTTCGGAAAAACATAGAGCAGTGTTACGATATTTAAAATTACTTAATTTAATTTAAGCTTTATATGTGTGGATGCTTACGATAAAAATTTTTTTTGAAAAATCAGCAATTATTGTTTATCGTGAAGCCGAATTAGAATTTCTGGAAAATTTGAGCGCTGAAAAACAATCTCTCCCCACCCGATCAAAGCCAGGGCCGGCGGCGGAAACCGCAGTAATAATTATAGCTTATACATCACAGTGACATGTAATCTATAAGATATTAACTTGCGCGCGCCTTCGCTTGCGTGATTGGAGAACAAATCTTTTAGTTGTCGGTAACAACAATGTTCAAGAGAGATTAAGTTCAATGTCGGTTCGAGGTCAAAGCAGCGAGCACGACCGAGATCAGGGTGAAGAGCATTAGCGAGATCGTTTGATAACATGAGAAAGAGCGGCGTTACGATGTTTTAGATGTGAGAATATGAAACCTCCGGTATGGAGTCGATTGAAATGAAAGGTAAAACAATTCGTTGAATGTCCACGCGGGCTGAAGCCACTTTTTGAATATATTTAAGAGTCGCTCACTCGAAGTAACAGGACTTGCATCTTAACCCTCAATCACCGTTCATTGCGCTTCCGACGATCTCGGCTATTTATGTTTTATTGTTTCTAACCCAGTAGGGTTACAGTAGTTACAGTAGTAACTAATTATCCTATAAAATAAGAATGGAGCGTGCCTCTTGTCATTTAGCTCTCGATAAAATTTGCACATTTCATTTCTTTGCTGTGTCTTTAGGTGTACTTTTAATGTTTGTCAGTGTAAAAGAAAAAGTAGTTTTAAATGATATCGTTTTTAAATATCTATAAATTAAAGTAACTATTTAACGTGTCTGGGTCTGACTGCGTCATTTTATTATTCTCTGAAATTTGAACGTTTGTTACTACACATATGGCTAATGTATGGCACGAAAAATAAAAACATTTTTCACTTAACTAAATTAAATAAAGAATTCTTACAAATTTCCGATGTATTCGTCCCTACATATTTACACGTTCATTTTATGCATTTATAAAACTTTGTGGTGTATGTGGTCTGTACGAGTCCTTAAATGTGTTGATTCATAGTCCGTAAATGATGAAAATTTCTTTAATAAGTAAGCATTATATATAATTAATATCATGATTAATTAGGTATAAGTTTATTTTCATGAAATATAATTGTATTTATAAAATAGAATTAATTTTCATTAAAGTCATGAAAACCTTATAGTCTTTGAAAATAAATAAATTATCAGAATTATTATAAAATTTTTCGAATTGGATTTTTGAGGTACATAATTATTATTTGGATTTTAAAATATATGGAACATTTAATTTTTCGTCACTTTCTTTACTTATGCCAATAACATGTGCGAGCAGAGTAATGTTATTTAAATCACAATCTATTCTGCTTTTCCGGAGATTAGACAGACAAACAGATATTTAATTTGTATTGACATTATATTTTTGATTTATACAGAAACATATTCAAAAAAAATTAAAATTGTTGATAATAGTTTTAGTAAGGCACATCATTAAACTTTTTTTATAAGCTAGAAAAAGTTTTCAACCTAGTCAGAGGTGTACACATCAATTATACTTCTGTCCCTTTTTATTACAAGCGTCAGGAGAAAAACAAGTCCAACTATAAAGAGATATGTTGCTATTTTACGGCTCCCTCTATGCTATCTTTATTCTGAGGAAAGTGTACAAACTTTGTCAGCGGCGTGCTTGTCAATTATGATGGAGGTAGGTATCGTCGAACGGGGCAGGCGACGGGCACGCGCCCGCTTCAGAGGGCGGCGCTCGGTACCTGATGACAGCGGACCGCAGCACTGCAGCGCGCCGGCCGGACGCTCTGACTACAAGGAAACGGAACGAACTCGACAATTCCCTAGCCGAGTCAATCCGATGACGACGGTGACTCAGATTATTGACGTGTATACGCTCTAAAAACTATTGTTGGAGACTGGCGCTCTGTGCGTGCCACTGCGTACATATCAGTCGTCGGCCAGTCGCGGCCGTGTGTCCTGTGATAACTTCCACTGCCTTTCTCTCGAGGACGCGTCCAATCAACGTAAGAGTGTACCTCTCCCTATACAGCTACTTTAAACCTAACGGCTGAGTGTTTATTCCGTTTCCACGCTCTCCTATAGTATACAAGAGCGCGGGCTTAGCCTCGTACCGTAAAGCAGACCTATATACGTAGTTCATGTCTAATGGTCGAGTGTCTTTCCCGTTTCCACGCTCTCCTATAGTATACAAGAGCGCGGGCTTAGCCTCTTACCGTAAAGCAGACCTATATACGTAGTTCATGTCTAATGGTCGAGTGTCTTTCCCGTTTCCACGCTCTCCTATAGTATACAAGAGCGCGGGCTTAGCCTCGTACCGTAAAGCAGACCTATATACGTAGTTCATGTCTAATGGTCGAGTGTCTTTCCCGTTTCCACGCCTCCTATAGTATACAGAGAGCGGCAGCTTCTCTTACCGTAAAACAGACCTATATACAGTTCATGTCTAATGGTCGAGTGTCTTTCCCGTTTCCACGCTCTCCTATAGTATACAAGAGCGCGGGCTTAGCCTCTTACCGTAAAGCAGACCTATATACGTAGTTCATGTCTAATAGTCGAGTGTCTTTCCCGTTTCCACGCTCTCCTATAGTATACAAGAGCGCGGGCTTAGCCTCTTACCGTAAAGCAGACCTATATACGTAGTTCATGTCTAATGGTCGAGTGTCTTTCCCGTTTCCACGCTCTCTATAGTATACAGAGCGCGGGCTTACCTCGTACCGTAAAGCAGACCTATATACGTAGTTCATGTCTAATGGTCGAGTGTCTTTCCCGTTTCCACGCTCTCCTATAGTATACAAGAGCGCGGGCTTAGCCTCTTACCGTAAAGCAGACCTATATACGTAGTTCATGTCTAATAGTCGAGTGTCTTTCCCGTTTCCACGCTCTCCTATAGTATACAAGAGCGCGGGCTTAGCCTCTTACCGTAAAGCAGACCTATATACGTAGTTCATGTCTAATGGTCGAGTGTCTTTCCCGTTTCCACGCTCTCCTATAGTATACAAGAGCGCGGGCTTAGCCTCTTACCGTAAAGCAGACCTATATACGTAGTTCATGTCTAATGGTCGAGTGTCTTTCCCGTTTCCACGCTCTCCTATAGTATACAAGAGCGCGGGCTTAGCCTCGTACCGTAAAGCAGACCTATATACGTAGTTCATGTCTAATGGTCGAGTATCTTTCACGTTTCCACGCTCTCCTATAGTATACAAGAGCGCGGGCTTAGCCTCTTACCGTAAAGCAGACCTATATACGTAGTTCATGTCTAATGGTCGAGTTTCTTTCCCCTTCCACGCTCCTATAGGTATACAAGAGCGCGGACTTAGCCTGTACCGTAAAGCAGACCTATATACGTAGTTCATGTCTAATGGTCGAGTGTCTTTCCCGTTTCCACGCTCCCTATGGTATACACAAGAGCGCGGGCTTAGCCTCTTACCGTAAAGCAGACCTATATGCGTAGTTCATGTCTAATAGTCGATAGGGTTTCCCGTTTCCACGCTCTCCTATAGTATACAAGAGCGCGGGCTTAGCCTCTTACCGTAAAGCAGACCTATATACGTAGTTCATGTCTAATAGTCGAGTGTCTTTCCCGTTTCCACGCTCTCCTATAGTATACAAGAGCGCGGGCTTAGCCTCTTACCGTAAAGCAGACCTATATACGTAGTTCATGTCTAATGGTCGAGCGTCTTTCCCGTTTCCACGCTCTCCTATAGTATACAAGAGCGCGGGCTTAGCCTCTTACCGTAAAGCAGACCTATATGCGGTTTCATGTCTAATGGTCGAGTGTCTTTTCCGTTTCCACGCTTTCTCCTATAGTATACAAGAGCGCGGGCTTGCCTCTTACCGTAAAAGCAGACCTATATACGTAGTTCGTCTAATGGTCGAGTGTCTTTTCCCGTTTCCACGCTCTCCTATAGTATATACAAGCGCGGGCTTAGCCTCTTACCGTAAAAGCAGACCTATATACGTAGTTCATGTCTAATGGTGGTGTCTTCCCGTTTCCACGCTCTCCTATAGTATACAAGAGCGCGGGCTTAGCCTCTTACCGTAAAACAGACCTATATACGTAGTTCATGTCTAATGGTCGAGTGTCTTTCCCGTTTCCACGCTCTTCTATAGTATACAAGAGCGCGAGGGCTTAGCCTCTTATCGTAAAACAGACCTATACGTAGTTCATGTCTAATGGTCGAGTGTCTTTCCCGTTTCGCCTCTATGGTATACAAGAGCGCGGGCTTGCCTCTTACCGTAAAGCAGACCTATATACGGTTCATCTAATGGTCAGTGTCTTTCCCGTTTCCATGCTCTCCTATAGTATACAAGAGCGCGGGCTTAGCCTCTTACCGTAAAGCAGACCTATACGTAGTTCATGTCTAATGGTCGAAGTCTTTTGTTTACGCTCTATAGTATACAAGAGCGCGGACTTAGCCTCTTACCGTAAAGCAGACCTATATACGTAGTTCATGTCTAATGGTCGAGTGTCTTTCCCGTTTCCACGCTCTTCTATAGTATACAAGAGCGCGGGCTTAACCTCTTACCGTAAAACAGACCTATATATACGTAGTTCATGTCTAATGGTCAGTGTCTTTCCCGTTTCCACGCTCTCCTATAGTATACAAGAGCGCGGGCTTAGCCTCTTACCGTAAACAGACCTATATACGTAGTTCATGTCTAATAGTCGAGTGTCTTTCCCGTTTCCACGCTCTCCCATGGTATACAAGAGCGCGGGCTTAGCCTCTTACCGTAAAGCAGACCTATATACGTAGTTCATGTCTAATGGTCGAGTAATGTACCCGTTTCGCTCTCCTATAGTATACAGAGCGCGGGCTTAGCCCCTCGTACCGTAAACAGACCTATATACGTAGTTCATGTCTAATGGTCAGTGTCTTTCCCGTTTCCACGCTTCCTATAGTATACAAGAGCGCGGGCTTAGCCTCTTACCGTAAAGCAGACCTATATACGGTTCTGTGTCTATGGTCGAGTGTCTTTCCCGTTTCCACGCTCTCCTATGGTATGCAGAGCGCGGGCTTAGCCTCTTACCGTAAACGGACCTATATACGTAGTTCATGTCGTGGTCGAGTCTTTCCCACGTTTCCACGCTCTCATAGTATACAAGGCGCGGGCTTAGCCTCACCGTAAAGCAGACCATATATGTCAGTTCATGTCTAATGGTCGAGTGTCTTTCCCGTTTCCACGCTCTTCTATAGTATACAAGAGCGCGGGCTTAGCCTCTTATCGTAAAGCAGACCTATATACGTAGTTCATGTCTAATGGTCGAGTGTCTTTCCCGTTTCCACGCTCTCCTATAGTATATACAAGAGCGCGGGCTTAGCCTCGTACCGTAAAAGCAGACCTATATACGTAGTTCATGTCTGGTCGAGTATCTTTCACGTTTCCACGCTCTCCTATAGTATACAGAGCGCGGGCTTAGCTCTACCGTAAAGCAGACCTATATGCGTAGTTCATGTCTAATGGTCGAGGTTTTCCCGTTTCCACGCATAATTTATGCAAGGCGCGGACTTAGCCTCGTACCGTAAAGCAGACCTATATACGTAGTTGTCTAATGGTCAGTGTCTTTCCCGTTTCCACGCTCTCCTATAGTATACAAGAGCGCGGGCTTAGCCTCTTACCGTAAAGCAGACCTATATACGTAGTTCATGTCTAATGGTCGAGTGTCTTTCCCGTTTCCACGCTCTCTATAGTATGCAAGAGCGCGGGCTTAGCCTCTTACCGTAAACAGACCTATATACGTAGTTCATGTCTAATGGTCGAGATGCTTCCCGTTTTGCTCTCCTATAGTATGGTACGCGGGCTTCAGCCTCTTACCGTAAAACAGACCTATATACGTAGTTCATGTCTAATGGTCGAGTGTCTTTCCCGTTTCCACGCTCTCTATAGTATACAAGAGCGCGGGCTTAGCCTCTTACCGTAAAGCAGACCTATACGTAGTTCATGTCTAATGGTCGAGTGTCTTTCCCGTTTCCACGCTCTTCTATAGTATACAAAGCGCGGGCCTCTGTCAGCGGCAGACTACTACGTAGTTCATGTCTAATGGTCAGTGTCTTTCCCGTTTCCACGCTCTCCTATAGTATACAAGGCGCGGCTTAGCCTACCGTAAAGCAGACCTATATACGTAGTTCATGTCTAATGGTCAGTGTCTTTCCCGTTTCCACGCTCTCTATAGTATACAGAGCGCGGGCTTAGCCTCTTACCGTAAAGCAGACCTATATGCGTAGTTCATGTCTAATGGTCGAGTGTCTTTCCCGTTTACGCTCTCCTATGGTATACAAGGCGCGGGCTTAGCCTCTTACCGTAAAGCAGACCTATATACGTAGTTCATGTCAATGGTCGAGTGTGCTTTCCCGTTTCCACGCTCTCCTATAGTATGCAAAGGCGGGCTGGCCTCTACCGTAAAGCAGACCTATATACGTGGTTCATGTCTAATGGTCGGGTGTCTTTCCCGTTTCCACGCTCTCCTATAGTATACAAGGCGCGGGCTTAGCCTCTTACCGTAAACAGACCTATACGTAGTTCATGTCTAATGGTCAGTGTCTTTCCCGTTTCCACGCTCTCCTATAATATACAAGAGCGCGGGCTTGGCCTCGTACCGTAAATCAGACCTATATACGTAGTTCATGTCTAATGGTCGAGTCTTTCCCGTTCCACGCTCTCCTATAGTATACAAGAGCGCGGACTTAGCCTCTTACCGTAAAGCAGACCTATATACGTGGTTCATGTCTAATGGTCGAGTGTCTTTCCCGTTTCCACGCTCTCCTATAGTATGCAAGAGCGCGGGCTTAGCCTCTACCGTAAAGCAGACCTATATACGTAGTTCATGTCTAATGGTCAGTTGTCTTTCCCGTTTCCGCTCTCCTATGGTATACAGAGCGCGGGCTTAGCCTCGTACCGTAAAGCAGACCTATATACGTAGTTCATGTCTAATGGTCAGTGTCTTTCCCGTTTCCACGCTCTCCTATGGTATACAAGGCGCGGGCTTAGCCTCGTACCGTAAAACAGACCTATATACGTAGTTCATGTCTAATGGTCGAGTGTCTTTCCCGTTTCACGCTTCTCCATGGTATACAGGCGCGGACTTAGCCTCTTACCGTAAAACAGACCTATGCGTAGTTCATGTCTAATGGTCAGTGTCTTTCCCGTTTCCACGCTCTCCTGTATACAAGAGCGCGGGCTTAGCCTCGTACCGGCAAACAGACCTATATACGTAGTTCATGTCTAATGGTCGAGTGTCTTTCCCGTTTCCACGCTCTCCTATGGTATACAAGAGCGCGGGCTTAGCCTGTAAAACAGACCTATATACGTTTCATGTCAAAATGGTCGAGTGTCTTTCCCGTTTCCACGCTCTCCTATAGTATACAGAGCGCGGGCTTAGCCTCGTACCGTAAAGCAGACCTATATACGTAGTTCATGTCTAATGGTCAGTGTCTTTCCCGTTCCACGCTCTATAGTATACAAGAGCGCGGGCTTAGCCTCTTACCGTAAAGCAGACCTATATACGTAGTTCATGTCTAATGGTCGAGTGTCTTTTCCAGTTTCCACGCTCTCCTATGGTATACAAGAGCGCGGGCTAGCCTCGTACCGTAAAGCAGACCTATATACGTGGTTCATGTCTAATGGTCAGTGTCTTCCGTTCCCACGCTCTCCTATAGTATACAGAGCGCGGGAAGCATACTCGTACCGTAAAGCAGACCTATATACGTAGTTCATGTCTGGCGGTCGGTGTCTTTCCCGTTTCCACGCTCTCCTATAGTATACAAGAGCGCGGACTTAGCCTCTTACCGTAAAACAGACCTATGTACGTAGTTCCATGTCTGTGGTGAGTGTCTTTCCCGTTTCCCTCTCCTATAGTATACAAGAGCGCGGAGAAGCAGCCTCGTACCGCGGCAGACCTATATACGTAGTTCATGTCTAATGGTCGAGTCTTTCCCGTTTCCACGCTCTCCTATGGTATACAAGAGCGCGGGCTTAGCCTCATACCGTAAAGCAGACCTATATACGTAGTTCATGTCTAATGGTCGAGTGTTTTTCCCGTTTCCACGCTCTCCCTGCAGTAAAGAGCGCGGGCTTAGCCTCGTACCGTAAAGCAGACCTATACGTAGTTCATGTCTAATGGTGGAGTGCTTTTCCGTTTCCACGCTCTCCTATGGTAATAAAGAGCGCGGGCTTAGCCTGCACATGGCAGATATATGCGTAGTTCATGTCTAATGGTCAGTGTCTTTCCCGTTTCCACGCTCTCCTATGGTATACAAGAGCGGGCATGCGGCTCTTACCGTAAAGCAGACCTATATACGTAGTTCATGTCTAATGGTCAGTGTCTTTTTTTTTCCCGTTTCCACGCTCTCTGCTGGTATGAGCGCGGGCCAGCCTCTTGTGGCAGACCTGCCGCCGTGGTTCATTACAATGGTCGAGTCTTTACCGTTTCCCACGCTCTCCTATTAAGTATTACAAGAGCGCGGGCTTAGCCTCTACCAGTAAAGGCTGCCATGGATTCATGCAATAGTTGAGTCTTTCCCGTTTCCACGCTCTCCTATAATTATGCAAGAGCGCGGGCGTAGCCTCTTACCGTAAAGCAGACCTATATACGTAGTTCATGTCTAATGGTCAGTGTCTTTCCCGTTCCACATCTCTATAGTATACAAGGCGCGGGCTTACTCTACCGTAAAACAGACCTATATACGTAGTTCATGTCTAATGGTCAGAGTGTGTTTCCCGTTTTACTTCTCTATAATTGGCACAAGGCGCGGGCTAAGCCTATACCGTAAAAGCAGACCTATATATACGTAGTTCATGTCTGTGGTCAGTGTCTTTCCCGTTTCCCACGCTCTCCTATGGTATACAAGGCGCGGGCTTACGCTACTCGTACCGTAAAGCAGACCTATATTACGTAGTTCATGTCTAATGGTCGAGTGTCTTTTTTCCACGCTCTCCTATAGTATACAAGAGCGCGGACTTAGCCTCGTACCGTAAAACAGACCCTATGCGCGGTTCATGTCACAATGGTCGAGTGTCTTTCCCGTTTCCCTTTCTCCATAGTATACAAGGCATGAGACATCTTACCGTAAAGCAGACCTATACGTAGTTCATGTCTAATGGTCGAGTGTCTTCCGTTTCCACGCTCTCCTATAGTATACAAGAGCGCGGGCTTAACCTCGTACCGTAAAAGCAGACCTATATACGTAGTTCATGTCTAATGGTCGAGTGTCTTTCCCGTTTCCACACGCTCTCCTATAGTATACAAGGCGCGGGCTTAGCCTCGTACCGTAAACAGACCTATATACGTGAGTTCACTTTCTAATGGTCGAGTGTTCTTTCCCGTTTCCACGCTCTCCTATAGTATACAAGAGCGCGGGCTTAGCCTCTTACCGTAAAGCAGACCTATATACGTAGTTCATGTCTAATGGTCGAGTGTCTTTTTCCCGTTTCGCTCTCCTATAATATTGCACGGCGCGCGGGGCCTCTCGCCTACAAGGTGCATGTCTAATGGTCAGTGTACCGTTTCAGCTCTCCTATAGTATACAAGGCGCGGGCTTAGCCTCGTACCGTAAAAACAGTTATGTAAGTTCCTGTCTAATGGTCGAGTGTCTTTCCGTTCCACGCTCTCCTGGTATACAGAGCGCGGGCCAGCCTCGACACCGTAAAGCAGACCTATATACGTAGTTCGTTCCTAATGGTCGAGTGTCTTTCCCGTTTTACGCTCTCCTATAGTATACAAGGCGCGGACTTAGCCTCTTACCGTAAAACAGACCTATATACGTAGTTCATGTCTAATGGTCGAGTGTCTTTCCCGTTTCCACGCTCTCCTGCCGTAGCCACAAAGGCGCGGCTTAGCCTCGTACCAAACAGACCCTATATGCGTAGTTAAAGCGTCCAATGGTCGGTGTCTTTCTCCGTTTACGCTCTCCTATGGTATGCAGGCGCGGGCTTAACCTCGTACCGTAAAACCAGACCTATATACGTAGTTCATGTCTAATGGTCAGTGTTTTTCCGTTTCCACGCTCTCCTATAATTATGCAAAGGCGCGGGCTTAGCCACTCGTACCGTAAAGCAGACCTATACGTAGTTCATGTCTAATGGTCGAGTGTCTTTACCGTTTCACGCTCTCCTACTAGGTACAGGCATGAGCAGCCTCTTACCGTAAAGCAGACCTATATACGTTAGTTCTGTAATCAATTGAGTGTCTTTCCCCGTTTCCACGCTCTCTATAATTACAAGCGCGGGCGTAACCTCTTACCATAAAAGCAGACCTATATACGTAGTTCATGTCTAATGGTGGATTAACTTTCGTCACTCACGCTCTCACCATGTGTATACAAGCGCGGGCGTAACCTCTTACCGTAAAGCAGACCCATAATATGTCAATGGTCGAGGTGTCTTTACCGTTTCCACGCTCTCTATAGTATACAAGAGCGCGGGCTTGCCTCTTACCGTAAAACAATATTATGCCGGCGTTCATGTCTAATGGTGGTGTCTTCCGTTTCCACGCTCTCCTATAGTATACAAGAGCGGGCAGCCTCTTACCGTAAACGACCTATATACGTAGTTCATGTCTAATGGTCGAGTGTCCCGTTTCCACGCTCTCTATGGTATGCAAGGCGCGGAAGCAGCCTCTTACCGTAAAGGCAGACCTATATACGTAGTTCATGTCTAATGGTCAGAGTGTCTTTCTGTTCCTCTCCTGGCAGAGCGCGCGAGGAGCCCTCTTACCGTAAAACGTTTATATACGTAGTTCATGTCTAATGGTCGAGTGTCTTTCCCGTTGCCATTTCCTTCTAGAACGTATCAGGAGTTCGCCGCTATCCATTATTAGATGTCGATCTTAATTATATTACTTGCTTCCTTGCACCATAAGCGTTAATTCAAATCGATCGCAATGTTACATTTTACTAAGAGTGTTTTTAAATATCGGGGTGATCCCACCGTTTCTCCCCGAATTGGGACAATTCGATCAAATCTTTTTTTGGTTTCGCAAAATTTACGAATTGTTTTTGTTACGAATTACGACATAGACAATTACGAATTGTCGCAAAACTACGCAAAATGTTTCCTACGCCTTCTAGATAAGCTTAACGTGAAGGGCGTCCACGAAAATGATTTTCTGTTCAAGATAATCGTTGGCGTGTAATGAGGCTGCGGAAGGTAATGAAATGTGGCCAGAGGATAATGATTAAGTTCGGAAGATGATGAAATTTATGAGAGCGTCATAATTTAGTATCGAAGATAGTAAAAAATGTTAGATGAAAATAGAGTTATTCCTGTAAATTCTATATTAACCTAGTGAAAATCTTACGTAGTTTATTTGTAGGGTATTAAATTATAACTGACTGTAAATATAAATCTTAAATGTATAATGACTTTTTATTTTTTACTGCCCCAAAACTTGTAGAACAATCTATAAGTAATAAACGTTCAAATGTAATAGATAGCTATTTAATAACTTTGATAATAAAAGCATAATACTGTAATGGAACCTTAAAAGTAGAAAGAAATATAGAATACACAAAAACTCAAAAAAAATGTTTCACTAAAATAAAAATAATAACTAAAGCTAACCTACTTTTAATTATTTATTGGTAAGAATATTGTCGAAAACAAACTTAAAATTATAGAGAATTTGCCTGATTCTGGAAATTCAGACGTTTTAACAAACTGTAAAGCAAAATATCAAAATTAATTAGAAAATGAAAAAGATTTATGCCATCAAAAAGACGTTTTCTGTCTCTTTTGCAAAATAAATTTTATGTAAAGTTAGCCAGACATTAGTAGTGAAATGCTGAGGTGTTACGTATGTATGTATTCTTATTTCTAATTGTTGATTTTGAACTCTTTATATTTCGATTAATATTAAAGTTATTTCACAAAATAATTCCACTTTACCTTTAGGGACGTAATTCAATTTTATTAAAATATTATTGACACAAATTACCAACGCCAGGTAAATTGTGACTTGAGGACTAATCAGATAAAAAATTACTTGTTGTGAAAAGTGGCACTAACTCTTGAATCATGTTTAAAACCGGCTCAAAGTGTGCCCACGTGGCTGAAGCATCGTGCTTGGTATTTTCATTCTTCGCACACAAAGGTTTTTAAATCTTTTTTTTAGTTTCACTGTTTATATAATATATAACTCCCGTATGCAGGGAAAGTTGTTGTCAGCTGCCTTCGAAATGAAAACTTTGGATTTCTGAATTGTATTTTAATAAATCATTTTCACTATAATCAACATGGCATAGCACTTTATTATCAGATAAACTTTCTTTTAGTTTTTTGATCGCTGAATATCACATAGTTACATTTAAGGTATGTTTGAAAAACCTGTCAGTAAGTTTTCAAATTTATTTATGATAATACGTGGTGTGTCTTCTTGTTTCTTTTTTAATGATATTCTTTTTACTTTTTCTTTTCCGTCCTTTCCTTGGTACTCTTCCTTCTCAAAAATCCAATCATAGTATACAATATTTTTACTGTCGTCGAATTCTTGATATACTGTGACTTTGTTTTCTGGCACATTCTTTTTAAACATTTTCTGTCGTATATTACAAAGATTTTATTTTATATTACAAAAATTCGTTTCAAAAAGATTTTTAAAACTTCTGTAGCCGCACTTACTATGAGTATATTTGATTTCTGAAGGACTTAATGAGGAGTTCGACGCTAGCGTGTATTTTGCAGTGACAAATTTTTCTTTTTTCTGAAGAGTGAATTATCCATACTGGTCTATATTTATTAAACACGGAATAAGAAATACGGCCCCATTTCTCACAATATTGGAATGTAATTTTTTCTGTTGTCAATCAAGTATCACTTTTGTTTTTTTTATACCACCAACTTTGACATATTCATTTTTTCCAAGAGCTACCTGACTTGACGTCTTCTTGAAAAAAATTATGTGTATTTCGTTTTATTTCCGCTGCTATCTTTTGTTGATTTTTTTTCTGATAACTTCTTTTTTAAAGCAAAATTTGCCTTTGACAGTACTCCATACTTTTTAAGCTTCGAATCGTCAACTTTTCTTCTAACGAAAGGTTTCTTCTCTTTTTTAGGAAAACTTTTATAATTCTCGGATATTCCTTAGTTGACTATTTCATTAAAAAGTAATTTCTTCTTTACTTTTTTTATTTTAACAACCTTTATGTCATTAATTACTTGGTCTACTTTTTTTTTCTATAGTATCTTCAATAGAATTTCTTACTTTTTGCAATTTTCGCTCATCATTCAATTATTTCTCAATTTGCCTTTCTTTTTCTTTAGTTTATCTATTTCTTTCTGCAAGTTAGAAATCACTTTTCGTGACTTATATCGCAACTTCCTCGTACCACTTGAAATTCGTTACCTTTTTTTAACTTTCGACCTATTTTTGCATAGTTTCTGGTTGTTTTTTTTTATTTTCATTAAAGGATCACGTGCTGCAGAATTTAAAACGTTTGGAAATTCTTCAGTTTCACTGACGGATGGCCGATTTTTTAGTAAAATGTTTCGTCCTTTCTTTTGTCTTTTAATTTATCTAAATATTTTTTTAATTTCCTCGTCTTTGGTTTCGTTTTTGTCTGTAAGTCATATTTTTTATTCTAAGAATTTTTTTCTTTTCTTTTCTCAAAAGGTATTTTTCTTTTTGATGTAACTAGTCTATTTTTCGTTAATTTTTCTTGTGTGGTTTTTTTTTCAGCTAAACCATGGTTGTATCTTGTAGATATCTGTTAAAAAAATAGGGTTAAGAAGTTCATTTAAATACTTATGTGGTCATTTTCAAGATATGGTCTAACAAAAGGAAACTTTTAAAATTTTAAATGGTCTAGAAAAAGTAACAAATTCATTCTATCACACTTTTTACGTTTGAATTATGCTACGAACTGATCGACATTAAAAACTTGGAAAAACTTGTTATGAATGGTGAATTAATTGAGTTTTTATTCTTAAACCTTAATAATAAATATAGATATTCGTTTCACATTGCGCAAATATTTTAATTTTCTTACAAAATGATTAATTCGCGTCTAAAAATTATACGGTGCGAAATGTAATGAAATGAAAGGGAATGATTTTTGGTAGATTTTTAATTTACTTTTAATCAGATATAAAACCAACCTTAATAAATTATACTGTAACATAAACGAACTACAAATTATAATTTTATCGCGAATTCAATTTATTTTAACATGCCTTTACTTATTAAATCGGTGGAGTGTAATGAGTACTTACCAGTGACACACGTGATTTTCAAAACTAGAATTGAAAATATTTTATTCTACGTGCGCACACGTCGGATCGTGATGAAATATTTAGTCTGACTGAGGGCGTGGGAGGCGTAAGCGGTTGGTTAATGTACCAATAAGGTTAAACACTTATAAATAATTCGATTGAATTTTCCATGGACATAAATAAAGTTTTTGTTTTTTTTACAAAATTTAAATGCTGATTATTTGTATTATATAAGTTTTAAAAAAATAATATATTACGAATTGATGATTGCTAATTAAATTACTTAGTAGCTAAGAACAACATACCTGGTATTTTACCTTAGTAAAATGTATCAAGTCAGTAAAGCGTACTAATGTATCAAGGAACATTCTCAATGGTCATCTGAATAAGGAGTGGCATGTTTTTGGTGCAGATTCTTTATTGATTGTTTCTAGATCTAACATGAAAGATGCGTTTTTGAACTATAACTAAATGTCGTTTTATTGTATTAAAACATTATGATTAACTGTAATTTTGAAGACTAGTTTTATCCTGAAAAGACAATTTGGACGAAACGGTGGAATCACTCATTAATCAATGTTTATGAATAATGTGAATCGTATGTACTGGAATACGTACTAGTTAATCAGTTTTGTTGTACGACTCCTAATACCATAGGTAATAATTTCGTTAACATTTCCTTTAAAACAAATGCTATTGTGGTAATTGAAGCGTCAGTGCGTCGATAACAGAGTGTTGAAATTCCAACCCAGCGTTTATTTATATTACAATCACCTAGTTGAGGATCTTTTGAGGTGAATACGAGTTTGCAATAATCACTTTATATTATATTTATTTATTCTTTGTGTATGCTTAGGCGCATTTATGTATAATTGGTAATAGTAAGAGTGTATTATATATTTAATGATCAAAATAATTAAGGCATTCTTCATAACGTTTTTATGTCTCGATGTTCAAATTATTCGTGTTAATGGTATTTTTTTTCTAATTGGCATAGAATTAAACAGGTACATATTTCCGTGGATAAACAGATAGTACATAACTGGTAGCACTTGACAGACCTTAATTCTCTTCTTTTTGAACCAATGTGACATATCATCAAGTCCTTTTTGTAATGGATCGGAAGTTTCTATAGAATTGCTATGAGATAATGATGGCTGTATGATCAGCAAATGCACCAGTGGTGACTCATGTAGTAGTGGGCAAGTCCGGCATGTAGAAAAGTTACTTTTATGAGTAATAATATTATGAGGTATGTAATATGAATGTTTGAATACTGTCTTTTTCAGATTGCAAACTCGATGACGAATCAGAACGAAAGAGGAAATTAACTAATGCATGCTTAAAAAGGCATCGTAAAAAAAGCGTGAAGAAGCTCAACAGCAGGAATTACTCTCCCAAAATGAACCCAAATATGATAATGAACAAATACAGCAAAATACGTTAGAACGACGAAGAGAATTATCAAGGGAACGCTCCAAAAGATACCGTGATAAGAAACGACTTTCTAGCATAAAAAAAATTGTAAACTCAAGTGACTCGAAGAATAATTGTGCAGGACCTTCCTGAAGAACCAATAATATAATACGAGCAAAAGAAAATTGCGAAATAAACATTGATGACAATTGACCGCCACTGCAAGTTCAAATACATCGGCTGCTCCCACTTCTCAGTTCAACAGATTATCGACGTACAGTTCTTACGCAAGACACAGCAGTGTCCATACGGAATTTCATAGACAGTTTACACAAAATAGTTTTGGACATGCTTGCAAAATTTGTGAAAGATTATGGTTCAAGAATGATTTAAAAAATTTGAATAATGAAAGTATGAAGTTCGTGAAGAAATTTCTCCCAAACGTCGATGAACATTCCGTTGCAGTTTGTTCAACTTGCAGAACTAGTATCCAGAAAAAAAAAATCTATTCCCTCAATGGCTGTATACAACGGTTTTGAATATACTATAATTTTAAGTAGGTAATTTACTAAATTATCCATTAGATCTAGTATCAGAAAGACTGATTTCTCCCAGGATTCCGTTTATGCAAATAAGAAGACTTCGGATGGGCAAGGATATCCATGGGCAATACGGAATTTATGGACAAATTATTAATGTTCCCATAGAAATCAACACTATGGTGAATTCCTTACCAAGGAATGTCAGTGATGATCATTGCATCTATATACACATCAAACGAAAAAAGATACACAAGCCAAGTTTTTTATATGGATTGATTAATAAGTAAACTATTAAAGAATGGCTGCGTTACTTAGTAAATACTCCACTGTATAAAACGTATGATATTACAATAAATGAACAATTCTTCGATAATTTGCATGACAATAGAGTTGATAGCGATAAAGATTATGAAAATTATAGGATTGAATTTATTGAGAATATTCCCATTGAAGAGAGTTTAATAGCTCAGCAACAAACAGTAATGTGGAATGATGACCTGTATTTAAATTTAGCCCTAGGAGAAAATAACGTGCTTATAAGTTTGTTATTTGATGAACACGCAGAAGAATTATCATTTCCTTCTATTTATTAGGCCAATTCCGTCAGTTCCGTGAGGGGATTACAGTTACCCCATTCATGATGGCCACCAGCGAATTGAGACCATCTGATAGACGAGGAGTGACGCCTCATCATTTATTATACATGTCAATGAAAATCATGAGAATAAGAGTAAGGGATTCACTCAGAATTGCTTTTAAGCATGTAGGGAAAAATCCAAATGTTACTAAAGAGCAAATACAATCCGAGGACTATGTTCACGGTTTCATTGAGCGTAATCTCGCTTTTTTACGTTCAATACCTAATTCTACCTGGTATTGGTCTGAAAAGAAGAAGGATTTATGCGCTATGATCAGGCAGTTAGGTAAGCAGACTGTATTTTTCACAATAAGTGCCAATGAAATCGGATGGTTGGATTTGTTACAATTGCTGTATAAAGTGAAGACACGTGTTAATATTACCAAAGAGGAAATATCACAATTACATTACATGGCGAAAAGCACTCTTATTAATGAAGACGCTGTCATTTGCGCTATATATTTCAACAAATTAGTCAATGTTATAATGAATATTCTTCAATCAAAAAAATGTACTCCCTTCTGTAAGTTTCGAGTTCTCCATTACTTCAAACATATTGAATTTCAGCATCGAGGCAGTGCTCATGCGCACATCTCAGCATGGCTCGATAATGCTCCGAATGATGCACTTAATGAGGATTATGTTAAAGCTATTGAACTCATTGATGCTTTAATATCGGTTTCGGCATCGGAAGCATCGGGAAATTTTAAACTTCAAATGCATGAGCATACATTCACCTGCTATAAAAAAATTACTTCAAATAGAGCACAAAAATGTAGATTTGAAGCTCCATATATGCCATGCAAAAAAAACTATGATTTTATGTCCAATGAAAAATACAGCAGAAGGATTTACCAACTATCAGAAACGATATGCACAAATAAAAGTATTACTGGAGAATGAAGATTTTGTGGATATGGGCGATTTTTACACTCGCAATGGTATAAATTCGGATGATGAATACTACAATACTATCAGAGCAGGAATAACTAGATCAAAGGTTTTTGTAAAACGAGATCCAAGGAAAAGTGGCATGACACCAGCAAAATTTATAATATAATTCCTTGTATTATCAGTGCAATAAAATAGAGTATAAAACGTTAGAAGTAACTTAATTTTATATGCATATTTTTTTATGTAAATTACTGAATTAAATTTCTTATCTCTAATTTCAAAAAAGCAATATATAATACATATTAAAACCTAGTCAGAAGATATATTACTTCAGATTGTGCATGTAAGAAGTGGCAATGCGCCGGCATCTGTGTGTTCTTGTATGTCCGCATGGCGGCCATTACTGCGTATTGTCTTCGCGTTTTTGTTATAATTATTTTGTCTACGGCTTTCTATTTTATTATTTAATTGTTTGTGTCGTTATTGTTTTCTTTGTTGTTATTATCGTCCACATAATGTGCTATGTACATGGATGCAGAAGCAGAAGTTCGTTACGTAAAACATAAACTGTTTATGCAAATGTTATGTAAGAAATTTCCTTATGAAATAAATGAAAGTTATTTTCGTACTATCTTTTTGTTTTATTTTTCCAATATATTTATGCCATCTATTGACGTAAATATGCTTTTTCATCTTAATAGTTGCCAACTCTTGCGCAATCTAAGGCAATATTTTTCTAAATGGCGAGTCGTTAATATGTCAATAATAATAATTGCTTTTTAATATTAAAATGAAGTTAGGACTAATAAATTTATTAATAAAAAACTAATAAATTTCGATATTGCTCACAAAATTATAATTGTTTTTAGATCATAGGAAAAAGACCTAATGACATCAAATTGGTATCGATATAGACAATTTTCAAGGCCTAAAAACAAACTTCATCTAGTATTAACCGTGTTATCCAGCCACTACGCTGTGCGTGAATTATAATCCACTAATGGTAGTTTCTTGGCCCGATCCTGCTCTCGATGTAGCCCTGCTTCTATTCCGATGCCGGCCCTGAGCCCATCTTGATTCTTTATCGGGCATCGCTACCATTTTTCTGATTTTATGCTATCTTGTGTATAAAAGGCCTTTATTCCAACAGATAACGTACTTCTGTGCAAAGGACATTACCAAGTTTCGACAACAAAACAGTGCACATTTAACGTGTTTAAAAGTGTTCAGCTTGTTTTATATGTTTAAAATACAAAGGACACTTCTGTTTCATTACAATTATTATATTCATTATCGTTTTTTCGTTTTCTTAATGCAATCCATTTATAATTTTAAGCATACTTAATTGAATCCTTGAAATAATGGTAGATAAATATTTAGTGAACAGTGACCGATTTGGTGTGAAGTGAATCAGAGATTTGGCAAAATGTAATATTTTAAAGTAAAGATAAAAAATAGACTTAAAGTAAAGAAGACCACGTGATACTGTTAAATACTTCTCACTTATGGAGCTGATAACGTTGCACCATTTTATTGCCTTGCAGTTTCTTCAGGTGTATTTTTTAATTTTTGTCAGTGTAGAAGAATTTGGTAGTTTTAAATTCATAATGGAATTGTTAAAAGATTTTTCTATAGAACTGTTATCTGTAAATTGATGTAACTATATCCTCTTAAGACCCGACACCGTTATTTTCTTACCCTTCATAATTTTGAATATGTGTGTACTACTGCAGCTAAATAGATAAAATGAAGAAACAAAAACATTTTTGTGACATTTTTCATTAAACTAAATTAAACAGTGAATATTCTATTATTAATTCTTAGTATTTTTAGAGAGACAAAGTGAGAGGTAAGCGAGCCGCGAGAGATCACTCGCAACCCCAGAGGAGTCACCAGTGTAACCTCTTAGATAAGGATAGGATATCTGATGGAAGAAGAATGGGAGTGGGGTGACGAGGGTGATGGGCCACCGAAACTCTCGTTCTTCGGTCACAATACAACAGCGAAATACGTTACTTCATATGTGTATTCCGTGGCAATGTGATATTTTAACAGACGAGACGGCCGATTTCCGCGCCGCAGCCAAATTAACCACAACGCGGCTGAACTCCCATCGATTACGAATTTACGCTGGAGGAATCTTTACGCGTTTCCACACCTAGTAAACGCGTGTATTAATTACAGTGGTATATTACACAATCTTTGGGCGACTGAATGTGCAGAAAGTCTGACGATAATATTCATTTTACGACAAGTTTTATTGAGGTTAGTTGTATAAATAAGCGAATAGTATGTTTGTCTGCAACATGCGCCAATACGCAGCATGCAACCCACCGCTGTTCATCAAATCTGTTCTTTCTTGACAAATCGCTATCCGACGAATTGAATACTGATTCGAGAGGAAGAACAGATATTGGACGCCTAAACATGTGTTAATAATTTATTTATCTTGGTCCGGCAAAAAGCTATATTATTATTTCTACGTACGTTTCATGCCAACCAGACACATCGTCAGGAAAATGCGGACATTCACATCCACCAAGGCGTAAGGAGTGTGTAAAACAACTGACAGAAGTGACCCCAACCTTCTCATGTGACATGCAATCATGCACTGAGCAATACGTCAAAGGATGACAAAAGCCTCTCTATCAGCATTCACAGATCACCGCCAATAGATATGCCCATCAATTGTCACAGACTAACGATCACCAACCTTTACTCAAATAGTTACAGGCAAGCGTCCAACAATGGTGATTTATAAATATTAATTTGGTCATTGGGCATTAGATAATTGTGCAACTCGTGCGACAAGTTGTCGATTGCCCACGAAAGCGAAGTTGAACGCACGAGCGAAGCGAGTGCGCGGTCATTCGCTTGAGTGGAAATTCAAATGTGGAACGTGCGTTCAATTTGTCGCACTCAAATAACAGTTTTCTTTATGAAAAAACTCACGCGTAATTTTAAAATGGGCAAACGGTTCTTGTTCGACCGCAACAGCGAGCGTCAAGATACTACTTTCCCCGCATGAGTAATACAAAGTATTATTATCTTATGTTTAAAATTTCGAAGGATTCCAAAACATTTGAAGATAATCCCTTCTCACACACATGCAAAACATCGAACACGTGATCATTATTGAGTTTATGACCGGTTTCTATTAAGTGTTTAGCGAAATGATATCTGTTCTATTTATTATTTTTAAAGGTCGAAATAAGTTCTTTGTATCTAGTTTCAAAACAACGTTCATTTTAACCATATGTATCGACTTATATTTATCACAAATTAATTTGCAAATTTTTTGTTACTATGCAATTTATCATTATTATTATATAAAGTTCTTGAATTTTTGTCTGTCTTAAAGGCCGTATAAATATGTTTTTAATGTTTTTGAAATTTTACCAGAAATCGTACCATAATATATTAAACTGCATATTTCTTTTGGTCTTTTTATTTGTGTTGCATAGACACTGTTCTTTATCATACTTTCTTGCTTTTTATTGATGAGTTCATTGATGTATTTCCTGCCGTATCCGTTTGCCAATGCTAAATAATTATAAAATGTATTTAATTCTAATAAGTAGTTATCATTGTTACGGGATATAGAGAATAACCGATGTATCATAGATTTGTATGTCACCAATTTAAGTTATTTTTTATTATATTTATACATAATAATTTCATTACTTATCTTAGCAATTACAAAGGGTAAATTAGAAAAACAGAAGTTACATCTATAGAAGATGGACGTTATCTTCAAATTAACTGAATTATGCATGACTGAGAATTATTTCCGTCATAATAACTTCCATTAACGTTTTAACGTTTTGAGCTCGAAATTTTAAACTACCTCATACCCTCCCACGCGCAGCTGACCTTGATGAGTCAATGCATCGCGCAACCTAACCAAAACTTTGTAAAATGAACTGAAATGATGATCATGTTCCTGCATTTTTTTCGATTTACAATTACTTTCTTAACGGTTTGAACGCGCGTGTGCTCACTGTCGACCGCAAGATGCCCCTGCTTCGAGGCTTCGATGGAGGCCGCGCTGTATAGTTCTTTACGGCGACGCACAAAAAAAATCACTTTAAATCTCCGGATTATACTTGTTTATTACACAAAATTGAATCACATTCTTTAGAAATCTAGGCAGCAACGAAATATCTAACTTTCGAGTCACTTGTATCGGAAAATTTACAATGTATTTATAAAGTTGAGTAATCATTCTGTTCACTTCGCGATGGCGCTGTCGTAGCCCGTTTATTGATATCTCTGTTTATAATAATCCACTTTACAAAGGTGTGCGTGCGTGCGTGCGTGCGTGCGTGCGTGCGTGCGTGCGTGCGTGCGTGCGTGCGTGCGTGTATCAAAATACGTACAATGCTTTGCAGCATAGTGAACTACATACTTTCTTAGTATTTCTTAAAAGTAAATACGTTAGAAATGTGTCTAAAGTTTCCTTTGTCGGTTTTGACGTATAAAATAACGGTTATGATTTTATTTTACGTGTCCATTTTATATATTATTTACATCTATTTAAATAGTTTGTAGGGATTAGTTGTGATAATAGTTTTTTCTCAGTTTAATTTTATTGTGAAATTATTGCAAATTTATAAAAATAGAATTTTGAATGTGTCCAAGCGCGAATCGGTCATTGCTGCTTGCAGTGATAGCTGAAAAGATATTTTGTAAGTATTTCTTCACAAAATCACACATAAAAAAATAATAAATTTAGTCCTAGATTTTCCTTTTTGCTGCTTGTCTCGACTGAGGCGTCACTATGAGTCACGGCGGGTGTGTGCCGGTCGGGAAGCATAACACTGGTCAACAGTGATTTTGTTGCTCTAGATATAACATCGATTTTGGATATATTTATGCTCACAATTCATGAAACTATCAATAATTTTCTAAGATTTGCTCTGGTTTTTTTTTTAATCTTTATTTTCATTTTACATTACAAAATCGGAAAACATGAAACAAAATATCAGGTATATTCATAATGTCAGTTTTGTTTTGAAAAATAAAGGTACATCGGAAAAACAGAGAACAATGTCGAAAACATATTTTATATTTCAATAAAACGCCGTTTATGAGCTTTCTTTTATAATTTTAAGGGGACAATCTCTTTTAAAGACCAGCAGTAATCTGCCATCATGTGACAATCCCACCGACCCTGATACCTCTTCCATCACTTTCAGATCCTGGTGGAACCGTTCCCCTGTTCCTCACTATAATTTCCTAAGTTATCCGGAAATTTATCCAGATGATTGCGGAGATAGTGTAATTTGATACTCATATTTGCTCCTAATGTCTGAAAGTTTGTCAACATATTTTGCACAATTTCTTCATAATTTGGTGCTTTATGGTTACCTAGGAAATTTTCGACTACCAACACAAAACTTTTCCAAGCATCACTTTCCGGAACAGTCATAACTTTGATAAAATCGGTATCTTTCATTTATTGCCGTATTTGGGGACCATCAAATATTCCACCTTTCAGCTTTTCCATACTAAGCTTCGGAAATTTTCTACAAATGTAATTGAAACAATTTCTCAATTTCTTTCTGATGAACTCATGTTTTAAAAGACAAAACAAATATATCTAAATGAACATAAAACAATGTGTTGACACATGACAACTTATACATACATATTCACGTGTAAATACTTCAATATATTCAAATAACTAAGATCTCAGCTGTTCTGTGGAGTAAAGGGCCTGAGAGAGAGGATCACGTGATGTTTGTATGCGCGAAAAAACTGCGCAGAACCCTAATCATGACTGGAAAATTAAATATTATTACTAACAAGCCGATAATTGATCAAAATATAAGGTATGCAATAATCATAAAAACAAGAGCACATTCAATACTTTTATGAATAAATTCGTAATCTGGGTACTTAAAAATATCAAAATTGGCTAAAACATCCAGAGCAACAAAAAAAAATTTTTTTTTTTGTAGAGCTGTGTAATGTTTGCGCGCCGTTAGTAATTTTCGTGGTCATGTTTTGTTCATTTTTTATTAAAAGTATGTGGTTGTACTATCGTAGAACTATCGTTGTAACTTATAATAACGTTACAACTAAGTTATTTAATTTTTGTGAAGAAATAGTGTATTTTATCGGAATAACGTACAGTGAAATTTAACCTGTGTGATTCGAATTGATTTGCCCAACATTCCTATTATTTTTCCATTAAAATATAACGTCTGTAACAATGTGTTTAATGTATATTAATGCTTGTTTTTAATTAATTAGTTATTTAATATAATTGCATTGTTAGCGAAACAACAATTTCAATTTGGTTTTTTCGTAGTCCGATCATAGCCACTGCCATGTCGTAAATTATTTTGGTGTCGGTTCCACATTTAATATAAACAATACATCATTGTTTTGACAATGACAATATTTTTTTTCTTTGGTTTAGAAATTATAAATTTTATCAATTCATAATTCACGAGTGAAGCTCATCGCCCAGGTGCTAATTTACCAGGTACCAGGTACAAAAAACGATATTAAAGTATTAGATAACACATTTAGACATGCGTATAAATTACTGTGTTGTTCTGAATTACAAGTCTGGAGGTGTTGCAGTTCTTTCATAAAGTGGGTCACGAAAATGCATTATATTCTGGAACAGTGTAGGGCGCGCTTGGCTTGCTCAATTATTGTTCTGTGGTTCCTGTCTATTGACATACGTTAATCTAAGGCCTTACGTTTAACGTTTAATTTTACTTGTTCTCTATTGGCATCTTAAACTGTACTATATATATTTAAGGATTGCATCTCATGCCTTTTATATCTGCTTCTCTGTTAATTCTTGTGTGAAAACGTTTTTGTTGTTATTATTAATTTAATTATCCTGTTTGTGATATTAAAAGTAAGCAAATGGAAGTCACTACTTTGAAGCTGCGGAAGTGTTCAGTGCGCTTGTGGCGGTGCGACTCTATCGGCCGCGGGAGCTCCACGAGGGCCGTCCCTGCGGCGCCCCACGAGCCCGGCGCCCCGGCCGTCCCGCACGCTGCACACCGCCTACAAGTCAGTGAACGGCTAACTTTATGTAAATTAACAGGTTTAGTTAGTGGACGTATTATCAAATACACGTGCAATATTCTTTACTTTACGGTGCCTGTGCTTGATCTAATTAAGTAACGACATTCTTTAATTCACACATTTCATAAAAACTAAAAAATATTCTACAGGACTATAAGGTGTTTGTGGTGAAGATCGCGTGTGATGATGAAGACTCGATCACCACATTAGGTCCGAGCATGGATGTACAGAACTCTGTGAATGACATGGGCATACTTATCAAAGAGGTAGCTTGATGTTTTCCCTTAATACAACTTTCGCCACTTTGGTATATATATATATATTTATGAATATATATATACATGAATATGGTGAGTTGCATCAAAAGTAAATTTGTCGTTCATAAAAGTAATTACTAGATTTGACAATGTGTGGATTATCCTTCTAATTTCATGGATTATATTTAAGAATTACATATTTATTTTTGGGGCAACTTGCTCAATGTTACGATGCAGTGTAAAAGTATGTGCTCGTTTAATTTAGTTATTGTTATAAAAGTTAATATTTTTAAAATTATACACAATATAGTTTTGGTGCCATTTGAAATTTTATTTTATGACATGAAAAACCAAAAAAGTTTTGTTCTCACAGTATATCTTTTTTTTTATAAATGATAAATCTCTACAGTGGCACCTGTACAGGTGGATGTCAGGCAGTGGAGCTGACTATCATAATTATGGCTGGAGTCGGTGATTTCTTATCCCTAATCATTATTTTTTTATAATAAACTTTTTCCCAGACGGATAGGTTGAAACCACATTTTCTACAAGGTACAACTTTGCATATATCTATTGTTTCACAGACATCTGCAATTGATTCATGCAAACTCATTGGTTTCGGGTGCTTAAGATTTTTTCGATATATTCCCAATTTGGTCTGCATAAAGTATAATAAATGTTTTTACTGTTCATAGTTGTATTTATTTTCATATCTTTGTTTTTAACAAAATCATGTATTCACTTTAATTACCATCTGCAAATCGCTCACCAGCGGTGTAAGAATTACTTGATCGTCAGCATACAGGATGTGTTTAGCAGACAGTTAATCTATTCTTAGTTCACACTCGACTCTTTCAAATAAAACAAACAGCTATTCATGTAAAGTTGAATAGCCATGGTGTAGCTGCACACCCATATTTTCTGCTACAGATGTGGGATTTTTCCCAAAAAATCGATTCATGTTCCATTATACAAATCGAGAGTAAAAGAGAGTCAGCCCATGATTGATACCAGATTTCGCTCGTGTGAAAGTCAACCTAATTTATCTATTTTTTATACTGAGTGATCTTTAAATCGATTACTACCTTTCACCGGTAACTCCGCCTGTATGGATATACAATAATTCAAATTCAAAAATCTGTATTTCATAAGTTGTACATGACCGAATATATATTATTATAACATGAATTTGTCACTTTTTTACCACTTCTTTTCCCCCAAGGAGAATGAGAAAGAAACTTAAGAGTAGCTTTTTCCAAATTGAATTATACACAATTACAATTAAATTCGAGCTGGTTATGTTCTAAAACATTTGTCCTCAAATTAATGTGAAATTTTATAATAGTGTCTTTCTAAGTACTTGCTTAATACTGGTCTTATAACTGTTTGATGGCAAGTTTTGAATACCTAACAGTGACCTTGAATAAGCACATGCAGACCTCCCAAATGAGTCCTGTCTTCACCCAATCGCCTGCTATGAAAACCCAGGTTATTTTTATTTCTTGTATTGGATTTATGTCTATTTCTATTTTTCTCAAACATTTCTATATTCTCTTTTACACGCATTAAATTTTCAAACATAAATTGTGATGCTGAAATTTAGATGCTGATTTCTTTCAATTTAGTCCTTAAAGATACTCGAGATTCCAATTTGTAAATCGCCCAAAAAGTTTCTCCATCTTTTATATCAATCGATTACACTATCAACCATGATATGATCGCAGTCCCGCAATCATTTTCAATCTAGGTCTCAATGCACATCTCAATTCTGTTCTCCCTCTCATTCCTTATCCAGTATCTGCATTCGATTTAATTCGAACTAAAATCAACATATACTTATATACCAAAACATGCTACATTATGTATTATATAATTTTATTATAATTTCAGTCCTGTTTATGATTTCAATCCCTGATGCGTGGGGACATTGATTTTTCTTTGTACATTGACAATCCAAATAAGCAATCATAAAAATATAAGAAGTAATTTTCATACCCACACAAATAAAGCCACTGGTAAGAGCTGGTATCATCATAAATTATAGCCTGTTTTTTGATGTATTTAGCTATATTACTGTAAAGTTTCATCAAATTCTGTTGTGAGTCTTTTGCGTGAAAAAGTTACAAACATCCATCCTCACAATCTGCCATGTTTATAATAACAGGATGATTCTGTGCACTTCATACATTATGTACATTAGTAGCAAAATAACTTTTTACTTCAATAACACATTGATCAAGCGGGTTTCAAGATTCTCTGACACAAAGAAATGCAGTTATATCTCTTTTTTTGATAGCGTTGTCTGCATAAACACAAAACTGATCCAGAATTTATCCAAAGTCCATGTGATATTTTTCAAATGATTAAGGCTTTTATTGAGAATGCTCCAGAACTTTTGATTTTGCACTTCATTTCATTTTTTCTACCAAAGCATGAACTGATTACTGAAGCATAAACAAGAACATTTAACTTGTGGTAGGTTTCATGTAGGTATGGACATGGTAGTTCGCAACTGAGAGCGCTCAATTTAGGTCACCACCTCTAAACGACCTAGTTTGCTCTTCTAGTTCGTCAGCTCCCAGCTCGAATCAGTGAAAAGCGGATCGTTCGCTCGTTTTGATACTGCTCTGGCTGCATTTGATAAGATTATGGAATTCTGGACTTTTTACCTATAAATTTTGTACTCTATTTTCGCCTTTTTCGAATATTTATGTATAAGTTATTGTTGATAACTTAACATATACATAGATATTCATTCTGTTCCTTGACAGTATAACATATGACGCAAAAAAGAAAAACAAAAACAATCAACTTTCAATAATCCAATTTTTTTTATATTTTTCTAGAAATAATCAACAATTATATTACTATTAGGTACTGGTTAGTTTTATAAAAAATATCACTTACACTTATAAAGTTGTTACCCAAACAAGAAGCGCATGTGCAATGAGCGAGCAGTGCCGTCCCGTTCGTCACGACGTACGTTCGAATTAATTAACTATGGACCGGGGAATGAGGGAACTAGCTCGAGTAGTTCACCTGTGGGAGCGCTCTTAGGACCTAGTTCGTTCGCAAACTGCACAAGACTAGTTTTATGTCCAATGATAGGTTGGTTCAAACTTCATACAAATATGCTGAAGTTCAAGGGTGACAAGACTCTAGGAAAAGCTCATCAAATTAAGGTGAAGGTAATTCTGCATGATCTTGTTCACAATTAAAAGCTGATGTGGTGCAACCAAAAAAAGAACATGTCATGCAATTCTTTACAGACTGCTATAAAGGATGTGCTCTGTTTATTCATATTGGTCATTTGGTCACTCTACAGGAATCTAGATTTGTTATGGAGACTGAAGATGAGGTAATGATCAAACAAGAGCTGGACATCGCTCCAACAATCTTACAGCCACGACCTGCTCATCATCCACATCCTCCACTTAATCAGGTACTTTACAATGCTAGGTACAGGTGTACCTTATAGACCAGTTTTGTGTTTTGAAAAAGGTTGATGCTCCTCGAGAATACTTGATGAGATTATGTCAATTTTATCTCGATATTTATTTCTGCACAACAGTAGATGAATTTGAACAGAAAAGAATACATGTTTGAAACATTTAATGAACTGTGAAATGTTTTCACATTCAGTCTGGGAGTGTAAGGAGTGAGGTGGGTTTCTCTTATGAAAGATTTTATGAGCAAATGATGTAACGAATAAATAGTCTGATGATTTTCTTCTATTTCCAACCATCACATTGCTACCAGATGTCTCTACTGGATTTACATTAATGACCAACATAATATTTTGTTTGTAAGTAATGTCAGGTTTTTTTTTAAGAATGTCAATATGAATTTTGTCAAGTTCTTAATATAAGTTGTTTATCTGTTGGGCACCATCAAAGTAGATGGATATTAATAATTTACCAAACAGCGGTTGTGGTTAGGTGGTCAATAATATTGGTTTTCGATCAAAAGATACAAGAGATTATCATTACCATGAACAAATCGACCAACGATATGTTGATTTAAGTTAAAGAAAACCACTCACTTTGTGCTCGGAAAGTGCACTAAGGCCTTGGGTTTGAATGTTGTCATCCCATTTGCTTAAAGAATCCTTACAGGCTCCACTATGCGCAGGGCCAGCACTGAGCCCTTAATATACGTGCCCCTCAGCCTGTAAAGTTATGGGCGAGTGTGCCTCGGCAGTGGGTGATGAAAACATGACACAACTTACTAAAAAAGTTATAAGAAAGAATAAATTTTGAGTGGAAGCAAAGGTTTTGAAATAAATTGAAATTCCCGTCGACATAAATGCTGTATTTGTACGTATTGTAATGTATTTATTTCTATAGTTTCAGTCACGATCTAGATCACTCTTAGGCCCCACTGGACCGGGAGAATTCCTTTAGATCCACATGTAGAAATGGATTTTATGTCAAGTTATGAGTATAGCGTCATGCATTCTGCTAACTTTCACTCGATTGTGAGATTTACAGACTTATTGAATGAAGGAGTATTGACCACCTGTAGCAGGTCAGTTAGGTTTGAAAGATTTGTATCACTTTTAGAAGACATATTTGTCTAGTTCGGTGTATTTTTCATTTTATCCCCTCATTCAGTTTAGATTTTAATCGTCAGGTGTCATGGATGTCTGAATAGAAATATGACATGAAATGAAATTATAACATGATTATTATCGTTACTGGATTTATACCCTCAACAGATCGGAATTTATTAGAAAAAAATAGAGATATCCTTGACTTCCATACTCAAAACATACGGATAAAGTGTTATGAACAAATTTCGAGACATTTCAAAACTTGTTATGTGGGTATTCCTAACATAGTTAACAACTCACTTGTAAGTTTTCCAGCATCTATAGGTTCTAAAGCACTGACATATTATGTACACGTGTTTTTGCCTTTCAGCTCATTGGTACACGTCTTTTCATCATTAATTTTTTTTTTAACTTTATTAATTGAAGAAATTGCTTGATTTTGTAATTTAGTACTTGAATCTCTCATATTTTGTAATATGCTATATATAATAATTACATTGAGATTTTTTTCTATAGTCATAATAACTGTGTATTAAACATAAATGTTATCAAAATCAATTAAAGTACACTATTACACGTATGCTATTATTTTAAATATATGTTTGTGTATCCCCTTAGACTTTATCAGTTTTGAAGTTTCATTCTAAGATGTTTATAACAGATGTCGAAAGAGAACATTTTTAATCTGAATTGAGATCAGATGTAATGTTACTAGATCTGATCTCAATTCAGAGATCTACAAGCATCTACCTTAGATTACATTATGGCGGTGTGTTCTTTCCAGGCCAGCGCCTCTGCTCCGCGCTCCGGCATCAGCTCGGAGGACGGCGCGGCTTCAGCATTTATCGACACAAGTGAGTTCATTATGCATAACGAAGTAATAGGCTTGCTCAAAGCGTTCTTCAAGTGAACCCAATCTAAGTTTTAGTTACCATTTTTTTAGAGTAACGCAATCCATTGAATACCATCATTGGTATTCAGGCAAGGCATCTCTCTCTAGCGTCATACCCTAGCATTTTCCATTCTTTTAAAAATTTCACAATATTCCATCTGGGTAAGGGTATTTAGCATTGATGAGGACAGACACATTGTTAAGAACCGGACATCACTTGATGAATTACGTCACTCAAGAGTTACACAATTTGGTTTAGACCACTCAGTGAGTTACTGCATTCAATAAATTACACCATTCGGTGAGTTAGACCACTCAGTGAGTTTGTGCATTATATTACATACTGTAATTTTGTCCCATTTTTGACACAATGCTTGCCGTTCAAAGTAGAAACTTACAAGAAAACGCAAAGCTTAAGACAGGGCTACTCTTAGACAACAGAATGTGTGAAGTCTATTTTTATATTTTGCCTCTTTCAGTAGCACGACTGGTTGAAGGAGAGACATTGATGTTAAAAAAGCGTTCGTGATATTCATAGTTCATAATGTAATGTACACACTAAATAAAATATTTAAAAGAAAATATGCAAAATACATTAGCAAAATTAAAACATAATTTGATTAAAATAAATTTTAGGATCTCAATATAATTAAAAGTTCCACTCTTAATACAAGATCTAGTAATTTTGTTTTAGTTCATTGAATTTTTTAGTATTTTTCATTATAAATGTTGCATTCTATACAGTATGTAAATGAACAGCACCGCGTCACCTTTTCTTCTTATAGAGTATCATGTTCTAATTATAATAAACATACAAATAGCTATAAATATGATCAGAAAAATAAACATTTGTTAATTGTTAAAATCAGGAATAATCAAAATTAATTGCAAATTTCTAGCATATGAACAAAAAAATCTAATTCTTTATATTATTTTGTTATAATTAAGGTTATACCACACCTCTTTCTCCTCTAGTCACTACATCTTCCTTTAAACCACACCGCTCTACATCTCTATCTCTCTAAGACACTCCACACATACTACGCCTTGATCTCGCCTCCACTGCATTGATCCTACTTTCATTTTTCTTCTGCCACACCCAGCTTTCACGAGCATACATAAGCGTAGGGATCAGAACCCCACTATGGATAGCCAGACGCGCTTGTCGTGAGACGCTTTTACTATTCATAATAGCGAGCAAAGTTCTATTCACTTTATTTTCCGCATTCTCTCTCCTTTCGATATCCCATGTTTACTGCCATTTGTAAACAGACTACCCAGATATACAAATTCTCACTTGTTCGACTTTCTCACCTTCTATGAGTATATCGCATTCAGTCGTGCTTTTGCCCGTTTTAAACAACATCACTTTACTCTTAACAATATTTACTTTCATAGCCCATTTCTTAACAGAATCATTCATTATGATCGGCAGCCCGCACGCCGACGGCGCAAGAATTACGTAATCTCGGCGATTACAAGGATTATTCGGCGTACAGGAGGCAATTGACAGACGGTTCATCCATCCTGAGTTCACACTCATACTCTCTCAAATCATACAGACTGGTATCCATGAATAGGTAACTAGCCATGGTGAAGCTACACATCCCTGTCTGACACCTCTGCGGATGTCAAACCAGTCAGTGTATGCCCCATTTATTCTGACGCAAACACTAGAGCCCCTGTATAGGGATTGCAGTACCTGTATCAATCCCCTATTCACGCCATGCATGGATAAGTTTTCCCATAGGTAATTTCTTTTCACTTTATAATAAGCTTCTTCCAGATCTATAAAACTACAAAAAACCTTTACTTTTCTGCAATCTTTCGCAGAGAAAAACCTTGATTCCTACACCCCATCCCTTTTCGAAATCCCGCTTGTACATTACAAATCCATTTTCAGTCTCATTCACAACTCTTAATAATGATTATCGCATACAGTTTGTCAACGAGGCCGAGGCCTATAGGGCGACCATTTCAGCAGACCTGCCGTTAGCATTTCCCTTTGTGAGGACTTTGCACCAGTCAATAGGTACCCTATGGCTTTGCCAGCATTTATTAAAGAGCTGGTACAGCAGGCTTGCCACAATACCCCCACCGCCTCACAGCATCTATATGACAAAAGCCTATAATATCTGATAGCTTCTCCAACTTTCATAGGTTTTAGTGCTTTCCTAATTTCATTCATAATAATTCCATTTTCATTTGAATCATCCAATATATATTCAGTACCATTGTTATCTGCAACTGTACCCTCACAAGCAAAATCGCTTTCGAAATCATTTTTCCAGCACTAATTCACATTATTTTCCACATTTAGTAAATGTCCATCATCGTCTCTATCACATTTATACCAATGCCTCGGAACTATTCTGGACATTTTCAAATTTAATGTGTTTTTTTTCCACAACAGTCTATCAAACAGCATCACGGACTGTAGTGGAGGCTGCTTACTGCGGAAAAGAATATGAAGTACCATCCACCGCCAATTGTGAACTGAACATGAAGACAACAGACTGTTATCAGGGAGTATTGGGCGAGTGCTCGAACTACGAGGACACGTCCGCCGGCAGGAAGGAGGAGGGGCGGTGCATATACTGGCCATTTCAAAATGGCCATTTAATAAGAAAAATTCTTACTCACACGCGTAAAAAAGGGTATAAATGTGATCAATGTCAGTATAGTACATCAAAAACAGATAATTTTAAAAATCACATGCGCACTCATACTGGTGTAAAACCATACAAATGTGAACAATGCGAGTACAGTGCATCTCGGCTTCATCATTTAAAGAATCACATGCGCACTCATACTGGTGAAAAACCATATAAATGTGAGCATTGTGAGTACAGTGCATCTCGGATTACTCATTTAAAGAATCACATGCGCATTCATACTGGTGATAAACCATACAAATGTAAACAGTGTGAGTACAGTGCATCTCAGCTTAATAACTTAAAGAATCACATGCGCACTCATACTTGTGAAAAACCATACAAATGTAAACAGTGCGAGTACAGTGGATCTCGGATTACTCATTTAAAGAATCACATGCGCATACATACTGGTGATAAACCATACAAATGTGAACAGTGCGAGTACAGTGCATGTCGGCTTGATAATTTAAAGAATCACATGCACACTCATACTCATGAAAAACCATACAAATGTGAACAATGCAAGTACAGTGCATCTCGGCTTCATCATTTAAAGAATCACATGCGCACTCATACTGGTGAAAAACCATATAAATGTGAGCATTGTGAGTGTAGTGCGTCTCGGCTTGATAATTTAAAGAATCACATGCGCACTCATACTGTTGAGTAACCATATAAGTGTGAGCAGTGCGAGTACAGTGCATCAGAACTAACTAGTTTAAAAATACACATTCGCACTCATACTGGTGAAAAACCATACAAATGTGAGCAGTGTGAATACAGTTCAGCAACAATAGGTAGTTTAAAAATGCACATGTTTTCATACTGTTGAAAAATCATACAGATGTGAACAATGCGAGTACAGTGCATCTCGGCTTGATAATTTAAAGAATCACATGCGCACCCATACTGGTGAGTAACCATATAAGTGTGAGCAGTGCGAGTACAGTGCATCAGAACTAACTAATTTAAAAATACACATTCGCACTCATACTGGTGATAAACCATACAAATGTGAACACTGCAAGTACAGTGCATCTCGGCTTAATAATTTAAAGAATTACATGCGCACTCATACTGGTGAGTAACCATATAAGTGTGAGCAGTGCGAGTACAGTGCATCAGAACTAACTAATTTAAAAATACACATTCGCACTCATACTGGTGATAAACCATACAAATGTGAACACTGCGAGTACAGTGCATCTCGGTTTGATAATTTAAAGAATCACATGCGCACTCATACTGGTGAGTAACCATACAAGTGTGAGCAGTGCGAGTACAGTGCATCAGAACTAACTAATTTAAAATACACATTCTGCACTCATACTGGTGACAAACCATACAAATGTGAACACTGCGCAGTACAGTGCATCTCGGCTTGATAATTTAAAGAATCACATGCGCACTCATACTGGTGAGTAACCATATAGTGAGCAGTGCGAGTACAGTGCATCAGAACTAACTAATTTAAAAATACACATTCGCACTCATACTGGTGATAAACCATACAAATGTGAACACCGCGCAGTACAGTGCATCTCGGCTTGATAATTTAAAGAATCACATGCGCACTCATACTGGTGAGTAACCATATAAGTGTGAGCAGTGCGAGTACAGTGCATCAGAACTAACTAATTTAAAAATACACATTCGCACTCATACTGGTGATAAACCATACAAATGTGAACACTGCGAGTACAGTGCATCTCGGCTTGATAATTTAAAGAATCACATGCGCACTCATACTGGTGAGTAACCATACAAGTGTGAGCAGTGCGAGTACAGTGCATCAGAACTAACTAATTTAAAAATACGCATTCGCACTCATACTGGTGATAAACCATACAAATGTGAACACTGCGAGTACAGTGCATCTCGGCTTGATAATTTAAAGAATCACATGCGCACTCATACTGGTGAGTAACCATATAAGTGTGAGCAGTGCGAGTACAGTGCATCAGAACTAACTAATTTAAAAATACGCATTCGCACTCATACTGGTGATAAAGCATACAAATGTGAACACTGCGAGTACAGTGCATCTCGGCTTGATAATTTAAAGAATCACATGCGCACTCATACTGGTGAGTAACCATATAAGTGTGAGCAGTGCGAGTACAGTGCATCAGAACTAACTAATTTAAAAATACACATTGGCACTCATACTGGTGATAAACCATACAAATGTGAACACTGCGAATACAGTGCATCTCGGCTTGATAATTTAAAGAATCACATGCGCGCTCATACTGGTGAGTAACCATACAAGTGTGAGCAGTGCGAGTACAGTGCATCAGAACTAACTAATTTAAAAATACACATTCGCACTCATACTGGTGATAAACCATACAAATGTGAACACTCGCGTACAGTGCATCTCGGCTTGATAATTTAAAGAATCACATGCGCACTCATACTGGTGAGTAACCATATAAGTGTGAGCAGTGCGAGTACAGTGCATCAGAACTAACTAATTTAAAATACACATTCGCACTCATACTGGTGATAAACCATACAAATGTGAACACTGCAGTACAGTGCATCTCGCTTGATAATTTAAAGAATCACATGCGCACTCATACTGGTGAGTAACCATAAGTGTGAGCAGTGCGAGTACAGTGCATCAGAACTAACTAATTTAAAATACACATTCGCACTCATACTGGTGATAAACCATACAAATGTGAACACTGCGAGTACAGTGCATCTCGGCTTGATAATTTAAAGAATCACATGCGCACTCATACTGGTGAGTAACCATACAAGTGAGCAGTGCGAGTACAGTGCATCAGAACTAACTAATTTAAAAATACACATTCGCACTCATACTGGTGATAAACCATACAAATGTGAACACTGCAGTACAGTGCATCTCGCTTGATAATTTAAAGAATCACATGCGCACTCATACTGGTGAGTAACCATATAAGTGTGAGCAGTGCGAGTACAGTGCATCAGAACTAACTAATTTAAAATATACATTCGCACTCATACTGGTGATAAACCATACAAATGTGAACACTGCGAATACAGTGCATCTCGGCTTGATAATTTAAAGAATCACATGCGCACTCATACTGGTGAGTAACCATACAAGTGTGAGCAGTGCGAGTACAGTGCATCAGAACTAACTAATTTAAAAATACACCTTCGCATTCATACTGGTGAGTAACCATATAAATGTGAGCAGCGTAAGTACAGTACATCTTATTAGTTACTTTAAAATTACACATGCGTACTCATACGTGTGACAAACTATGAGAGTAAGATACATGGCTAAACTTAATAATTTCTATCGCACAGGACCATGTCACATACAGAAGATTCACAGTCCCTAGCTCGGGCGGCCGCGCGGGTCGGCGTTGTCGCGCGCTGTTTAGCATTAACCTAAACAACTCCTTATCTTAATACACGAATGTATGCCCTAAAATACATATTTTGTTATTTGAATATAATTATAGATTATTCCGGATTGATATTTTAATTCTTGTAAATTCTTTATTAATTAGTATTATTATTTGTATATTATTATTTTGATTATTCCGGAATTGATATTTAAATGTCTTAACTTATTGTCCGAATTATTATTTTAATCATTCCGGATGCCCTGAAAGTGACTAAATATTAAACATATTAGAGGAACATTGTTATGTCTTACATTTGAATTTGTTTCTTATAACAGAAATCAGATAACAGATGCTCTTGATCTTGCTTTGTGTTGATTTGTGATATAAATAATTAGAATCTTTTATATTAGTAGACCCTACACTTCTTACAGATTGTCAAGTTATTTTGTATATATTCAACTAATGTTATAAAAATTAAAGTTTCATATTTGAAATATTGTAAGGTTATCACTACATTCATTTTCATTATATGTAAACATTCAATAATTCTATTGGAATATGCAAATGTAAGACGATAATAAAAATTAAAATGCTGCAAGGAGACATTGATTCAATTATTAACTATGTATACTTGAACAAAATTATACAAATGTAGTAGTCACTTGTTACCCAGATGCTCAGGGGTGATGCCTGTTAACCATAACACAATTAAGTTAGCTTAGGTTAAGTCCCCTTCAATAATTCCTGTTGTAACACATTCTTCATGATTTTATGTTCTTAAACTATTGTGGAGGAAATAAAGAGTTATTATTATTAAATTTAAAAAATAAATAGTGACATGTTAATCAAATAATTTTTATAGGTTGATGTCATGTGGCGTCTTGCTCTGGGGACATGCTGCGGATATTCATGGAACTTTCGTGCTGCAGAATCGGGCCGTTCGCGAGATTTACGAGCTCGAACCTCTCGTATCTCTTAGAAACAAGTTCAAGGATATATGAATGTTAACTTTGACATCCCAGATTATATAAGAAAATTTATTATATTTATAAAAAAAAATATAAATATTTTAAAGAAATAGTAATTGACATACACTCAGTTCCAGAAAACAATTAATTGAGTTTACATGTCAGAGGACCACGTGAAGTCACAAGTTAATTTAGAGGGCTCTTTGTGCGCATGCTCGATAGGGCCCTTGTGGATATACAAGATTTAGGAGCATTATTAAGCTATCACTTAGTATAAAAATAATATGTGTTGAAGATCGCCTCGCTCAGGCCTTCGATAGAAACTATAATCGAGCGACAGAAAGCATCTCCAATCGACGATGCGCTGGAAGGACTCTTCGGCCGATCTGGCTGCCACGTTGAAAGAAAAACACTTCGGCCGTTCTGCCGACTAGAAGAAACCTCGGTCGTTCTGGCGTACTTGTAGGCGATAAATAAGACTTTTATCACATACACATCTGCTGCCGATCTGTCTGACTGTGTTGACGCTCAGACCGCCATAGAGCGAGTAAACTAGGAAACGTACGAGGAGGAGGTAAAAAATGTCTATCACGCACACCCTCACGCCCGTACGCGTGGGTAGTGTGGGGCTGAAACCTATTAAAAAATTCTCCCTGAAAAACATAACTGGTTCAGCGATGTTGTTAGCTGATATTCTATTCAGCTTCACCGTACGCGGCCGGACAACACACGGGGGTGTTGACGGCGCGTGACTTGCCTTGTGGGGGATTTCTATGAGATCCCCTCAGCACAGGAAGTACTGGAACACCAACACGGGTTGGGTCCATTTTGTTATCCAGACCGAAAGTGGTCCAGAGCATGGGAGATGACCTATAAAAGTAGGTCTAAGTTAAATTTAAGAATGAACTAATGACTAATTATCATTTTGTTTATTTGGTTCTCTGAGCATTTCGACTTCGATTGTGAAGTCATCAGGCAGATCAGTTAAGATATCCCGTGGCCTACGTATAAAATGATAGGGAGGTGGCGCCTCGTAGGAGGCTATTGCAGAAAGAAGTGGATTCGGGTGGGACTCCGCGATGGAAAAAATTGTTCACAAACGTTTTCATATATTTTGAGATTGATGGTAGATCTAAATCCCTGTGAAGGACTGAATTTTTAACGCACCAATGTGCATCGGTGGTGGCTCTGCAGAATTTATTCTGTAAAACTTGAAGTTTTATAGGTGTATTCGGGGCGGCGTGAGCATAAACAGGAGACATGTATGTCAACACCGTCCTTGTACACATTAGGCAGAGAGTAGGCTTATTGCGTAATGAAAGTTTACTATTTCTACCGAGCATTACCTTAAGGCGTGCCTGGTAGAAAATTGCTATTTTCCTAACACGCTTGATGTGGTCTCGGAAGTGGAGGTTTCTGTCAAGCGTGATGCCTAGATATTTATGTGTGTTGCTACGGAATGGGTGCACTGTAAACGCGAAGAGAAGGGGTACCGCGAGCGAATACTATTGGGCTCCTATCTTTTCTGTAAATAAATGACATTGCTGCCGATTTCTCGACGTTCACCTCGATCCTCCAGATTTGGAACCATCGAGCCAGCTCCTCGACGGCCTTCTGGAGGTGAGGGCAGATGTTGCGTTCCGTTTGATCGCGCAGGTACAGGGCGGTATTGTCTGCGAATAACGCGAGCTGGACGCCTGACGACGATCGCAGTATATCATTAGTGTATACGGAGTATGGAGAGAGCGCGGAGCCTTGAGGTACTCCCGCTCTTATCCTTCTGGACGAGTGTGTGTTTTCATGTTTAAATATGAAATGTCTCTCAGTTAAGTAGTGCATAATGATAAGTATGAGACAATCTGGGACTTAAATTATAGTAGGTAAATTTTATGAATAAGGCCTGCGTGCCATACCTGTCAAAGGTCTTATTACATCGAAAAAGACCGCTACGGTCTTTTCCTTTGTTTTAAAACCCTCCGTAATGTATTCGACTAAACGGAGGGCTCGCTGGGGACAAGAGTGATTCGGTCTAAATCCGAATTGTTCATTAATAATAAGGCCTTTACCGAATAGATACTCGCTTAAACGAGTCTTGAGAACTTTTTCGTAAAGTTTACCTAGACCGCTCAATAAATTGATAGGTCTATAATTAGCTGGGAGATCGCGAGATTTCCCAGGCTTAGGGATGTCGTAATCGGCATTCCTAAGCCCGGCTGGAAGGAAGCCGAGGTAATCCTCGGCTTCCTTCCAGACGGGAGGGAAGTAGCAGTTCTTAAGGCACGCATTAAATATTGGGACCAAAAGTGATAAAAGAATTAAGGGAAAGCATTTAATAGCTTTGTTACTAATGCCATCAAGGCCCGGTGCCTTTTTGGCTTTTAATTCCTTAACAAGTTTTTGAACTTCGTCAAGGGAAACTGAGGAGAGATCGTCTGGTGGATCGAGGGAGGTTTTTGTGACGGACCTCCTCTTCGATGAGTGTAATGTGTTGGCTGTCGTGTGGTGGGAGAGTGAGAACATTAGAGTTCAATACCGTCTGCGATACATTCCGCTTTCGCTTGATCATCAACCGCGTGCGAGCTATCATGTTTTTTTAAGGGTGAGGTGGGAGATACTCTTCTGATTTTAAAGCCCTGGTTACTTTCCAAAAAGCTTGGTCTGTGGGAGAGATTTCTTCCATGAGGTTCTTCCATTCCTCATTTTTGACATCAATCATACGTGCTCTCACACGCCGTTAGAGAGCCCGTGCTCTGGACCTATTCTCTCTAAAGGGATAAGCGTACGCGTGACACAGAGCAGTGTTCTTAGCTCTCAACAATTCAAGGGCGTCCGTGGGTAGCTTCCGGCGGTCGACAGACGCCGAAACCACCCGCGAGAACCTCTCGACCACCGTTCTGATGTGGTTAGTGAGAGCCCCTATAGATGAGTCAATTTCGTCGGTCGTTTCAATGACGTCCGGGATATTATTAAGTACGGGAGTATAAGCTTCCTCAAGCGCGGTCGACACTCTTTTCCAGTCTGTAATTTTTATCGTAGGTTTAGGATACCCACCGGTGGGAGGTCCCAACCTTAAAAGAACAGGGCGGTGGTCTGAGACGAGTCGATGAATCGGCTCGATACAGTGCACGTTAAATGCCACTCCCTTTGAAATGGCAATATCTATAATGGAGGGACGCGATACTAAATCGTCCGGATAGTGCGTCGAAGTAAGGGGTGCGATGATGTCGAATTTTAATTTTCTCGAAAGTCTAGCTAATTTATTACCACCAGGATTGGAGACTGCACATCCCCAATTGGTGTTTTTGCAATTGAAATCGCCAAAGAGTATGACGGCATCCCCTAGGACAAAGAGGGCTTCGATGTCGCTCCGGAGCAACTTTTTCGAGGGCGATGAGTAAATTGAGACAATGACGAGTGTTCTATGCCCCATCATTGCAAATCTACAACTAGTGGCCTATTATATTAGAAAGATTAGGTAAGACGATCGGACAGCATTGTAATGATCGCTTATAATGTATTGCCGTACCACCTAATAGAGCGTAATCCTATCCGTTTGTAACTGTACATATCCTGCTAGAGTGCAGGATTTAGGCCTATTTGGTTTCAGGAGAGTTTCCTGTACCAAAACTATATCAATGCCGTATTCCTTTGTATACTGACCTAATTTTACCATATTATTAATAAATCCGCGCGCGTTAAAGGAGAGAAGAATTAAATTTTTAGGCCGCATACGGACACTGCGAGGCGTGCGTTGTGTGGGCACACGACGCATGCCTCAAGGTGAGGCATGCGTTGATTGTAAATATTGCCTCACCCTGAGGCACGCGTGCTCAGTGTGATCCACTTGGTACGACACACGCAGACGTACGTGTAGACCAGTTTGCAACATGGCCCCTTCGCGGCGAAACGTGCAAGTGGCTGCCGCAGCGTTCATTATTTTACATACGCTAGTAAACAAGAAAAAGAAACGAAGAAGTTTACCACGTTGGTGGGTTAAGAAACTTTATCAGGAGCGGCTAGAATATGGGAATAGACTTTTACACGATATAGGATTTGAAGAAGATGTCACAAATTTTGTACGAATGTCCACTGTAGATTTTGAACATCTATTGCAGTCGATTGAAACTAAAGTTAAAAAGAACGATACCTACATGAGACCGGCTATCACTGTCAAAGAAAGACTAGCTATTACTTAAAGTTTTTTAGCTACTGGTGATTCGTATACAAGCTTACAATACATGTTTTGTGTATCCAAACAAACAATATCAGAAATTGTACCAGAAGTTTGTGACGTGGTGCTTGAATTATTAAAGGATTATATAAAAGTAAGTACAACAATCAATTTTAATTGTAGACTTTAATTCCAAAATTGTCTCGCAAAACATTTTAATAAGTACACATTTTTCATATTTGAACACACATTGTTAACAATTTACATGTCAGAGCACTCTAAATCTGTATTTTCAAGAGAGTTTATTGTCTCAGGATAAGGTGTAGATGGAAGTGGGGATTGAACTAATTGTACCGTTTCAGATGGCTCAGTGGAACGTAATGACTGGGAAGGGGAGTGGGTACATTAATAGTCACTGTTGAATTAGAAGACGGAGAACTATAATAGTCAGCAGTATAATATCCCCGACGAGGAAACTGTCCCGTATCTGCTTGGAATAATATGTCTAATATAGCTTTTTTTACGTAAGGTAATGTTTGGGAATCATATTTTCGCAATTCATTTGCTACGTGATTCCCAAACACTACAAGGGCATCATCGGCCGGTTCACTTGTTCGTTTTAACAAATTATTTTTCTCTTCGGCCGCACGACGTTTTCTGCTTGATATTGTCCTGTTCGATACGGGTTGAGTTGCAGTTGTAGAGACGGGTGAGGAGTTATTCGTACTCTGCGCGATCGAAGTTGTGATTACGTCGGCGGATATTGTATCTGTGACCGTAATTGATACATCCGTACATGAATTAGCCACTTCAATCTCTTCTTGAACATTCTGAAACAGTAAAATATTCAGTTTTTTTCCTTGTATTTTTTTAGATACCCTCATCTCAAAGTCAATGATAGGAAATTTCGAAGGATTTTGAACAAATGTGGCATTTTCCTCATGCATTGGCGGCAATGGACGGCAAACACGTAATGATACAAGCGCCATGGCACAGCGGAAGTGAATTTTATAATTATAAGAGATTTTTTAGTACAGTAGTGTTCGCTTTGGTAGATGCAAAATATAACTTTTTGTATGTGGATGTTGGATGTCCTGGTAGAATATCAGATGGAGGAGTTTTCAGTTTTTAAACATAAAAACACAAAATTATATGAAAAGTTAGAAAAAAAAGAACTGAATATACCAGAACCAATAATATTGCAAATTCCCTACACTGTCGAGGTCCCTTATATGATATTAGCTGATAAAGCATTTGAATTAAATGATTATTTTATCAAGCCGTTCCGCGGGTCACCGGAGAGTGGTTCAATTGAAAGAATATTTAATTACCGTATTTCTCGAGCCCGACGTGTTGTAGAGAATGCATTTGGGATAGCTGCTTCAGTATTTCGAGTTCTTAGAAAACCATTATTATTGGAGCCGGAAAAAGCTAAGAAGATTATTTTAGCAGTGATGTACTTACATAATTTTTTACGTAAACGATCTGCTTCAACAAATCTTTATACTCCAAACGGAACATTTGACAGCGAACAAAATGGAGAACTTATTCCAGGTAGATGGAGAAATAATGAAGAATTCAACGGACTACAACCGATTCGCAATGTGCCAAGAAGATCTAATGATACGAGCAAAAAAATACGAGAACATCTAGCTAGACATTTTATAACAAATGGTGCAATTCCGTGGCAAAATAACTATTGAACTTGATTTTATTTCTAAATTAAAAAACACATAACTGATGTTTTGAACGTGAAAACCTAAAATAAAAAGTAAAGTATTCTTACTTGAGACATGGTATCAGTCGTAACATTAGGTATGTTTTTATTCTTAAGGAACTCGAACCATGTAAATGTCATCTGCACCTAAAAAAAGAAATTTCGATTACATTACAAATTCAACTAAATCATGTATAAATTTTTTAAATAATAAATACGTACCAGATCCCGTGACGAAACTTTTTTCTCTCGAGATTTTTCACTCCTATAAGACCCTAGAAGAGAATTTACTTTTTTCTTTATTTCCTTTACAGGAATATTAAATTTAGATGAAATTTCACGCCATGCGTCTTCTCGTTCATTTTTATCAAAATATTTTAAATCGTTGGCATCCCATAAAACTCTTTTTATCTCATAATATCTAATTATTTCACGCAGAACTTTGACGTCGTCCATAGCGTGCGGTGCGAAGTAATAACCGACCGTCCAGACGTAACGCTTGCCTCGTATTGAATGCGTCACATGATTCTTTGAGCACGACAAGAAAACCGACAAGCAGCGACTCGCAACGCACAGCGCACGGACGTGCGCTACACATGCCTCGGAGCGAGCAAATCAGGTACGGACATGTCGAGGCGTGCGTTGTGTGGAGCACACGACGCACGCCTCGAAGTGTCCGTACGCGGCTTTAGGCTTGTGGCGTCCAGCTTTTAGAGCACCCGGGTGCGTAAGACATTGAACCTATATGGACTCCAATCTGACCACCAGATAGTGGAATTTAACTAAAACGTACAATATTTCCTGACCGTCTCTGCATGAACGGAGGTCCCTAGCGAATGCGGAAATTCCCGAGCTTTTGGTAGTATTTAAGACGGACATCACCATTTGGATGTCGTCTGCAAAAGTGCTAGTTTCGTTAAGAATCTGACGTGCAGGAGACGGCCCGGGTGGACCGGCGGTTTGTCTCCCGTGACGGTTCCGATTCAGTCCTAGGAAGCTTCTTCTTAACCCACAAATTGGAGGAAGGCATAGGCGCGGAGACAAACCCGTCGTCGATGGTTTTAGGGGATTTTCTCGTGCCTAAGGGGCGGCGGATTTGACGTATCCCTAGCAGGCGTTGCTTTCTTATTATTGAATTGCTTTTTGTCAATTCTGTTCGTTGGTTTGAATACTACTTTGGATGCTTTCGGGCACCCTTCGCAGTTTGCTGTATGTTCCTGCCCACAGTTAACGCAGGCAGGTTTATCACCTGAATCTTTAGAACGCGAACATTCGCTGGTCCAGTGAAGGACGAAACATTTGACACAGCGCGACTGCACATGGCAGTTCGCGCTCGCGTGACCATACCGCTGACAGCGGTGGCACTGGCCTGGCATTCCTCTCTTGTGTGGAGCCTCTACACGGATGCCTGAGAGGCCGCACACTTTCGAAAGGTTACGAGAGATGGCTCTTGCCTCGTCAGTCTTAGGTAAGACTGCTAAGACTAGTCCAGTGGAAGACCCGTCTCTACCGGTAATGCGGTATACCGCGAACACAGGGAAGCCTTTGTTGACAAGGTCGGATTTTATGTCATCTGTTTCGATGTCCTTGGGAACACCACGGATAACCACCTTCAACTTACGCTCTTCATCAAGAACGTAAGTGTGAAATTGGACTTTGTTTTCCATTAAATATCTGTTGAGACTGTGAAATGTCTCAACATCTGGGACTGTAATTTTGATTTTATCCTCAGCGGCTCTCACCGTTTTGGAGTTATTGATACGTAGACGTGTACAGTCTGGAAATTTTTACAAAATTTGATACCTTCAGCAGGTAGAAGGGAGGAGGAATTTTCCCCTTAGAGGGGGGCAGTACGTTTGGTGCCTGAGGTTGTTTTATTCTCAGCACCAGAATTCACCTGTTTATTGGAGTCGAAGCTGAAGAGCCGGCGTTTAGCGTCGAACTCTGAGCGGAGTCGGTCTCCATTACATTAATAGCGAGAGGCGACTCAACGACGGGCCGCCCTCGCTTTTTTAATAACTTTTTTACCCTGAACTAGGGTAAAACTTTCTTGGGAGTTCGCGTAACCGTCCGATTCCGACCCTTCGTTGCTTGATGCAACAACTGTATTATCGAAACCTGAGTTAGAAGTTCCGTCGTCATTGTTTGACGTTTACGTTTCCCTTTAGGAGATGCGGAACGACTAGTAGATCTACTAGAAGCCTGGCTGGTTGTTGAAGATGACGTGCAGCTCGAGGCGCGGCTCAAGACCGGAGTGGATTTTTCCAATATTTTGGATGATATTTCAGTCGGGCATTGATATCCGATTTTACAAAGGGCTTCTTCGAGCGCATTTCTGATCAGCTTATGTGATACTGGTATCGGGTCAACAGACCCTCCTACCCTTGAGGGCCAGGAGGTGTTATTTTCCATTGTGGACTTTATATATAATAAGTATTGTGTAGCCACAGGCAATTTAATATATAATTACAATAATTTTAATAATTCATTTAAACAGCCAACCAGACTTACCGATAGCCGCACTCTATACTTACACTGAATAATTAGCTATACAGCTTGCGTCGAACCCCGAACCGGTACACCGGCCAAGCGCGCTCGGGAGAACGCTCGCCCGGCCGGCTCGACGCTCCCAACGGGGCAGAAGAACACTTAAGGGAAGCTTATTACGAATGACTAGAATTCGAGACAGACTCCCTCTCAATTAACTACACTAAACACACGGTCACTAATTGCACCGAATACTAAAAAACACTAGAACACTTACGAAAACGTAACAACATGTCAAGCGCGCGAAAACACGTTAAAGCGTCGGGCGCACGAAGGCGGGAACGGCTGTTAGCGACGACCCTTTCCCGCCACGCGGGGCGCACGGCATACACTAGCGAATGACTACCACGGGGTCGCTTGAAACATGAATTAGAACACGATCCCGAATGATATTTAATTAAAATATTAAATTAAGACACCACGACACCACCCTGTACGTAATTACGTGTATATGTAAAAAACACTCGAACACGGAACCCGAAACCGAACACGGGCGCCTAAGGCAGCAAAGCGTAAACGCTATCGTATCAGACACAAACAATGCCCGTGATAGGTCGTGCGAACACGACCTGCCACCACAGAGCCGAATTCGGAACTTTTTTTTTTCCCTCTTGCAACGAGGAGGAGGTAAAAAATGTCTATCTCGCACACCCTTGCTCCCGTACGCGTGGGTAGTGTGGGGCTGAAACCCACTAAAAAAGTCCCCCTGAAAATGAAAATGTTGGATCATTGGAAATGAATGTTGGATGACACACGTGGGTACCGACGGCACGCGACATGCACTATGGACGACGCCTGAAGGAAGTCGTCTCGGCATAGGATGTCACCGTCACGAGTCAATTTCCTTTCCTCCTACCCAGCACGGAGGCGGTTAGCGGCGGCCGGGTGGAGTAAGGGATTTTAGGTCAATGACCTAACTAACGGGCGGACCTAGACTCGGTCAGTCATGCGTATCGTTGACGTCATTAGGACTGACTGCTGCTGTAAGAGCGACAGGTGGATCATTGAGGACATTCCGTGGCCTACGGATAAAATGGGTGGTAGGTGGCGGTTCGTAATCTACCGCTGCACGAAGGAGCGCATTGGAATAAGATCCCGCGATATCGAAGAATCGCTTCGATACGTCCTTCATGTATTTAGAGATTGTAGGGAGTTCTAAGTTCCTGTAAAGTATAGACGCACCAATATGCATCCGTGGCTGATTTACAGGATTTATTCTGTATAACTTTTAACCTATCCAGTGGTTTCGGAGCGGCGTGAGCGAAGACAGGAGACGCGTATGTCATCACCGTCCTAATGCGCATTTTGTAAATAGTGCGCTTATTGCGCCTAGATAATTTGCTTTTTCTACTGAGCATAGCTCCGAGCCTCGCTCTATATAAAAGTGCAGTTTTCCTAACACGTGCGATATGATCTCGGAAATGTAGATTTTTATCGAGCGTGACTCCTAAGTATTTATAATTCCGTTACCACGGAATGTTTGCGTTCAACATTTTGAGATTGGGAGTGTCGTAGTCGACTATGAGTCGACTCCTAAACTTGCTATACTTAAATTGTGTAGCTGCCGATTTATCGGGTTGACTTCTATCCTCCACTTATGGAACCATTGACCTAACTCATCAATGGCCCTCTGGAGGTGGAGGAGAGTGGATCGGTGCACCTATTCCTACTTCTAAATAAGAGCGCGCTATCGCCCGCGAATAACGCGAGTTGGACGCCAGACGACGGTCGCGATATATCGTTTGTGTACGCGGAGTACAGCAGGGAATGAGGGCGGAGCCTTGAGGAACTCCTGCTCTGAGGACGTCTGGACGAGTGAGTACGCTCACGTCTAAATGTAAACCGTCTATTTGCTAAATAATTTTGAATAATTAGAATGAGACGATCTGCTACTTGGAGTAAGAAAAGTTTATAAATCAGACTCGCCTGCCATTCCCTATCGAAGGCCTTGGCTACATCAAAGAAGACAGCTACGGTTTTGTGTTTAGTTTTAAAGCCCTCCGAGACATATTCTACTAGGCGGAGGACTTGCCGTGGACATGAATGGGCTGGGCGAAAGCCGTACTGTTCATCTATGATAAGGCCTTTCCCTAGAAGATGATCGCTAAGGCGAGTTTTGAGAATTTTCTCGAAAAGTTTCAAATTCAAAATATCTTTATTTCATAGGTTACTACAAAATAACACTTGAAATACGTCTGCCCAGACAACTCAGAAGGCTGATCGGTCTGTAACTGGCTGGGAGGTCGCGAGGTTTCCCTGGCTTATGAATACATACCTATTACCTTCGCCTACTTGCAGGCGGGAGGAAAATAGCAATTTTTAAGGCACGCGTTAAAAATCGCGACCAGTAAGCTTAAAGGCAGAAAAAGCATTTAATTGCTTTATTACTGATACCATCGAAACACGGTGCCTTTCTGGTATTGAGTGATTTCACTAGCGTTTGGACTTCGCTGAGTGAGACGGGAGTTAGATCGTCTTTTGGTTAGAGGGAGTTTTTATGAAGAACTTCTTCCTCGATGCGATTAATATGAGCAATGTCGTGCGGAGGGGAAGCGTGAGAGCATTGAGTCTCTATAGAGTCTGCAAGGCACTCCGCTATCTCTGCGTCGTCTAGGGCAACTGAATTTTCAGGTCTTTTAAGTGGGGGTATTGGGATATAACCCTCTGTTTTAAGCGCTTTGGTAACTTTCCAAAACGCTTTGTGAGATGGTCTAATTTCCTCCATGAAGTCGCTACAACTCTCATTTCAGAATTCCTGAACGCGAGCTTTCACTTCGCGTTGGAGAGCTCGCGTTCTGGATCTATATTCTGGAGTAGGATAAGCGCTCGAGCGGCGCAGAGAGCGTTTTTCGCTCTTATCGATTCGAGAATGTCGGGCGGAAACTTTCGAGGATGCCGAAACCACCCATTCGCATTTCTCGACCACTGTCCTGACGTGGGTGGTAAGAGCACCTATAGCTGAGTCAATCTCGTCTGTTGTTTTATTGTCATCAACGATACTGTTGAGGGGTGGAGTGTCGATTTTCTAAAGCGCGGTCGACACTCTTCCAGTCGGTGATTTTTAAAGTGGGAATAGGCCTCCCGCCTTCGGGAGGTCCTATTTTTAACATTACTGGCCGCTGGTCGGACAAAAGACTATGTAAAGTCTCTATACAATTTAAATTTAATGCGACTCCTTTAGTTTGTGCAATATCTAAAATAGATGGCCTATTAGTTGCGTCAGGAAATTTATTATGTCGGGAAAGTAAGTCGCCGTAGAGGGCGCGATTATTTCGAAATCGAATCTGTCCTGTAGTCGTTCGAGTTTGTCTCCATTATAGTTAATAGAGGGACAACCCCATCTGGGGTTTTTGCAATTAAAATCGCCGAAGAGGATAACGGCATCCCCTAGGGCAAGGAGGGCTGTGAGGTCGCTCCGGAGCAACCTTTTTGCAGACGGGAGGTAAGCGGAGTACGTACGATGTACTACGCTTGTACGATGTACATCGCGAGAGTGCGATGATCCGTCATAGCGAGTCTACAACCCGTTGCTTCCATATTAATCAGAGGAGAAATGGCTATGGGGCAGCAGTGAAGGTAGCGGCTATAGTAAGTTTCTTTGATCAATGCGATGTCGATTTCGTAGTTGAACATACAGTTCGAGAGCACGGGAATATTATTTGTTAGACCGTTCGCGTAAAATGAGAGAAGGGTAATATTTTTGGTTTACGGCGTCCAACTAAAGGAGGAACACTACTACACCCGGTGTAGACATATAAATATATTTTAATCTTACCATCAGGTAATGGTACCTAACTAATACTGAGAGTTTTTCCTCAGTATACCTACAAGCCCGGATATCTCGGGCGAGATCCGAGATTTCCGAGCTCTACCGCGCAGAGAACGGCCATCACCGTTTGGATATCGTCTCCAAATGATGAGGAGGCCGCGATCGCGGGGAGCGCGTCGGACGGCTTCCCCTTGCGGCCCTCGGCGGCTGTGGAAGTTGTTTATTTCCCCAAGGGTTAGTAGGAGGCGGGTTGGGAGTTGGCACCCGTTGAAATAGACTTTTTAGCCGCTAGAGCGGGAAAATTTAATAAATCTTGGCAAGGAACAGAGGGTGTGTTAGAAGGCCTTTTGGAATTGGGCCTGTGTTTTAGGACGAATTTGAGGGCTTTTGGACACCCTCTGTAATTGACCGTATGATTTTGGCCACAATTGACGCAGGATGGTTTTTCCCCTGAGTCCTTGGTAAGTGGGCAATCTCTGGTCCAATGAGGAACCAGACATTTCACGCAACGCGAATTCGCGTTGCAATTTGCGGCTGCATGACCGTAGAGTTGGCATCGGTGGCACTGTCCGGAGCCATCTTTTCTGTGTTGGGCCTCTACTCGGATGCCCGAGAAACCGCACACATTGGTAAGCTTTTGGAATACGTATTTTGCCTCCTCTGACCTGGGAAGGACCGCGAGGATCAGTCATAGTGGGGAGCCGTCTCGGCGGCAAAGTCTGCACCGAGTGCACAGGGAATCCCTGGCCGCAGAGATCGGCTTTGATTTCCTGAATAAGAAAATCGGTGGAATGTCGCGAATGGAGGCTTTAATTTTACGCTCTTCCTCTAGGGCGTAAGTATGAAATTGGACACGGTTGTCCACGAGATATTTGTTGATACTCCTGAAAGTCTCTACATTGGGGCATACTATTTTGATGCCGTCGTCTGCGATACGGATGGCTTTAGAATATTTTATCCGCAGATGGGTGTAGTCTGCGGATATTTTAACGAAGTTTGCGCCTTTGGGCAGAAAAGTTGGGGGCATTTTGGAATTGTAGCGGGTTGGCACCTGTACTGGGGGCACTTCCTGCGTGGAGGAGTAGGCTGATCCCTGGATCAGAATTGGTTCCATATGGACATTATTCGTAGTCGCAGTCAGGGATGTATCTCCATCCCATTGGCTGATGAGTTACGAGAAACTCGCTTTTTTGAGGGCCTTCCGGATAGCCTTCTTATTTTTCCCTTCGCTAGAGTGAAGAAAGAGTCATTTCTGGGAGATTTGATAAAGTTTTTCGATTTAACGGACTCTGACTCGGAGTCAGAGCCGACGACGGTAGAGTCGGAGCTCGTTATCAGACAATGAGCTGGCCCGTCTTTTGTTTCCCTTAGAGAGAGTGGGATCTACTCGAGTTAGAACTGGAAGTATGAGTCGTGGCCGGGGTGGAGGCCGAGCTCGAAGCTCAGCTCGAAGCAGGGGTGGTTGTACGGACGAATTTATTAAGGTCCTTTTCTGGGAATTCATAACCCATTTCATTTAAGGCTTTGGTGTCTATGTCCCTAATTAGGGCATGAGTTACCTTTGTTTTGGGCACCCCTCCCGCCCTTGTAGGGCAGGGGGACCCATCCTCCATTGTTGATAAAACTGTAAATTTGAATATGAATAACACGGATCACTTCCTTAACAAAACAATAAGAATTAATTACGAAGTTAAGTCGGAAAAAAAGACCACCGATAAAACAATTGAATAAATTAAAAAAAATATTAAACTTTACAGCTCATCGAGAACCCGCAACCGTAGATCAAACGAGTCGCGTAGCGCGCCACCCCGCCTACGTGCCCGAGGGGGGCGGCCGCGGACGCCGCTACAACGAAACGCGGCCTAAGGAGCGGATTGGATTCACTATACACTGAATAACTATCGATAATCAAAACAGTATAATAGCTAAAATAATTAATTAATTATATGGAATAGTAAAACGCGCCTAGCACAAAAAGCGCGCGAACGACCGCTAACCGTTAACGGTCGTGAGCGATTTGGCGGGAACGGCCGTCGACGCGTAATGGCGCACTCGCCGCAGGCCCGACAGGCGCGAGACCCGCGGGAACCGCGATTCCTCGCGCCCAAACAACATTACAACACTAAACTATTAATTATAGGAATTTCACGAAATTTCCCTCGCGGGGAAAACCCGAAAAAAAAGCGGGATATCACACTAAACGCACTAGATATACACCAAAAATACTACACTAGCTGAGGAAACCGACGGAAAGTACAATTTCCCGTCGATTGACACTCGAACACGAAAACACAAACTCGCGAAACGCAGACTCGCAGGTCGCGAAATTCGGAACCACTCGCGGCGTCGAATTATAAAGTCGTAAATAATTTCGCGTCAGCGAGATAATTACGAGAGGTCGTGTTCCGAATCAGGCCAGAGCGAGAGATCGCGGGCGACCTCTCACAATAAGACCAAACTCGGAACTGCAACAACAGCGCCACGTGGCCGCACTTATCGTTGCGCGGCGGCGAGCGCGATTGGTGCGTGGCGAATGCGCATCAGGAAAGGGGCGAGGCGAGAGCAGATGTTTTATTTATTTCAGAAAAAATTACACTATATGTTAATTACATCTCATTACATTCTTATAACATAGGTACATTTAAAAACGCTAATATGCTTAAATATCGATTGCCGACGATGTGCAATATCCGAATATTTAGGAGACAAGTATCCAGGGCCATAACCAGCTCAACTTCTTACTGGACTATTTAATGCAATGGTTTTGGATTTATTTTGGTTATATATCATATTAGGTTGCGGAAAAAGTATTTTCGTATTTTATAAGTAAAACTTTATACTGAAATCTCATTGTGCTATTTGTAATCGGCTAATTTTGATACGAGTACTATTAAATAGATGACAAAAATGAAAAGTAAAAATAGTGATTTCCATTGTTTTTCTGTCCACCAAAATGAGTGAAACTAAATTAGAATTTAAATACGTTTTGAAGTTTTATTACTATAAAAAGATAATTGCTAAACAAACTGTGAATAAAATTTCGATATTTATGGATTTAATACAATCTCAATAAATGTAACACAAAACTGGTTCAAGCATTTTCAGTCTGGTAATTTTGGTGTCATTGATGAACCTCTTTCTGGTCAACCTGTTACGAATAAAGTCAATGCCATTTTAGAAAAAGAGGAGCAAGATCGGCATGTTAGTTCTTACGACAAAGCGGAAGCGCTAGGGATTGAATACAAAACGGTTTTGACCCGGTTGGAAAAAGCTGGATATACAAAACAGCTCGATACTCGGGTCACACACGAGCTCACAGAGAAATTTGATGAATAATTTGCGATTCTTCATTGAAACTTAAAGAAACCGAACTATTTTTGAAAACATTGATCACTGGTGATGAAAAATGGATCACCTATACGACACGAACGTGCGAGAACGATCATGGTCAAAAGATAAGCAAGCTCCACAAACTAGCGAATTTCGGATTAACTCGCAATAAGTTGATGCTACGTCTTTGGTGGGATTGGAAGGGCATTATTCATGATAGGCTTTTACCGCCGGGCAAGACCATCATGTCGGATCTCTGCTGCTAACAGCTGATGAGACTCAAACAAGAAGTAGAGAAAAAACGGGCGGAATTGTTCAATAGAAATGGTGTGGTTTTTCACCATGATGCTGCCAGACCACACACATCTTTAACCACTCAGCAAATATAGAATAGAGAGAGTTCGGATGGGAAGTGTTAATGCATCCACCACGTAGCCCTGACCTTGCACTCTCAGATTTTCGCCTGTTCCGGTCCCTTCAGAACTCTTTAAGCAGTGTTCAGTTAACATCAAGAGAGGATTTTGATCAGAAGTCCCAAAATTTTTACAGCAGTGAGATTAAATTAAGTAAATGTAAATAAAATTTGATGAAAAATTATCTTTCACTTGTAAATTAAATATGAAAAACTTTTTTACCTGACACTATAAAATTAGAAAAATATAACCCTTAATTTTTTTACTCTTTCTTCTTGAGAGGAAGCTGCCATCAAACGAGTTGCAAAGAACAAATTTGCAACATTAAGTCATTCTTAATTTGGTCAAATTAAACAAGAATATTATTCCATTATTTTGTTGTTATAATCATTAAAATTAATAATTTTTCTTGACGTGTGTTGATTACGTAGTATCGATTGATTGTGTTGTTCTGTTATAAGGGCACATTAGTATGTTTATAAAGAGTGTTCAATGCTATATAACAGTTGTGTAATTCAAGTGGCATTAAAGGAGATGTAACGTGTCTGCTGATCGTCCGGTGCCATGTGGACCGGTACAGGAACAAGCCTGCTATGCACCGACTGGACCAACTCCAGTCACACGCGACTGCAGCATCGCGAAATTATTTTCGCATAAATCCTCGTTAGTAGTGTACACTGTCGGCTTATCATATGACTCACAGATTTTGTGATTATGTACTTAGCAATCACAGAATCTGAAAATGTTATTGAGGTACCTCTTCGTTTGGGGCAGAGAGCCACAGAAGCTCCATAAATAATAAGCTTGTGTTTGAACTCTGCGTGTGAAAGAAAAAGACCCTTCTGTGCATGGATTATAGCAAATTTCAACTTTTACAAAACAGAGTTAGGGCTCTTGAGGTGTCCCGAGAACTTGCGCTGGAACGTCATGAAAACAATTTCATACAAATCTTATTTTTTTGTTGAATGCATTGAAGTTAGTGCTTTGATATTTGTTTAATCGGACAATTTTACAGGAACATCCACCTTGTACTTGGATAAGTAAGTTTTACTTTATAAGATGAAGATGGTTGACCCATACTAGGTTTATTGCACATCAGGGGCGTATACAGAGATTCGATGGAGTATGCGAAGATAAAAAAAAAAAAAAAACAGTTTCGGCATTGTTTCTGTTATGCAAGGTATAAAGGCACCGTCGCGTTGGTAGGCTACCGACCGAAACAATGCTAAAACTAATAAGTTTTTTTAGCATTGCAAACCCTGTCTGAATCTCTATGCACGCCCCTGTTGCACACCAACCCCAATGTGCATACAATAATTTAGGGGTAAATTGGGTCAGACCGTGAAAAATAAATATTGTAATACAAATTGTAGAAAAATCTAGTCTTTACGATAAAATCTTAAAATCCAAAGAAATATAAATTGATATTGACCAGATTAGGCGCCGTAAGCCTCATATGGAGTTCCTGCTCTTGGGGCGAAAACGTCAAATCCTGGCAACACCAGGGTCTTCTCAAAGTTATTCGTATGGATATGGTTGTTTCGTAATGATTTTGTGGATTTTATTATTGAACGACCCTATCGGGGGTTCGAGACACACAAGATGAAAACTGAGTATATGTATTTATTCAGTAACACAGATATAAATTAAAGCACTACGGAACCATCTTAATACTTTTAATCGATCGCTTTTAACTCGTGCACACGGGTCGCCAAAATAAAACACGCTCGGCGTTCAAATACCGTTATGTGTGTGCCCCTCACCAAGAGGCCTTCCAACATTTTCCAAATGTAAACAATTTATTGCAATCTGGAGTAATGTAACAAATTGAAATGTATCGAAAAAGAATATGCGTGGGTGTCGTTTGCACTTTGAAGGTAACGGTTTATTCAGATATTGTTTTAGACAAGCCATTCTGTTATCGCACTGTTTCCTTTATTAGGAGTTTAATCCACAATAGTATTTCGTATTCGAGCTCACCGCCTTTATTAAAGACAAAGGTCGAACCGGTACGGGAACACAAAAAGCGACTTATCACAAAGTGGCCGACTGCGTTTGTAGCCAGCCGTCCATTTCTACACTCGCAGACCGCGCTTTGCCGCCCCGTCTAATTTCGCACCAAGCCGGGTAATTGTGATGGGAGCCCTGTCTCTTCTCCCACAAGCGGGACTTCGCGGCGACTGCCCTCGGCCGCCGCCATCGCTCGCGGTAATCATGCTGGCGTAAATTAGCGTGACCTTATGCAATCCCAATTTTCTTTAAGTGTGATAGGAAATATCAGACAAGTTCATCGAGGTGATTGCAGCTGTTGACAGTGCAGCAGCGAATGCAATTTATGCTACTTCGACGTGAAACAAATTAACTTGATTAAAATATACGTATTTGGGGTGTTCTTGGCGTGGGTCAGTGCGAAGGATGATTTTTTAAATTTTGACGTTACACCGAGCAAACGTCTACTGATGCAGAACGATCCGAGTTCATTTGTAAAAAAGAAAACAAATTGATAATAGTAGTTGAAAACTATTACTGCTGAGGGCCTTAGTTCCTGCAATTCAGTATTTGTCAACCTTCTTGGCGTGTTCCCGCGACAATTATCTGCCGTCAACACTAATATAAAAGCGAAAGTTTGGATGGATGTTTGTTGCTCAATCACGTCAGAATGGCCGAACGGATCTGGATGACATTTGGCATATAAATAGACTATAATCTGAAACAGCATATACGCTACTTTTTATTCCGGAAAAATGTACGGTTCCTATGCATCGTATCCTACAAGAACCGTGTATTTAAAAGGTGTTTCGTAAAATAGACTTTATCGCATTATCCTCAAAAGGCTCGACCGATTTACAGTCACAAAAAATTACCTTAAAAAGTTTAAATGTGTACATTATTTGCTTTTTATAAGAGTTAGAGAGCGAGTTTAGTATGAAACTGTATGGAGCGAGGTTTGACCGCAAAATGGTGGGATGCGACGTTCACAGTGAGATCGGGGCGCGGAGTCCTGTGATTTGTAGAAATAAGTGTGTATTTTGTCAGATTTTTGCGTGCGAAAACCATTCATATATACAATTACTCTGAAACTGGCGGTATGTTGTACTCGCGAACGGGAACATTTCTGAAAAAGTAAATTAGCATTCGTATCTGACTCGTGTTACGCAATTTGACTATTGAAATGAACTACTAAATCGACGCTGAGCAGTATTTCACTAATAAGAAACTCCTTGAGTAAAATAGGCCATTAACGTTTCGCTTTGGCTGCGTCTTCATTTAGATGTTCTATACATTCGTTCACTCGTAGAAAGCGACACTATCTCCTAGGAATATAGTAAAAATTTTATTTAGATACTAGAATTTGTCCCCATTTCCTTCAAATTGCAACGGAGACCGGTAACGGAATCGAAATTGCAAACAGGACGGGGCGAATCGAGAGCGGCGGGGCGAAGTAGGGGCGCGACTGACCGTGGAACCGGAGTTAGAATCAAAATCGTGATCGAAATCGCAATAAAAAGAGGCCAGCAGCGGGACCGAAAGCGGGGTTAGAATTGAACCGTATCAAGATCGATCGAGTTTTGATTAAATCAAAATCGAGATGGTATACACTGGCACCGAGAGCGGGATAGGGATCAGAATCGAAATTAATTATCGGAATCGGTCGATGTGTGAGATGAAGGAATTCATTCTGTCTGCGGGTGGAAGCGTGTCAATCGGCATTTGTTGGACGCTTGCCTGTAACTATTTGGGTAATGGTTGGTGATAGTTGGTCTGTGACAATCGACACGCATATCTATTGGTGGTGGTTTGTGAATGCTGGTAGAGTGGCTTGTCACCTTACAAGGTGTCGCTTGGTGCATGACACATGAAATGGTTGGGAGCGCATCTGTAGGATAGCCTACAGATGCGCTCCGATGCGATGCGTGTTAATATAGATTAACACTCCTTGTATTTTGATACATGTGACTGCCTACATTTTCCTGGGGGTGTGCCTGGTTGGCATGAAACGTACATAGAATTAACAACATAACTATTTAGCGAATTAAGATGAATAAACTATTATCACTCGCTTAGATGTTCAATATTTGTCAACTCGCCCGAATCAGTATGTAATTGTTGGATAGAAATTCGTAGCAGAAGAACAGATTCGAGGGTCAGCGGTGGGTAGCACGCTGCATGTTGAATATATTGCAGGGAAGCATCAAACAATTTGTTGACGTGACAACGTCTTATAAATTGGTTTGCCGGGTGACACTTCAAGAAACTGCGTTACGCTCCGCTCACGTTATGCGCTCACAATGAGAGCGAGTGAGAGGCACGCGTCCCTTCCACTCGGGCATGGTTAGCCCGCCTAAGAGCGAGAGAGACAGACATAAAAAGTGAAAGGCACGCGTCCCTTCCACTCAGATAGGAACAAGTTGTTGTAGTAAACGCTGTTTCATTGTACGCAAATGTATTGCAGTTATTGTATGTATATTTGTATATAAATACGTATGTATGTAAAGGTAAAATAAAATTTTGTTAATATGAAATTCAGTGCGAGATTCTTTGTATAAATTAATGTTTTAAATATAATTCTTTGTATAAATAAATGTTTTAAATTGTTACTATTATTTCATCCTTCTTCCTACTATACGAATGAATTTCACATTAAAATGATTTTACCACTCAAAGTCGTTGTCACGTAAAACTTTCGCCCATATACCGACTTTACAGGCAACCAATTTTTTTCTTTTCAAAAAAAGTAGTGTCTAGCGTAGACGAAAGGTATATATTTTGGTGAGGCATGGCATGTATGACATTGCACCAAGTGTCGCTGTCCATTTTTTGAGCTTCAATCAAATTGTATGGGATCCACTGCGAGCACAGCTTTTTCATATCCAAATATTTGTGTAGGATTGATTGTATTTGACTCATGCCTATACCTAAGAATGCCAATTTCATGGTAGATCAGATGCCTGTTTCGATCATACTGTACACAGCATCAATGTTTTGTTATTCACAACGGTAGACGTGTGATTTAAATGCTGGAAATCAGTTATAAATAGTTGTCGTGCATGGTGCTTCATCGTTAAAAGAAGTTCGAAGACGAGCGAGGCTCTGCTGAGCTGTCAAACTACACTTAAAATTGTAAAAAATCATACTATGAAAATTTTCAAGACTGAAATCCACAATGATGAAGACAAGTAATTTTTAAAACGGTGCCATAATGCAAAATCAATTGACAGTTAGATCAAACAAGCTGTATTCTACAGCCAAAGATTTGCATATTCAAATGTAGTAATTATTTTTAATATTGTTTATGTAAGAGACCAGTTCCAAAAACCTATAGTCACCACACGTATTATAAACAATTAAATAAAGATATTCTTAATTTGAATTTAAATCAAAAACTTACTGTTAAGTGACTGAATATTTTGACACAAAAGGAAGTACAAGACCTGTGTCGTTTAGATATATTTCTGTTAACAACTATATCTTAATTTCTGAGATTACTTGAAATAAAAAAATTAAGAAACCATGAAATACTCATAATACACAACTGAGGACCCATAATGAATAAATAAAATTTTGCTTACCGAAAATAAATGCACTACCTTTTCAAAGATTTTGATATGTAATTAATGGAATTTTTAACAAAACATTTTGACATTGCAATAGAAAGTATGACGAAAGTACACTGCCTGCCACACAGCGCGTTACAGCAGCGACCCGCGCGGACGGCTGTGCGTCTTCTCTATTTATAAGACAATGATCCTGCACTATATAAATAAATCACTTATCTTGCATCTCACTTTCCTAGTTTGTTGCTTGAATGAATAGGCACGTGTCTTTTTAATCTACCTAATCGAAATGTACTTTACTGACACTGCTCACATTTATATGACGTCTCATGAGTATGAGTGCGTATATGATTCTGTAAATAACGAAGTCGACACATACTGCACTCGCAGTGCTCACAATTATAAGGTTTCTCATTCATTGACTGAGCATGTAGTTCTTTAAATTGCCTAGTTGACTAACACTACTCGGGCTGCTCACATTTTTATGGTTTCTCACCAGTATGTGCATTTTTAATTTATCTAGTGTTACTGCACTTAATTCACACTGCTCACACTTATATGGTTTCTCACCCGTATGATTGTGCATATGTCTACTTAAACCGCCTTTTTGAGATCCACTGTACATGCACTGTTCGTATTTATATGGTTTCTCGCCAGTATGAGTGCACATGTACAGTACCTAAAATGTTCATAATGATATGATTTCACAACAGTATGAGTACAAACGCGATTCTTTAAACTACCTAGTTGAGATTAATTTTACTCACACTGCCCACATATATATGATTTATCACCAGTATGAAAGCGCATGTGCATTTTAAACTACTTAGTATTGCTGCTCTGTATTCTCACTCTTTACATTTATATGGTTTCTCATCAGTATGAGTGTGCATGTGTCTACTTAAACTGCCTTTTTGAGACGCACTGTACTCACACTGCTCACACTTATATGGCTTTTCACCAGTATGAATGCGCATGTGCGTTTTTAAATTACTTAGTATTGCTGCACTGTATTCACAGTGCTTACATTTATATGGCTTCTCATCCATATGATTGAGCATGTGATTCTTTAAACTAGCAAGTCGAGATGTGGTGTACTTACACTGCTCACATTTGTATGGCTTCTCACCAGTATGAGTGTGCATGTGTCTACTTAAACTGCCTTTTTGAGTTGCACTATATTTACACTGTTCACATTTATATGGTTTTTCACCAGTATGAGTACGCATGTGTTTTTTTAAAGTATCTAATTCTGATGCACTATACTTACATTGTTCACATTTGTATGGTTTTTCACCAGTATGATTGTACATGTGTCTTTTTAAACTGACTTTTTGAGATGCACTGTACTCGCACTGTCCACACTTATATAGCTTTTCACCGGTCTGAGTACGCTTGTGTCTAGTTAAAGTACCTAAGTCTGATACACAGTACTTACACTGTTCCCATTCATATGGTCTTTTGCTTGTAAGAGTGCTCATGTGATTATTTACCTTATCAAGTCCAGATGCACTGTATTCACACTGTTCACATGGTTTATAGGGTTCCTCACCAGTATGAGTATGCATGTGTTTTTTTAAATAGGCTACTTTAGATGTACTGTAATCACACAGTTCACACCTACATGCTTTTTCTCCCATAGATGATGAGCACTTTTATTTTGAGTTAGTGCACATGCACTGCCCCCACTCCGACCACATGGATACAGTTTTTCGGCTGAAGCCTCCCTATCCCCACAGTCGCATCTGCCTGCTGACCCTGCAGCAGCACTCGCCCCCCTCCTTCCTGCCGCTGGACGCCCTCGTTGTCTGCGCACTCGCCCAGTACTCCTGATAGCAGTCTGTTGTCTTCACTTCCAATGATTCAGTTTGTGATGCTGGTAGCATGAGTGCTGTGGAAATTGAAAAACACTGAACATAGAAATTTCAACAATAACCCAAAAATATAAATATACACAAAAGGGGAAAAATAGATGATCGACTGAAACTCGAGGATGGCAAATATATGAGTATGTGCAGTGGAACTTGAACAAGATATATCTACTCAATGGTTTTGTTCTCAGCAATGGACAGACTCGCTACTCAGGATGGATTTTATTATGTATCTTTTCGTAAATATTCGTAATCTCTTCCCCTTATAACTAAACAATATTGCCGAAAACCATAGTCACTGTAGTAGCTATTTCTAAGAAAAAGTGATTACTACTTGTTAAGTTTCAAAGTCTACTTAGTTGAAATATTTTTTTTTATTAGCTAGCAGGGTGGAGATACTTGACTCTAACAAAAACTTCATTTCATAAATAGATCCCTAAATCGTAAAAAAATTCATTCATCTGTAACGTTTTTTATCGAGCTATTTAACGACGCCCCACACAACAGGTAAGCGAGAAAAAAAACTCATCCCGCTTTACATGTAGACAGAGCTAAGCTGCAGACAGACAGACAGACAAACGGACGGACGGACGGACATGGTACCACTATATGCCATCCTTGTTGTATACAGAATCTTAAAAATAGTATAATGATCATTCTAATACAAAATTGTTAATGTTTTATCATTAGTATTTAGCAAAGTTGATTTTATTTGTCTTCATTCATGACCAATGGATTGCTCTACTCTCAGCAAATGCAGCATACCCATGGTGAAATAAGACTGCAGAAAAAAAAATCACTCCATAATGCTGCATGTTATTATATATTCGTTATAACGATAGAGTCTATTTGACGAAGTTGGCAATGTCCTTAACCAATTTTATCACAATGCGTAATGAACTCCTTGTATCGAGCGTCGAGCGCATTGTCGGAGCTGGCGCGGTAGCGGGGCCGAGGTGCTGGCCTACAAAAATACACAGCCGATGTCGTCCAAGGCTCTAAACACTAGGTCTGATCTCAATCTAGTGTTCTTTTTCGACATTTGAGTTTGGTATCTAAGAATAAAATTCAAAACCAGAAAACTATCTCATATGGGGAATTGCGCGTTTCATGAAATAAATCTTCAGGTGGAAAAATTTTGAGCAAACAGAATAATAAATTAATCTATATGGAAAGCATTTTGAAGGATGACAATTTGTTTTAGGTTAATAAGTAATGTACACTATGCTTCAAATAGCTGTGTGCTTCAAACTCTCATGAAATAATTAAATGTTAAAGTTAACAACACGCAAAAATATTATTGTTTTGATTTCACCAGCAGTTAACTGTTAGGGTCTGTTGAGAGTTTGAAGCTACATCGCTGTAACTGTTTTAATGTCATCCATGTTTAATACATGACTGCAAGTACTAGAAAATCTATTTGTAACTACTTTTAGAACACATAAAATATTAGTATGTCCAAGTAGTAAATTAAAGAAAAGAGGAATGAGCAACAACCTGGAAGGAAAAACACGCGACAAGCAATTCATTAGCGAATATATGGACCCAGAAAAATGAAATGGCAAATTTGCACTACCAGCAATAAGCACCATTGTCATAACCCTTAAAATCAATCATTATGGAGTTGGAAATTGAGTGTTACAAGATTCCAAATCTGATGAATGCATAAATCACAGTGTGTGTATTGTAGTTGCTCTTCGATTCATAAAAGATTTAATTGATAAGATCTTAATTAGAGAATGAGATATAAAAAAAAAATCACTGAAATAGAGCAAGACTTGCCAGATCTGATTCACTATTATGTGATTCGATGTGTAACTTTGTATATATGGACCAATCTTTCACGCACAACAACGAACAAACCAGTTGAATATGTTTGATTCAATCGACAGAGACGTAAAATAAGAGCTAGCAATGCATTCTATTGGGTATTTTGTACCAAATGAGTGCCCGTACTGCCCCCGCAGTGGAGCTAAGGGTGACTGCATGCGAAAGTTGTTAAAAGGAATGGATTGAAGTACGTTTATATAGAAGAAAATTGTGAGATCGGTCTACAGATCATTTTCAACTAGCAGCTGTACTGAAGAGGGGATTTTTTAATATAGACATCTTATATTAAATGAAATTGATGCAGCTGAATTTTCATAGTTTTAAACTGATATGGTAAATCTTTAGATTATTCAATGGTGGCAAGCAGAATCAGTGAGTTACAGCATCATGTAAAGGTTTCTTACACACTAAAGCCACGAAAGCACATCGAGTACGAAGCGGATGACACATACCAGTGCGAGATGCATACATAATGTGTTTGTGTGCATCTGTTAAAATTCGGCCAGTATTGTCTGGGCGAAAGATGGTACTGCTTATGTTTATCATTTCGGGCTTTGTATTTATGGAACCCTATACATATTCTAAATATTTCATACTTAATAAAATAATTGGCACTAATAATAATTGATAAAATTTACTGCGAGTGATATTCTCTTTAAATTATATATTATTTAAATAAAAAATATGTAATTTACTTTAAATAATACACAAAATATCCTCTATGGTTAGGGTGACTATACTCACATTTTCGCATACAAATACAGCGCATAAATAGAGATACCCACTCATTCAAGGATCACTGCCTTTCGTGAGATAGATCATTAGTCTTAGCACTGACAATTAAATATATTACCTGTATGAAACAATTATTCAAGGATCAGCCAGCACATCGGCACTGCCTCACCACCTCGAGGGTGAACATAACTTTCAGTGTGTCATGGTGTATTGGATTTTGATAACAACCTTAAGAAGAATTTTCTCAAAATAATTTTAAAACCTTAAGAACTATAAACTTCAGATATCCACGCTTTCAACTCATTAGTGAGATCAACTACTTTAGAAATAATAGTAGTTAACAGACAATACTACACATTATCAAATGCACTTTGATTTACTCAATCATTTATAAGACAAGGAGCATTTGTTTTTAATTATCCACTCAATTATTTTACTACATTAATACATGTCATCTAATAACATATTGTTGTAATTGAAATCCTGAGATAGATCCCATAAATTGTGACTTGAAACCAATGAAAGTAATATAACGCCCAGATATCAAGACCATAAAAGTTTCAGTTCTTAAGAAGTTCCAACATAATAATATACACCAACTACTCAGTCAGTACAAAATGATATGCCAGTTGCCTTTTCCTACAGCTTTTTGGTATAGTATTGTCAGCGATCATAGTACAAAATAAATAGTGCATTTTAGTGGCAATGAAGTACCAAAAACTAGACTGTTAAAATTTACATTGTTATTTCACAAAATATTTCATAAGGTAATCAACGCCCACTTTTCCCATACAAATGACTTCAGGATCATTCAGTTATGTATTTATTTCCATTCAAATTAATTTGCTGTTATAAAGAAACAATAATCAAGGAAAATAAAGATTAAAACACCAAATCATCAAGAGTACTTGAGAAGCATCTACTTAGGAAACCCATGTCAAACACCAACCATCTGTATGGTACATCTGACTGAAGAATTAAAGACTGATTTAGTGAAGGGAGCAGCACTGTGCAGGCTGCAGCTGCAGGACTGTCGGACCGATGTCCAGCTTGGTTCGATCATCACCTCGCCTTCCATTAACAACATCAGCTTCCTGTGGAAGTATAGAATGAACCACAGAACACAACAGGATGGAGGATGATGAAATTCATTTCATCATCACAATGTCCGCAAATATCCAATCATGGGACAACTTTTATTTTCGACTGTTTGATGGAACAATGTCAGGGAAAATTATTATACTACGAAATGAAATTATTGATTCCATTAATAGAGATATTTATTCAGCTCAAGCTGAGATTTACCTCACTAGAGAAAACTCCAGTTGGCAATGAAATTATATTCCATAGATTTAAATCATTTTAAATATAAATAAGACATCATATTCACATGCATTAACATATAATTATTAAAAGAGAATTCGACAAATATGCCCATGTCATTACAGCATCCTCGTGCCCATGCTCGATCTAATATGTTGACTGAAAGTCTTCATTCACACTCCAATCTTCACAGCTCACTGTGCTCCTGTGTTAAAGAACTCTGTAATGGTACCATTATTAGAAGCATGTAGAGAAAAATAGGCAAAAATAATAAATATGTTTAAAGTAAGTAAAGCTATTTTAAATCTTTGAATTTCATTCATAATCACTTTTCATTTTATAATAATTGCATAAATTAAATTAAAAACATTTATTGTTCCTTTTCTTCTAGTCTTTGTTTTCACTAAAATATAAACTCCTTGACCAACAACAACAGGTGACCATACAGGGCGAGAGCCTGGTGTTCTAGACACATCAGTTTGTACACTTCATATATACCATGCTGTGGACACTTCATGTTATGATGGTGAAACTTCACCATCAGCACTGGTGGTGACTATGATGTTTCATCAATCACCACAATTGATCAGAATAACAGATCAGACTTTCAGATCAGCCGGAAAGTAATTACTGGTACAGACCAGCAGGTCATTCCAAACTAGAATTGGTTTTACAAAATTAATGTAGCAAAGAATGTCATATATCTTTTGTTCTCATAGACATTCCAAAATCATATGACCGTGAATATATTTAAGTGATTAAGCAAGCATTTGCAGCATAAAATCAATAATGCACGTGCGTACGATAACAGAAACAAAAGGTAGGTAAGGTACACCAAAATCTGACGCGGCGACATACGGGGAGCTTCTCGGGTTCGACGCTTCTCTCTCGTCCCCTGAGCCCGCGGCCATGAAGTCGCACCGCCGCATCAAACACCTCTGCATCTTTCATTCGATTCTTACCGTTTGTTCGTAACACAAAGCTCATTAGAGTACCGCAACTTCCAACATGAACTCTCCCATCAAAGCAATAAAACCGATATATAATAAGAAACCGATAACGCTACAAGATGGTTAGACTTAGCCTGTATCCAGTGCTGCCATAATGATGGTTCGTTTACAAAAGAACTAATTAATGAGAACTTATGATTGCACACCTGCCAATAAAAGAAATACGCCAAATTAGAAACTTATCTTACATAAGAATTATGTAAAAGTTCTTCCTGCCCATAAGAAAATAAGAGTTGGCCACCCAAACTCTTGGAGTTGGAACTCTTTTCCGTTAATTATTTTACATAATAAATGATTGGCGCTCAACATTTACATAAACAAAAAAATTACTCTACATATTTTGTTATCTATTTATTTATATTCCCAAAAACGTCCAGAGATAAGATGGTGTTAATAATCTGTTTCAATATTTTCAAAATTCAGAACGATAGGAGACGACCATTAATCAAAACTACAAGTTAAATTCCAATACTGGAAATGCGATAGTTTTTTCGTAAAAGGTAATGGGTTGTGGAGATGCTGCGTGATTTATTTAATAAGCACTAGATTGGAATTTGTAAACAACCATTTAGGATTCTTGTGTGTTCATCCTGCACACAAGGCACAACCCGTACCTTTTACGAAAAAACTATCGCATTTCCAGTATTGGAATTTAACTTGTAGTTTTTTGATTAATGTGTAAGTGCGTCTCCTATCGTTCATACACAATTTTGAAAATAAATACGAAACGGAATTATTAACACCATCTTATAAAATCTCTGGACGTTTTTTAGGATATAAATAAATAGATAACAAAAATATGTAGAGTAATTTTTTTTTTTGTTTATTAATTAAAATGTTGGGCGCCAATCATTTATTATGTAAAATAATTTAACGGAAAAGAGTTTGTCCAACTCCAAGAGTTTGGAATTTGGCCAACTCTTATTTTTTCTTATATGGAGCGGGAAGGCTTTTTGATAATTCTTATGTAAGATAAGTTTCTAATTTGGCGTATTTCTTTTATTGGCGAGGTGTGCAATCATAAGTTCTCATTAATTAGTTCTTTTGTAAACGAACCATCATTATGGCAGCACTGGATACAGGCTAAGTCTAACCAAAGCTCTTGTAGCGCTTATCGGTTTCTTATTGATATAGTCTGTGGTTTATTGCTTTGATGGGAGAGTTCATGTTTTGAAGTTACTTGTGTACTCTATTGAGCTTTGTGTTGTTACGAACAAACGAGTAGAAGTCACAAGGTGAAAGATGCAGAGGTGTTCCGTGCGATTGCGGCGGTGCGACTTCATCGGCCGTAGGCCTGCGGGGACGAGAGAAGCGTCCGGGCGGCGCCCTGCGAGCCCGGGGCCTCTGCTGTCCCGTATGTCGCAGACCGCGTCCGGGTCAGTGTACGCGGTGTACCTTACCTACCCTTTTTGTTTCTGTTATCGTACGCACGTGCTACATTATTGATTTTATGCTGCAAATACTTACTTAATCCACTTAAATATATTCACGGTCATATGATTTTGGAATGTCTAATAAGAACAAAAGATATATGACATTCTTTAACACATTAATTTTATATAAATCAAAACCAATTCTAGTTTAGTGTAATTTGAGACCTGCTGGTCTGTACCAGTAATTACTTTCCCGGCTGATCTGAAGATCTGATCTGATCGATTATTCTGATCAATTGTGGTGATTGATGAAACATCATCAGTCACCACCAGTGCACGGTGGTGAAGTTTCACCATCCATAACATGAAGTGTCCAGCATAATATATCCAGTATAATATGAGTCATATAAGTTTAATGAAATGTACAAACCGTGTGTCTAGAACACCAGGCTCTCGCCGAGTATGGTCACCTGTTGTTGTTACCCTGGACAGATTATAGTTATCTGTATTTGGTCAAGGGAGTTTATATTTTTAGTGAAAACAAAAGACTAGAAGAGAAAAAAAACAGGAACAATAAATGTTTTTAATTTAATTTATGCAATTATTATAAAAATGAAAAAGTGATTGTAATGAAATTCAAAGATTTCAAACTTGTCAAAGGTAACCTTTACTTAAAAATAGCTTTACTTACTTTAAACATATTTATTATTTTTTGCCTATTTTTCTCTACACCATGCTTCTAATAATGGTACCATTACAGGAGTTCTTTAACATAAAGGTATAACACACAGGAGCACAGTGAACTGTCTGTGGTGAAGGTGGAGTGTGAAGATGAAGACTCGGTCAACATATTAGATCCGAGCATGGGCACAGAGGATGCTGTAGATGACATGGGCATATTTGTCAAAGAGGTAGCTTGGTGTTCTCTTTTAATAAAATTATCATGTTAATGCATATGATATTATGTTGCAATGAGGAGTGTCTGCCCATTTATATTTAGTTGTAAAATGATTTAAATCTATGGAATATAATTTCATTGCCAACTGGAGTTTTCTCTAGTGAGGTAAATCTCAGCTTTTGAGCTGAATATTATCTCTATTAATGGAATCAATAATTTCATTTGCGTAATTATAATTTTTCCCAAAACCCATTGTTCCATCAAACAGTCCGAAATAAAAAGAGTTATCCCATGATTGGATATTAGCTTGGACAGTGTGATGATGAAATGAATTTCATCATCCTCCATCTAACAGCGCTGTTGTGGTTTTTTCTGTGGTTCATTCTATACTTCCACAGGAAGCTGATGTTGTTGTGAAAATGGAAGATGAAGAAGGCGAGGTGATGATCGAACACGAGCTGGACATCGGTCCGACAGTCCTGCAGCTGCAGCCTGCACAGTGCCCACTCCCTTCACTAAATCAGATGTCTTCCCAACGTCAGTCACAGATGTACCATACAGATCAGGTCGGTGTTTTGACATGGGTTTCCTAAGTAGATGCTTCTCAAGTACTCTTGATGATTTGGTGTTTTAAGTCTTTATTTTCCTTGATTATTGTTTCTTTATAACAGCAAATTAATTTGAATGGAAATAAATACATAACTGAATGATCTAGTAAACTGTGAAGATTTATCACATTTGTATGGGAAAAGTGGGCGTTGAGTTTGAGTTACCTTATGAAATATTTTGTGAAATAACAATGTAAATTTTAACAGTCTAACGTTTTTGTTGTACTTCAAAACATTGCATGGCCACTAAAATGCACTATTTATTTTATTTTACTATGCCTCAATAGTGAGGTGGTCGCTGACAATACTATACCAAAAAAGCTGTAGGAAAAGGAATCAACTGGCATATCATTTTGTACTGACTGAGTAGTTGGTGTATATTATTATGTTGGAACTTCTTAAATTATTGAACTGAAACTTTTATCGGAGTCTTGATATCTGGGCGTTATATTACTTTCTCGTGGTTTCAAGTCACAATTTATAGGATCTGTATCTCAGGATTTCAATTATAAAAATATGTTATTAAATGACATGTATTAATGTAGTAAAATAATTGAGTGGATAATTAAAAACAAATGCTCCTTGTCTTATAAATGATTGGAAGTAAATCAAAGTGCATTTGATAATGTGTAGTATTGTCTGTTAACTACTATTATTTTAAAGTAGTTGATCTCACTTTATAATGAGTTGAAAGCGTGGATATCTGAAGTTTATAGTTCTTAAGGTTTTTAAAATTATTTTGGGAAAAATCTTCTTAAGGTTGTTATCAAAATCCAATACACCATGACACACTGAAAGTTATGTTCACCCTCGAAGTGGTGAGAGGTCAGTGCCGATTGTGCTGGCTGATCCTTGAATAATTGTTTCATACAGGCAATATATTTAATTGTCAGTGCTAAGACTAATGATCTATCTCACGAAAGGCAGTGATCCTTGAATGAGTGGGTATCTCTATTTAAGCGCTGTATTTGGATGCGAAAATGCGAGCATAGTCACCCTAACCATAGAGGATATTTTGTGTATTATTTAAAGTAAATTATATATTTTTTATTTAAATAATATATAATTTAAAGAAAATATCACTCGCAGTAAATTTTATCAATTATTATTAGTGCCAATTATTTTATTTAATTATGAAATATTTAGAATATGTATAGGGTTCCATAAACAAAGCCCGAAATGATAAACATAAGTAGTACCATCTTTCGCCCAGACAATACTGGCCGAATTTTTACAGATGCACACAAACACATTATGTATGCATCTCGCACTGGTATGTGTCATCCGCTTCGTACTCGATGTGCTTTCGTGGCTTTAGTGTGTAAGAAACCTTCACCTGATGCTGTAACTCACTGATTCTGCTTGCCACCATTGAATAATCTAAAGATTTTCCATATCAGTTTAAAACTATGAAAATTCAGCTGCATCAATTTCATTTAATATAAAATGTCTATATTGAAAAATCCTCTCTTCAGTACAGCTGCTAGTTAAAAAGACCGATTTCACATTTTTTTTCTGTATAAACCTACTCCAATCCATTCCTTTTAACAACTTTCGCATGCAGCCACCCTTAGCTCCACTTCGGGGGCAGCACGGGCACTCATTTGGTACAAAATACTCAATAGAATGCATTGCTAGCTCCTATTTTATGTCTCTGTCGATTGAATCAAACGTATTCAACTGGTTTGACTCGATTGTTGTGTCAAATTGTGAAAAGGTCGTCCATATATACAAAAGTTACACGTCCAGAATCACATAATAGTGAATCAGATCTAGTAGCAAGTCTTGCTCTATTTCAGTGATTTTTTTTATTCTATCTCATTCTCTAATTAAGATCTTATCAATTAAATCTTTTATGAATCGAAGAGCAACACAATATCAAACACACCATACTGTGATTTATGCATTCATCAGATTTGATTGAATCTTGTAACACTCAATTTCCAACTCCATCCACAGCGGTACAAAGTGTTATGAGCAATGGTGCTTATTGCTGGTAGTGCAAATTTGCCATTTCATTTTTTCTGGGTCCATATATTCTAGACGCTAATGAATTGCTTGTACGCGTGTTTTCACCTTCCAGGTTGTTGCTCATTCCTCTTTTCTTTAATTTACTACTTATATTTGGACATACTAGTATTTTATGTGTTCTAAAAAGTAGTTACAAATAGATTTTTTCTAGTACTTGCAGTCATGTATTAAACATGGATGACATTAAAAACAGTTACAGCGATGTGCTTCAAACTCTCATTTACAGGAGTTAACTGCTAACTGAAGACTAACTTAGTTAACTGCTAATTGTGAAATCAAAACAATGTATTTTGACGTGTTTAGTTAACTTTAACATTTAATTATTTCACATGAGAGTTTGAAGCACACCGCTGTTGAAGCATAGTGTACATTACTTATTAACCTAAAACAAATTGTCATCGCTAAAAATGCTTTTTTCCATATAGATTAATTTATTATTCTGTTTGCTCAAAAATTTTCCACCTGAAAGATTTATTTCATGAAGTTTTTGCGCGCAATTCCCCATATGAGATAGTTTTCTGGTTTTGGAATTTTATTCTTAGATACCAAACTCAAATGTCGAAAAAGAACACTAAATTGAGATCAGACCTAGTGTTACTTAGAGCCTTGGACGACATCACGGCTGTGTATTTTTTGTAGGCCAGCGCCTCGGCCCCGCTACCCTGCGCCAGCTCGGGCGACAGTGCGGCGTCAGCGTCGCTCGATACAAGTGAGTTCATTACGCATTGTGATAAAATTGGCTAAAGGACATTGCCCAACTCGTCAAATAGACTCTATCTAAGTACTATAACAAATATCTAATAACATGCAGCATTAGGTAGTGATTTTTTTTTCTGCAGTTTTATTTCACCATGGGTATGCTGCATTTGCTGAGAGTAGAGCAATCCATTGGTCATGAATGAAGACAAATAAAATCAACTTTGCTAAATACTAATGATAAAACATTAACAATTTTGTATTAGAATGATCATTATACTATTTTTAAGATTCTGTATACAACAAGGATGGCGTATAGTTGTACCATGTCCGTCTGTCTGTCCGTTTGTCTGTCTGTCTGTCTGCAGCTTAGCTCTGTCTACATGTAAAGTGGGATGAGTTTTTTTCTCGCTTACCTGTTGTGTGGGGCGTCGTTAGATAGCTCGATAAAAAACGTTACAGATGTATGAAATTTTTTTTTCGATTTAGGTATCTATTTATGAAATATGATGCTTTTAAGTACTAGTTTTTGTTAGAGTCAAGTATCTCCACCCTGCTAGCTAATAAAAAAAAATATTTCAACTAAGTAGACTTTGAAACTTAACAAGTAGTAATCACTTTTTCTTAGAAATAGCTACTACAGTGACTATGGTTTTTTGGCAATATTGTTTAGTTATAAGGGGAAGAGATTACGAATATTTACGAAAAGATACATAATAAAATCCATCCTGAGTAGCGAGTCTGTCCATTGCTGTGAACAAAACCATTGAGTAGATATATCTTGTTCAAGTTCCACTGCACATACTCATATATTTGCCATCCTCGAGTTTCAGTCGATCATCTATTTTTCCCCTTTTGTGTATATTTATATTTTTGGGTTATTGTTGAAATTTCTATGTTCAGTGTTTTTCAATTTCCACAGCACTCATGCTACCAGCATCACAAACTGAATCCGGGGCCAACTGTGTATTGGAAGTGAAGACAACAGACTGCTATCAGGGAGTACTGGGCGAGTGCGCAGACAACGAGGGCACGTCCAGCGGCAGGAAGGAGGGGGGGGGGCGGTGCGCATGCTGCGCGGGGTCAGCGGGCGAGTGCGACTGTGGGGCGGACGTGGGGAGGGCTTCAGCCGAAAAACTGTATCCATGTGGTCGGAGTGGGGGCAGTGCATGTGCACTAACTCAAATAACAAAACACGTGCTCATCTATATGGGAGAAAAAGCATGTAGGTGTGAACTGTGTGAGTACAGTACATCTAAAGTAGCCTATTTAAAAAAACACATGCATACTCATACTGGTGAGGAACCATATAAATGTGAACAGTGCGAATTCAGTGCAACTCAAAAAGGCAGCTTAAGGAGACACATGGACAATCATACTGAAGAGGAATCATACAAATGTGAACAACGTAAGTATAGCACATCATAATTAGATACTTTAGAAAAACCCATGCGTAATCATACTGGTGAAAAACCATATGAATGTGAACAGTGTAAGTATAGTGCATCAGAATTAGATACTTTAGAAAAACACATGCGCACTCATACTGCTGAAAAAACCATATAAATGTGAACATTGTATGTACTGTGTATCAGAACTAAGTACTTTGAAGACACATATCCATACTTGTATTGGTGAGAAACCATATTGTGAACATTGTAGGTACTGTGTAGGGCGCCATTGACCATGTCGTAACCCCTATGCAATGCAGTGGCTAAAGATGGCCCCGAGGGCATCATTTCAACTGTTTGAAGATCATCAACTCTTTTCATGTTGATGAAAGAATTTGAGTAAATTCCAAGGGCCTGATCAACTCTAAATTTGGTCTCCTGTTCTGTTTTGTTACTTCAGTGTATGCAGTGATATGACAAGATGGTTATATTAACCTGATGCTGCAGCCGCAGCAGTGTCACCTATCCATTATTGTAAAGGATGAGGTGTATCCTTCCAATTTTTAGCCACTGGGCAAGGTTGTTAATATCCATATTAATAAGACACAAACTAGCTAGATCTGTCATAATCAAATCTTCCAAAGGTAAATTTATAATATCAATCCATAAACTAATTTTACTATGTATAGACTAATTAAATTTCCTAATTCAATACATAATTTATATAGTATTTATAAATTAATTACAGTTCGTTAGTCTTGCTGAAATTCGAGAACGGCTGGCCGATTTGGCTAATTTTGATTTTGAAATATTTGTGGAAGTCTAGATAAAATTTAAATGCTGAAAAAATATGGAAAAATTGTAAGGAAAATAGTATAGTGCTATACAGTAAATTCAGGTCCCTTCAAATTAAAGAACATACTAAATAAGTGTTTTGAATTGACAACATATATCCACAATATTTGAATTATCGCATATTTAGAGCTTAAAAATTCAAAATAGTGTAACTATGACAAAAGATCGAAATATATGTTGGTTGTCAAATATTTATGGGTGCATTCATAAATTTATTTTATGATTAAACTTAAAAAGACATATCAAGCTGCATAAAAAATGTCTATATTTCAGAAATCAATTTCCATAATTAATAATGATTGTCCAATTTCAATATATCTATGTAACCATTTATTTTTGAGTAGCTTGATATTTCTTTCTAAGTATTAAACTTAGAAAGACATAATAAATTTCTGAATGTGTCCATAAATATTTATGTATATGAAAATCAAATGTTACTCGTCAGTCTTGCTAAAACTCAAAAACGGTTTGACCATATTGTCTGATTTTTTATTTGTTCTCTTTAATTGCCAAGGCAAGGTTAGTACGAAAGAAAACCGACCCCTTTCCATTTGTCTGGGTTATCTTGGGAACAGCTCAACCAATCACAATGCGGCTTTTATTAGAAACTAGAAAAGCTTATGTGACTACATTTAGCATACTTTTATGCCGGAAACATTTAGAGTTCCTGACTGAAAATTGGAAAACCCTTAAAAGTGAGATAATCTATCATATTGAATCAAAGATGGATCGCGAAGAATATCGGCTACATATGGCTATTTAAATGACTATGGTTTTTTTGGCAATATTCTTTTATTGTAAAGGGAGGAGATTACGAATATTTGCGAAAAGATGCACGATAAAATTCACCTGTACAGCAAGTGTGTTCATTGCTTTGAACAAAACCATTGAGTAGATATATTCTGTTGAAGTTCGTAACTAACACTGTGTATACTCATATATTTGCAATCCTCAAGTTTCAATCAGATTGTCTATTCTTTTTCTTCTGTTTTGATTTATATTTTTGCGATTAATGTTGAAATTTCTATGTTCAGTGTTTTTTAATTTCCACAGCAGTCACGCTACCGGCATCACGGACCGAAATGGATATCGCTTACTGCAAAGAACAGTCTGAAGTACTATCCAAGGCCAACGTTGTACTGGGTGTGAAGGCAACAAATTGTAATCAGGGAGCACTGAAAGAGCGCTCGGACAACGAGGGCACGTCCGCCGTCAGGAAGGAGGAAGGGCCGTGCACATGCTGCGCGGAGTTAGCGGGCGAGTGCGACTGTGGGACGGACGTGGGGAGGGCTGCAGCCGAAAAACTGTATCCATGTGGTCGGAGTGGGGACAGTGCGCATGCGCTAACTCAAATATCAAAACAAGTACTTACCTGTACGGAAGAAAAAGAGCATAAGTGCGAACTGTGTGAGTACAGTACATCTAAAGTAGATACTTTAAATAAACACATGCGTACTCATACTGGTGAAAAACCATATAAATGTGAACATTGCAAGTACAGTGCATCTCAAAAAGGCAGTTTAAATAGACATATGCACACTCATACTGATGAGAAACCATATAAATGCAAGCTATGTAAGTTTAGTACATCTCGACTTGATAGTTTAAAGAATCACATGCTCAATCATATGGATGAGAAGCCATATAAATGTGAGCAGTGTGAATACAGTGCAGCAAAATTAGGTAATTTGAAAACACACATGCGCATTCATACGGGTGAAAAGCCATATAAGTGTGAGCAGTGCGAGTACAGTGCGTTTCAACTAGGCAGTTTAAAGGATCACATGTACATTCATACTGATGACAAACCATATAAATGTGAGCAATGTGAGTACGCCACATCTCGTCTTGGTAGATTAAAGAATCACATGTTCATTCATACGAATAATAAACCATATAAATGTGAACAGTGTGAATACAGTGTAGCAAAACTAGGTAATTTGAAAACGCACATGCGCATTCATACGGGTGAAAAACCATATAAGTGCGAGCAGTGCGAGTACAGTGCGTCTCAAAAAGGCAGTTTAAGTAGACACATGCACACTCATGCTAATAAAAAACCATATAAATGTGAAGAGTGTGAATACAGTACATCTCGACTTGCTAGTTTAAAGAACCACATGCTCATTCATATGGATGAGAAACCATATAAATGTAAGCACTGTGAATACAAAGCAGCAACAGTAGGTAGTTTAAAAATGCATATGCGCTTTCATATGGTTCATATGGTTCGTGAGAAACCATATAAGTGTGAACAGTGCGAGTATAGTGCATCTCTAAAAGGCAGTTTAAGTAGACACATGCACACTCATACTAATAAGAAACCATAAAAATGTGAAGAGTGTGAATACAGTACATCTCGACTTGCTAGTTTAAAGAACCACATGCTCATTCATATGGATGAGAAACCACGTAAATGTAAGCACTGAATACAGAGCAGGAGCACTAGGTAGTTTAAAAATGCACAAGCGCTTTCATACTGGTGAGAAATCATATAAATGTGAACAGTGTGAGGAAAATGTTTTAACTAGGTAGATTAAAAACACAAGGGCGACAAACTATGAAAGTGAGATATGAGATAGTGTTATTTTTTCCGTCATGCAGGATTATGTCATATAACAGAGAGATGCACAGCCCCTCGTTTGGGCCCCGCGTGGGCCGGCGGTCGGGCGCTGTTTGGCAGACTATGTACTTTTGTTACCCTTTCTATTACAATATCAAATTGTTTTGTCAAAAATTGTAAAGAATACATATCAAAGTCTGAAAAAGTGTGGCGTATGTCATTTTTGATAAGCAATATTTTGTATATTTATAATGGGTACTCAATTGTGTGTTGTAATGAGTATTTCACGTGTTCGTATAATTTTTTTTATTTCAAGTATCCTCTAAAGTTGTTGAAATATAACCCTATTTTAAAGAAATAAATCGAAACAACATAAGTGTTGTACTTCCTGTTGTGTCAAAATGTTCGGTCGCTTAACTTAGAGTTTTTATTTTAAATTGAAATTGAGAATGTGTTTATTTCGCAGGTTGTGATATACCTTGAATTATGTCCTAACATTTAAAGAATTTACAGTATTTTAAAATTACCACATTCTGTTACCGTTGTTCTTAAGCAATTATCCAGAAGAAAAAGGAACAAACTTGGAGTAGCTTTTATTGAACCTAAATTACAGGAGATTATTATCAAATTTTAATTACTATTTTATTATTATTATTAATTAAACAAACTTACTTAAATATGCAGAGATTGTGTAATACCCTTTTTTGTTAAATGATTACTTAACTATTTGAGGGCGCGATTATAAATCTACCACCTTCCCTCGCAAGAGCTACTGTGTCCTGTGATCCTCTGGAAACGCAACCTAACCATAAACTTAATAAAATGTACTAAAATGCTGATATTTATCATTTTACTGTATTTATTTTCGATTTACAATTAGATTCTTAATGCACGTGAAATACATTGTTACAGACTTTATATTTTGATGGGAATATAAAGCAATGTTGCACAAAGCAACTTCTATCACACAAGTTACATTTCACTGCACGTTAATTCAATAAAATACTCTATTTCATCACAAAATGTAACTAATTCTGTCATAATATTATTATAGAATTGATAAATTTCCAAATACGATAGTAGAACTACATACTTTTAGTAAAAAAATAACAAAATTGACACGAAAATAGCTAATGGCGTACACATGCATTATGCTTGCCGACCTGTATGAGCCTGTCGTGATTATAGTAGCGCCCCAGCCGACACAAGTCACAAAAAGGAAAAATTGTGAATAAAGTTGTTACTCCTTTTTTTGTATGTGTAATTTTATCAAGAAATACGAAAATTCTTTCCAGCTATCACTGCGAAATGAAATGATCGACTCGCCCTTAGCCACATTCAACACTATATTTATGAATATGTAATAATTTCACAATAAAGTTAAACTGAGACAAAACAACTTCATAATTCATCATTACAGATTATTTAAAATGTCATAGTTTATGTAAATACTATATGACATAAACATGTAAATTGTAACCACCATTTTATAACTCAAAGCCGACAAAGGAAACTTAAGACAGATTTTTCACATATTTATTTTTGAGAAACACTATAAAAGCTTCTGCCCGCGACTTCGTCTGCGCGGAATTAATACTTCGAGTATCCTATTTTCTTGTCCCAAGTCCCATCTATGTTTATACTAAAATTCATCAAAAGTGGTTCTGCTGCTAAGGCGTGAAGGCATAACAGACAGACAGTTATTTGAGAGGCCCTTGTTCTATGTGTAATGTATGTAAATTGAAAAAGAATTTTTGGTGATGATTCATAATACGAAAAAGTTATAAAATGTCGCTCGTTGAAGACGTCGATCTTGGGACTGTTCTGATGTCTCAGCAGCTCGCTGAGATGTTAGGTATTCAGCACGCTGTTGACGTTGACTTTAGGACTGTTCTGGTGTCTCAGCAGCCCGCTGAGATGTTAGGTATTCAGCACGCTGTTGACGTTGACTTTAGGACTGTTCTGGTGTCTCAGCAGCCCGCTGAGATGTTAGGTATTCAGCACGCTGTTGACGCTGAGCTTGGGGCTGTTCTGGTATCTCAGCAGCCCGCTGAGATGTTAGGTATTCAGCACGCTGTTGACGCTGAGCTTGGGGCTGTTCTGGTGTCTCAGCAGCCCGCTGAGATGTTAGGTATTCAGCACGCTGTTGACGCTGAGCTTGGGGCTGTTCTGGTATCTCAGCAGCCCGCTGAGATGTTAGGTATTCAGCACGCTGTTGACGTTGAGCTTGGGGCTGTTCTGGTGTCTCAGCAGCCCGCTGAGATGTTAGGTATTCAGCACGCTGTTGACGCTGAGCTTGGGGCTGTTCTGGTGTCTCAGCAGCCCGCTGAGATGTTAGGTATTCAGCACGCTGTTGGCGCCTCGGCAGCTCTGTGCTGCCTGAGGCACCGCCTGTTTGTCTTCACAATTCATATTGTGGAAAAGTCAACAAGTCTAGCAACCTTCATAGCTCGAGCTTTATTAGAGCTTTGAGATTGATGAGACTTACGCTTTCGCAGCATAATTCTTCGTATAGTTGCTATTCATACACTATTAAAAAATCCAGCACGGCAACAATTCTATGTTATACTTCATTAATGCAATAAGTGCTTATCCAGTTAAAATAACTATTCTTTAATAGAAAACAGGTATTATTGTAAATAGCTATAATTATAAACTAAAACTACCTATGAAATGCCTATCTATAAATTAATTTGTTATTTCTATTTTATTATTATAAATTTATTATAGTATATTTTTGTGCACGATAAAGAGTGATTACTAAGAAAGTAAACAATTTAACTTGATTACGTCGTATAAAGCGATGAACGCCGGCTGCACGTTCCAAAAAAGCATGACTCGTCACATTCCCCCTGAGCCGAGCGTGTGAGCGAGAGCGCGGAACGAACGATAGAGAGGCACGATCGGCCTAAGCGCTCGGCTTGTGACGCATCTATCTCTCTTCCACTCCATCGGCTGATGCGTCCGAGTAGAAGAGAGACAGCGGCCGCACACGACCTACACGTGAACTGTTTTGGCAACTGTTTATAAAGTGAAGTGAAAAGTAAATGTGGTTTCCGTTGTTTATTACAACAACAATTGCGGCAAAAAAGGTTATTAATTTTGCATTTTAAGAATTTTATTAGCGATATAATCTCATCTATTTGTTCTTTGATTATTAAAAAAGTAGTATCGGTCGCCGAATGCAGTAATAATGGGTTATTAGCCAAAATTGTGACTAAAAATTATTATGACTCATATAGACGATCGTATAAAAAGTCAACTGCTTTTATCTAGTATTTAATAAAAAAAAATTGTTGCACGTAGCTATCAATGTAAGATTAAAAATTAATGTTTAACCTCACACATGTCATAACAATGTTTAAAAAGTTGAAGCGGCTGACCACTGTGCGAGAAAATCTATAAAATCAAACAGGTTAAAGCGGGCTTTTTAAAAGCAGCAATTAAAAAAGAAATGGTTTATTTGTCCAATTTAGTCATTTCAAATTAACAATTTATTGACATTGATTTCATTTCAGTTTATTTCTATAATTAATTATTCGTGATTATATTTAAACAAATTATTTAAATTAAATTTGCAAAAACTGTAAATGATATCTGAAAAATAAAAATTAATGTATTTAACCAGAGTTTTAAAAATATTTATGTTTTAATGACAACGCAATGCAAGGCAATATATTGTTATATCAAGCAGGTTTTGGCGGGCTTTTCAAAAGCATCAATTTCATGAATTTTATTTATGATTTCAATTTTATCATTTTAAATTAATACTTCATTAACATTAATTTGATTTAAGTTTATTTCTAAAAAAATTACTTATAATTATTTTTACACAAATGATTCATATTAAACTTGCAAAAATTAAAAAAATCGAATCATGCATGAATTTAGTTAAGTGTAACGCCAATTTAAAAAAAATGACAAGTTATCATATTTTAACTAACAAAAAGAACTTTTTGTTTGTCAAAATATTTTATAAAATAAATTATTAACAATTTGTTTTGTAGGTCCGCTTACAATCACACCATGCCAGACCAAGCTGACGAACCTATGGATGTTTGCTGAGTCACCAACAATCGCTGCTCCAAAATCGAAGGCACAGAAACAACGCGAGTACAGACGCCGTATAGCAGCATCCAGAACTCCTGCACAGGTGATAGCTGCGAGGAAATGGGATACCGAAAGACAGCGCAACTACAGACTACGCAAAGCTGCTAACTCGCCTCTTGTCAGTGGTTCATTAGAATCGACTACTGTATCCTCTTCTCGTTCAGGGGCAAGGTCAAACGACGTCCAAACAGGTACTCAACGACAACCCACACGCCGACGACGTCAAACTTCAGCAGCAGAAGCAGTGCAAATCACTGTTCAACCAGATACTCCTTGTGATCAAATGAAAGTAGAACAGGCACAATGAATGAGAAAAGGCACAATGACGAGGTAAACTTCACAAGATGACGGTAGCAGATGATGGATTGCCCTACTTGCTGCAATTGGCTGAAGGGTATTCCTAGATGATAACTGCTAACATAGATGCCCGCTCATGGGTCTGTAGACGGAGCTATTGACGTTTACGACATATTGAACGCCAGCAATCAAAAGTGAATAACCATTCTGCAGAAGTAGGACCATCGACCAGTACCACCTTGCCGGCATCTCGAGAAGAAATTATTACTCTATGATTTGAGTTTCCGGAAGCAACAACAGGTGCCAGTGCCAAAATAAAAAGTCGACCTCATGTGCAAAGCAAGCCTGTTTCCTCTCTGTCTCCCAATCGGTGTTGGTGTATAAGAAAGTGGTGAACATTATACTGACAAAAACTGTTAAGTGCAAACGAAAACAGTTTCCCTGCGTCTCTGCTTGTGCTATTACCATTCACAAGTCACAGGGCGGGACGTTTGATGTCATTGTTTATAAATACTCCCTGAAACAACCACTACAGTAGGTGTATGTGGCGATGAGTCGGGTAACGAATATAGACGGCTTGCACGTCGTCACGGACAAAGCTCCTATCATCTTCAAACACGGTCGAGATGGTAACAACTCTCAGACCACGCGAGATATTCGTAACGAATACATTCGATCCGTGGACATGCACTTCAATAAAATGCTGTAATGACGCTAACAATCCCGGACAAGCCGTAGTGACAAACCTTAATTCTCAGAGTTTGTCTGCTCACTCCGCGGATATTCAAACGGATACAGTGATACCGAGGTCCGATTATTTGCCATCGATTGAAACGTGGATGTGTGACAATTGTAATTTAGTTTTTGTCAATATCATGTGTGTGAATCCTGGCAGAATAATCGACCCGATTCTGATTCAAACGCAGCTGGCGCAGGAGCGACCTACCGCAAATTGTCATCGACATCCACGGCCAAAGTTCTCCAAGTTGCATTGTCGGACATGACTCGTGTCATCAGGAACACAGGTGACGCGTGCTTAGCCAAAATTTATATCCTTCATCGCTGATACACTGTTTAAACTTGTACTTGGCGCCGTGTATATTCATCTTGGACGCACTCGTTCCATATGAGCACAACGGCCAGTATGTGCCACCGTTCGTAATGGATATTATGCTGATGTACCAATTCTTCTTCGCGGCAATTTCAACACAAACATGACAAACGATGACACATTCCTCAAATACATGAATGATACGTACAATCTCGAATCAGATGTTAATGAGTCAACAACACCGTCGATTTGACTTTTTCGAGGCACATTACACTTGAAACGCTCCCCTTGATTCCCTACTTTTCCTGTCATCGTCCAATCTTTAACAGAATAACGCAGATTGGAGGACCTTCAATATCACACATGTATATAAGTTGTAAATAAATTGTTAATAGCACATTGTTACTTGTAAGTAATCTGTATAATTTACGTAATAAAATATTTGAATTAACGAGTGCAAATAAATGTAAATTTATCGAAAACATTGTCATTTTCAATTAACTCTTTCAATTAATCCTTTGAATTATACAAAATAATGATAATTCAGTGATAATAGTTTAATTCGATTCATAAAAGTAAGCAATTTTAATCAATGTTTTCTTATGACGTTATCACGTAAAATTATCGCTCGTAAACCGACTTTACAGACAACCAATTTTCTATCTTTAATATTTAATTATTTAAAATTTTACACATCTATGTAATTTAAATAAAAACATATTAACTTGTAAGTGTAACTAACCACAAAAAAAATCTTCCAATTATTACATTACATACGGCTATAGCGCATTTTTAACAAATCTCAATAGTGCCTTGAAAAGTCGCAAAACGGATACAACCTTCACGGACGTCCGCCCGCACCAGGCCGCGCGCTCGGCGACAGTGTTGCCAACCCCTTAAAACTAAAACAACAGCTCACCAATGAAAAGAACAGGAGAAAACAGTAGGTAAAGTACAAAAAAAAAGATTTCATACTTTCCGCATACGATTAAGACAACTAGACTAAAATAAAAAACAAAAACCAAAGTAAAATTATTTTCCACTTTCATTCTCAATTGTCTCATCTTCAGACTCACTTTCCTTTTTAAAATCATACATATTTTTGTTAAATTTTTTCATGCGCCTTTTTGTGGTTTCAAATGAGTTAGTAGCAGTCGGTCGTTTCGGATTTAGTGTGTAATGCTCCTTTAATAGTTGCAATCGATATTCTGTTGCGTAATTTGGTTTTCATAATATTTATAGCTGAAAATAACCTTTCCATGGTGGCGCTGCCGTGTGGTAGGCAGACAAATTTATTCTTAATTTACCTAATGTGGGAAATGTTAGAGACCCGTCTCAAGGGCAGATACTGCCATCTAGTGTCACAGCGTTATATTTCATAACTGTCCATTAATTATAAAAAATATTTGCATAGTGTAATAGGTGACGCTGGACGCTAATTAGGAATGAAATGTGAATGGAATAAATTGGAAATGAAACAGAAAACAGGGGCATCAATGTGAAAACAGCACATCTACTGTTACAGTGTTACAATGAAAGTGTAGGCGGTGACGCAGCTCGGCGATTACCGAATTCTTCCCCCACCACTCGCGCGGTGCGCCCGGCTCATAGCTGAATATGAATATATAAAGGCCGGCTACCGCCGACCACACCACAGTACTGAGTTCTCACTTTGCCGTCATCGTAAATTTTAAAATATTCGTCTTTATATTTATGTCTTGGTACAATATATATTATTGTATAAAAGAGAAAGTTTATCTACTTTGAATATCAAAAGCCCTAAAAGTATTTGTTTCGATGAGAATCAATTTGCTACTATAGAATACGCATGTAGGAAATTAATATCAAATTTTATTGTATTTACGATTCACTATTTTAGCCATAATGGCTCAATACACGTAAAATGTAGATATATGCTGTTGTGGACTTATTTGGGGAACTATTTAAGAGATACGCTTCCACCACACATTATATTCTAATAACTCGTACGGTTTTTTTTTGGCCACGCCAGAATAGCTCGCAGATAAAAGATTTTTTTCGACTTACGTGTATAATAAGATTATTCACTATCCATGTAAAATATTATATAGCATGGATATTAAACAAAGTGGTTATAAAACTTGCAAGCCCTTACTAGACTGTACTTTTTGTCAGTCTATTAACATCTAATTTATGATATTAAGAAGCGACTACAACTTCTCCATAATTACTTTATGTTACATTTATGTTTCTACTTAACTTTATTTATTTTGATTTATGTTCATAATAGCATAAATGTAGTATAACTTTAATGACGAAATCCCAACAAAGACAAGAGTGCCAAAATTTACTGCGGTTCTTATATCAATGTATAAGTTAGTAATTTTAAGTATTTTTTTAAATTGGCGAGGTGAGTAAATATGGGTATTTATTAATTAGTTTTTGGGTACACAAATAAAGAATATATCAGAACAGGTTACAGGTCAACTCTTAAGGATCCTTTACGTTACATGATATGACCACCGAACCGATCTATGTATACAATAGTCGTATAACAGTCGTATAATGTAAAGGGCTGTCGTACGCGACCGGTCGACGGTCGTGTAAGTCGTACAGTCGCATCTCGGCAAGTACCAACTTGTGTGAGTCGTACGATGGTTTTCCATTGTAAATGCTTGTCGGTACGATTCATATGACTATGCCCTTTAGCTTCAACTTAATGTAAGATTGGTCGTTTGCTACGGAATGAACAGCGAAAACAAGGTTTTTTTAAAAGAATTGGTAGATATATATGAAAAGCATTAATTTTTATGGAATATTAAGAGTTTCTCTTGTGCAAATAAAAGTAAGAAAATTGAGTTACGATAAATCTAAGCAAAAATGTGTAGAATATTTTCCAAATTCAACATCTATTGGTACGGAATTTGTGCAAGAAAGAAATCGTTAATTTATGAACCGCTTTCCAAAAATAAAACAAAAAACATCAAAATCGAAAAGGAAAAGCAAATCATATACGGTAGACTTTTACCAGTCGAAATTGCAATATTCTGAACGATTACGGCCGCCGTAATTGCAGCCACTTTTTCATGATCCATTCCGAGGCCCTATTGATAATGAAGCATTTCGTAGCAGTCGTTTGTACAACATGTGGTAGAAATGTAAACACGCTTGCGACAGTCGTAAAAATTTCGTGCGACCATCGTATGTACGACAGTTGTATGGTGTAAGACCGCTTAAGCAAAGCGCTTGACGATGTCATGTAGACCATTATCTATGGTTATACAAGCTGTTCATTTTGCTCTATGGAATATAGGCTGTATTTTACTGTTGAATGACCTTAAATTTAAAGTATAATTTGTGGTTGAATGTTTGTTTATTGAGCAGCGAGAGCACTAACTGTACTTTATATGAGCGAGAGCATAGATAGCGAGAGTATACAGTGCCCAATAAGTTACTTGTGTACTCTATTGAGCTTTGTGTTGTTACGAATAAACGAGTAGAAGTCACAAGGTGAAAGATGCAGAGGTGTTCCGTGCGATTGCGGCGGTGCGACTTCATCGGCCGTAGGGGCTCCGCGGGGGACGAGAGAAGCGTCCGGGCGGCGCCCTGCGAGCCCGGGGCCTCTGCTGTCCCGTATGTCGCAGACCGCGTCCGGGTCAGTGTACGCGGTGTACCTTACCTACCCTTTTTGTTTCTGTTATCGTACGCACGTGCTGCATTATTGATTTTATGCTGCATATACTTACTTAATCCACTTAAATATATTCACGGTCATATGATTTTGGAGTGTCTAATAAGAACAAAACATATATGACATTCTTTAACACATTAATTTTATATAAATCAAAAACAATTCTAGTTTAGTGGAATTTGAGATCTGCTGGCCTGTACCAGTAATTACTTTCCCGGCTGATCTGATCGATTATTCTGATCAATTGTGGTGATTGATGAAACAAAATCCTGCATTGAGATATAATTGGATAGTATAAATTTAATGAAACATATAAATGATGTGATTATAACACCAGGCTCTCACCAAATGCCATTGCTTGGTGTTGATTGTAGATCCTGGCATTGATTGTAGATCAGCAGTTATTTGTATTTGATCAAGTGTTTATTTATATTGTATATTCTTAGTGAAAGCAAATACTAGGAGACAAAAAAATACAGCAACAATAAATATTTTTACTTTAATTCATGCAACCTTTTTCAGAATGCAAAAAATCATAGCAATTAAATTTAAAGATTTCAAATTTGTCAAAGGCAACCTTCGAAATAACTCTATTTACTTTAAACACATTTATAAGTTTTAAATATTGTTCTCTGCTCCATGCTTCTAATAATGATACCATTACAGGAGTTCTTTGACATAAGGGTATACTTGCAGGAGCACAATGAACTGTCTGTGATGAAGATAGAGTGTGAAGATGAAGATTCGGTCACCACATTAGATCCGAGATTGGGTACAAAGGATGCTGTGAACGACATCGGCATACTTGTCAAAGAGGTAGCCAAATGTTCTTCAATACAACTATAATGTTAATGCTTATAATGTAACGATGCAATGACCATGGCTTATTTTCCAGGCTGATGAAACAAACTAAATCATCCCTGTATTGAAGAGCAGTAGTAAACTAAACTTTACCAATTCTAGGCTTATGTCCATACTATCAATATTTAGTTAAATCTTTGAAAAGTTAATGACAAATAGCAATTTTGGAATAGATGTACTCCTGAGGGTATAGGAAAATGTACATTTGAGCATTACAAATTAAAAGATTTTCTCGTAATTAAAAGTTGATGTGATATGACTGAAAACAATGTATCAAGCTATTTTGTACGCTGTCATAGAAGAATAGTTCTGTTCTTGTTTGTTCATGATCAGTGATTCGATTCTTCTATAGGAAGCTGACTTTGTTGTGAAGATGGAAGTTGAAGACGAGGTAATGATCGAAGAAGAGCTGGACATCGGCCCGACAGTCCTTCAGCCACAGCCTGTACAATACCCACTCCCTCCGTTAAATCACGTATCTTCACAACTTCAATCACAGATGTATCTTATAGACCAGGTTTGTGTTTTGATGAGGGTTTCCTAAGTAAGACACTTTTCAAGTACATTTGATGACTTTGTATTTTCAAGTTTTTATATTTCTTGATGCTTCTACACAATAGTAAATACATAATTTAAACATTAAATAAACTGAAGTATTGTCACATTTGCATTGGAAAATGGGGGACTGACTTGAGTTACCTTTATAAAATATTTTGTGAAATAATTATGTTACTTTAATAGAATGACATATCGGGTGCAAACAGACGGAACACTTGACAGTTTGTCATTTGGTTTGTTGGTTTGGCCCACTATGTTGTAGGGGCGGGACCATGCCGAATCTTGAACATCGAAATAATAATTTCAGAACAATTTTTTACTTTAATTTTTGGATTCATCCTTCAAAGAACGACCAATTAAATGGGAAAATTTTAGGCCAGTAAAATTGATACAGCCTAGATTAAAAATTTGTCATTGATCAGAAGCCATATCATCGAGACAGCTATGTTACTTAGGATCACTGGGCCTCGACGTGATTAGCATCACCATTTGGCTGCCTTGAATGACAATTGATACCGATTAGAGAGCTTACCATTATGAGAATTGTCGTTTACTATATTTTGTGGTCCACTCTTCAAAAGATTACCGAGTTTATTTCCTACGAGTTCATAATTTATTTGGGAAGAAAAACTTATCCAAACCTTAATTTGGAACTCCTATTATTGTACATTTTCTGTAAGTGGATACATGAAAGTATTGTATATCATGAGGCGATGTCTTGTATGTACAAAATATATCGAGTCGAAACTTGTCTATATGTCTGTATGAACTATAGTTCATAAAATAAGAAGTATGTTCATGCGATACTGTATGGAATCAGTCATGCGTCTTTCAGAAAATATAATCTTCTTTTTTAGAACAACTTTGCCAAAGTAACCATAGACATTGAAGTAGCCATTTCTGAGAAATATAGCTCAGAATGTGAACATGTAAACTCACCAAAGACAACCTTAGCGCCTACTAACTGGTGACAGATTTGTTGTCTGTCAAAATAACATTTTTTAAATTTTCAATTTACATACATACATATAATTTTGTGAAGTGTTAATATTTATGCATGCCTCAACAGTAATTTGATTACTAATATCAGTTTTCCAAAAAAACTATAAGAAAAAGAATCAACAAACAATTTGATTGTGTGCTGACAAAGGCTATAGAGTCAATTGTGTTTGAAATTTTAGTTATTGAATTGCAATTTTCATCAAAGTTTTGTATCAGAGACTGATCTTTCATTCTAACAATTACAATTCTTTGGGTCTCACTGAAGTGGAGAAACCCTCTAATAATGGAAATTCTTTAAGCATTGTCTATAGCTATTGTTTATGACATTATAAAGTACAATTGATGTATAATTTTAAGTGAATATTGTTTTCCAGATTTTGTGGCATTTAATTATAGACATGAGTGGATGAAGGTGTTATCTATGTATTGTATCCCTACATAAATAATACCTTAATCTGATTGGCCATAGCATAATTTATATAGGAGTACGTAGGGCGCACTGAAAATTTCTTGAATGAATGAAAAGAAATTACTAACAATGGCCAAAAATGATTTTATTGTTTCTCAAAATATTCTCCGTAAGTAAATGCACATTTCTAAACGAATAAACCAATTTTGAAAACATTTATGCCACTCCTGGTGACCCGGAAACTTGAACATAGTCTTCGACAGCCTCTTCTGGTGATGGAAATTGTGACTGCATAATTGGTTCTTAATTTTTGTGAACAAAAAAAAGGTCACAAGGTGCCACATCAGGACTCTGTAGGAGTTTTCATAAGTTCTATGTTTTCTCTTTCAAAAATTTATTTGTCTGTTTGGCCGAGTGAGAACTGGCATTGTCGTGGTGCGAGATGATGCGGATTACGGTTATTTCATGGAGTTAGTTAATAAGTTCCGGCAAACAAATGGTCGTGCAACACATACAATACATTTATGGCATCTTTGTCCACTCACATCCTTAAATGAACTGACATTACTTGGGATACTGATGGTTGGAACATTCATTTTACGTTTATTTGAATACTTTCTGTGCTGAACTATGAGTCATAGTTCCATCTATGTTATATTTAATTATATTTCATTTATAATGATAAATTATTAAATGACGTCTACAGTATTTATTAATGTTACATATAACAATTAAAACAATTGAGTTAAAAATTAAAACAAATGCTCCTTGACTTACATATGACAAATGATTGAAAATAATACAAAGCGCATTTAGAAAGTGAGTAGTTTTGCTTGTTGACTGTGATTATTGTTAAAGTAATCGACAACTTCCCTTTATAACGAGTTAAAACGATGGATATCCAGTCTGACGTTTAAAGTGGTTTTCATAAAAATTATCTGGAGAAAATTCCTCTTAAGGTGGTTGTTATTAAAATTCAACACATCATTTCAAATCAATTCATGACTTAAAGTTTGTCACACTAAAAGTTATGGGCACCCTTCATGTGATGAGAGGCCAATGAAGTCTTGTAATTTCTCTTAGACGTTCAGGCTTGCAATCCATTCTATGCTGGTTGATTCTTAAATAGCTATTTTATACAAGTAGTTGTTTTAATTGTCAATGCCAGTACTCATGTCCTTTTTTGCATAGGTCGGCATGGTTGGCATGTAGCTCTGTGTAAAGAATCCTTACCACTCGTAACTCACTGATGCTGCCTGACGCCCTGTTAAATATATATTAAGTATAAATTCAGCTGCATAACTTCATAAAGGAACAAAACTTGTTTTAAATTTTTTTAATATGGTTCATGTCATTTATAATACGTCTCTTCAATGCACGCCTGATCTGAAAATCAATCTCATGAATCTTTGTATGGGTGAATATATTAAGATCATATTCTTTTAACATCTTTCACTCGCTGACACCTTTAGCTTCACTGCCAATGCACAATTAATTTTTCTCATTTTGCTTATCGCTTACTGAACATTAATCAACTGCTAAAATGAAGTTTATTCTGTTTAAAATGTATAGAAAAATGCAATGCTATTCTCACTCTATTTGTCTCTGTCAATTGAAACATTTTTATTTAACACTATTAACTAGATTTTTACATAAGATTGTGAAGAGGTCATCTACGTCCAGAATCAAATAATAGTCAATCAGATCTAGTGGCAAGTTTTGATCTATTTCATTTTTTTTTAGTCCTATCCTATCTTTTAATTATGACTTTATTAATTACTCCTTTTATGAATTCAAAATCAATACAATATCAAACACACCATAATGTGATCAATATCTTCAATGCATTTTATGTATTCGTCAGTTGGATTGAATTTCATAGCACTAAATTTCAAACTTAATCTAAGTGTTATGAGCAATGGTGCTTACTCCTAGTACTAGGTTGCAATTTGCTTGTAACTTTATCTCAATCCATACATTTTAGACGCTAATAAATTGCTTGTATGCATTTCTCCACATTCCAGGTTGTCCCTAATACCTCTTTTCATTAACTTACTAATCCATACATAAACTTTTATTTGTTATTTATGTTTAGATGTATTGGTATTTCATATGTTATAAAAAGCAGTTATAATAAAAATTTTTTACAGAGTGATTTATGACTGCTTTCTCAAAAATTTTATAATTGAAATATTTATTTGATAAACTATTTGAGTGCCTTTCCCCATACGGGGTATTTTTCGGGTTTTGTAGTTTTATTCTAAGAGACCAAACTCAAACGTCGAAAGAGAATACTAACTAAATTGAGATCAGACTTAGTGTTACTTAAGCTCTTGTACTACATCACGGCGGTGTGTTCTTTGCAGGCCAGCGCTTCTACCCCTCGCTCGGGCACCAGCTCGGGGGACGGCGCGGCGTCCACGTCGCTCGACACAAGTGAGTTTATTTCGCATTGTGATGAAATGGGCCAAAGGACATTGCCCAACTCATCAAATAGACCCTATCTAAGTACTATTACAAATATCTAATAACATGCAGCATTAGGTAGTGATTTTTTTTCTGCAGTCTTATTTTACCTCAGGTATACTGCATTTGCCGAGAGTAGTGCAATCCATTGGCCATGAATGAAGTCAAATAAAATCAAAGTCACTAAATACTAATAATAAAACATTAACAATTTTGTGTAAGCGTGATCATTATACTATTTTTAGGGTTCCATATACAACAAGGAACCCTTATAGTTGTACCTTATTCATCAATCAGTTTGTCTGTCTCTTTGGGTTTTAGTTCTGTCTACATGCAAAGTGAGATGAATTGAGTCAAGTATCTCCCCTCTACCAACTAAATGTTTATTTTTGAAAATGTAAGAAAATTCACGGCAATAGTATATATAATGATGTCATAAGAAAAACAATTGCAGCTACTGTACACTTTACAGGTTAACAAGTAATAGTTGAGCAACTTCATGCGCTTGGAGAAGTAAAAAACAGAATATTGTTCTGATTCCTTAGAAAATTACTTAAGTGAAGTTGTTAGTTGTGTAAAAAGATGTAGGTTTATGACCCATGTAAAATAAAATCTGAACTTCTATCGTATATGGGCCTGTTTTGAGACATCATTGCCGTTAATCTGTGAACTCAATGAATGTGGCCATAAGTCAAACCAAGCCTCCTTTTAAATTGGCTCATTGCGACAGGCCACTGGAGTACTACAGTGTGCTTGTCCCAACACGCACTTGGCCTTTTTTTTATTCAGGTAATCAATGTGTGGTCTATTTGATTTGAAGGCTTATACAGAGTAATACAAAATTGTATGGACTTTAATCTACAGGTTATTGGCCTTGTCAAACTGAACAAGTTTTGAAAATGAAATGTCTTCCTTATTAAGAAAACAATTAAGGTTACCCTACCCAATGGCGTGCGGTCGCCCTAGTTGGTGAGAGGACGGCGCACGAGACCGCGACAAAGTTTTAAGTATAATAAATGTTTTAAAAATAATTCCGGCACCATTTTGATTTACGGATTACGTATATTCACTTTTAATAAGTAAAATAAGTAATGCAAAACTGTTAAATATACAAGCTGTGTGGTGGCTCGGGGCAGGCGGACGGGATGTAAAGAACGCGCTGCTCAACCGTGTTATCACAAAGCGCTAACTAGGTAATACGCGTCACGTGTTTTCTAGTTCGTGATTGTTTGTGACCTGTTATTGTGCGATGGAGATTCAAGTTACAGGTATGTATTATTAATTTACTTTACTATTTTGCATTTTAAATCCACCATTTTCTTTAAATAGGGTGCTACGCGCTGCATTTCTTACGTATTTATTTCTGTATATTTTTTTATGTTGGAGCTTTTACTTATGTTCGTATCTACTCGTACCATTGAATTCGGTATATAAATGTCAGTTAAGGAGTCTACTACAAGATTAAAAAAAAAAATTAGCGGCATGTTGCGTCTGTAAGGTGCAGCTAGGGTCTACGCCAAGCGGTTCGGCGCGTAGCACGGCGTAGCACATTTGCTACGAAATATGTATTGTTTTTGATCCACATTTAACCTTTTTTTGTTTTGTTTTAGGTACTAGTATTGAGTGTTCATTTAAAAGAATGCTTGTACTAGATACTTGGATGTCCATTAAGGGCAGTGATTCCGAGCTGCAACGGCAGCAGCGAGTTTTTCAAGCCCTGACACAGTTGCTACCTGATGTTGAGAATGTAATTACTAATAACTTTGAAAAAAGAGTTGCTAATCTTTGTACTAGATTTGCAGCTATTTGGAAGCAAGTCTCTCGTAATCATTCTCGCATGGTCTCTAAGTACGGAGACTGGCTGAACGAAATTGAAGTCTGCGTTCTGCCAACCTGTGCAGCAGCAGGGACTCACGACACTCAACGGCCAGCAGAAGAGGCTTCGACGAGCACGCAACATCAGCACAGGAAGGACTTCGAGGATTGTAGCAAGAGGTCAAAGCGCCGCAGGCTTGCAGAGTTAAGTAAAGTAGATAGTTCCGCGATAAATTCTTTGTTGGATGATTCAAGTCGATCTAACGCCGCTTCTTTAAATTTCAACACTGATAAAGTCTTATCTCTCATAAATGAAACTAAACTGACTAAGCATCAGTATCTAGTAGTTAAAAACTTTATTAATGCGAAATCACCAAATGCATTACCATCTTATCTAAAAGTGTTGGAAGCAAAGAAGCGGTGTTATCCATCGCAAGAGTTTATCACGGAATCGTCTGCTGAAGTCGAATTACAGTAATTGTTGGACCATACTGCATGCCGGATACTAGAATCTCAAAAAGATGTTTTAAATAAATTGACCTTAATAAGGAATTTGTTTTAATTGGAAAATGGGGTTTTGATGGGAGTACGGGGCATAGCGAATATAAACAGTGCTTTAGAGGTTCTGGTATCGAGGATGATGGCAGTATGTTCCTTACTTCATATTGTCCTCTCCAATTAGTTTGTAAATCAAATACTTCCGACCCAGACCAAATAGTTTGGAAAAATCCGCGCTCTTCCTCCACCAGGTATTGTAGGCCTATTCGATTCCAATTTGCCAAAGAATCGAAAGAACTTTCCGTGCAAGAAGAAACTTATTTCAAGAATAAAATAAACAGTTTACAGCCATCACCTTTCACACACAACGGATGTGAAATAAAGGTGTTGCATTCTTTACAATTAACCATGGTTGATGGTAAAGTGTGCAGTGCTTTGAGTGACACATCTTGTAGTAGGTATTATATTTGTTGTTTAACCCCAAAAGACATGAATGATATCGATAAATCACTTAACAAAACTGTAGATGACATTACTAAATACCAATTTGGTTTATCTCCTCTTCACTCGTATATCCGATTCTTTGAATATTTTATTCACGTTCCCGATAGATTAGATTTCAAAAGATAGCAGGCGCGTGCTTCAGACGACAAAACTCTTCTTGCACAGAAAAAACAACATGTCCAGCAACAGTTTAAGCAGCGACTTGGTCTAATAGTCGACAAACCGCGAAGTGGAAGAAGTGGCACATCCAATGACGGAAACACTGCCAGAAGGTTTTTTTCTAATTCATCTATTTCAGCGGAAATAACTGGATTAGAGAAAGACCTTATTGACAGATGTCATAACCTGCTGCAGTGTCCTTCGTCGGGATACAAAATTAATAACGTAGCTTTTAAAGAGTATGCTCTAGACCCAGCACTAAAGCTTGTTGCTGCCTATCCTGGTACAACCCACCCTCGTCTGTACATAAGGTCCCTCATTCATGGTTCGGAAGTAATTGACCACGCTATTATCAATAGGAGAGCTTTCGGAAGAGGCCGCCGAAGCTTGCAATAAGTTAGTTAAACAGTTTAGACCTGACAATACACGAAAATGTCCCGTGTTGTCACAAACACCGACTTGATACATAGACTTCTTCTTAATTGGATCCCATATATCTGATTTAAGAAATTACCACGAAGAAGAAGTCTATTCTATAAAGTGGTATTGAATTTGTTGACAATATAGGAAAAACCTTTTATTTTATTAATTTTATTTTAGATGTAGCTCTTATTAGTGACTATTATCATGTAATTAATATTTATTTTGTCAAATGCTGTGTTTTAATTAGGTAATAATTAGGTTTTACTTTATTTGTAAAATAAAAAATGTTGTATATTTAAGTTAATTAGTTCCAATTTTGTATTGTATTTTAGTACGTATTTCGTCAAATGTAATAAATGCATTATTTATTATAATAAATTAGTGTTTTTTCATGAATTTGGTTTTTTTACTTTATTATAAGATAAATAATTACAAAAAAGCATAATGATAATATTTAGTATTGATAACGACCGCCATTACCCACGCGAGACCCTGTGACCGCCTCTCTTAGGGCGCGGAACCACCGTGCGATGCACCGTCTTCCTGGAGCAAAATCGCATTTCTGTCTCGTAGTGGCATGCCATGGTACAGTCAGCAAGAGTGATTCTAAAAAAATCTGTGTACGCAGCTCTGTTGATTCTACTAGGTAAAAAAAAATTGATTGTCTGTAAAGTCTGTTTATGGACGTTAGTTTTACGTGATAATGTTATAAGAAAACATTGATGAAAAATTGCATTCTTTTATGAATTGAATTAAACTGAATTGAAATCACTGAATTATCATTATTTTAAGTAATTCAAAGAAGGAGTTAATTGAAAACGACAATGTTTTCGATAAATTAAAATTTTTTTGCACTCGTTAATTTAAATATTTTTCTACTTAAATTATACAGTAAAGAGTCATGTGTATTACATATACATTATACAGTAATGCGTCACAAGCCGAGCGCTTAGGCCGATCGTGCCTCTCTATTGTTCCGCGCTCTCGCTCGCGCGCTCGGCTCAGGCGGAACGCGACAATGAGTCATGCTTTTTCATGCGTGCCGCCGCCGTCCATCGATTTATGAGACGTTATCACGTCAAAAAAGGACCTACTATTTCGTTGATGTAAACAACTGCCCAAACATTAATAGATCAGTGACCTTGATGACTGGTTCCTCGCATTATCCGAGGATTCTCGTGTGCTCAATAATGCGATTTTTTTCTATTAAACACGCCATTTCTGGTGAAAATACTTTCGTCACTCCAGAGTACTTTTTCATGAATCCTGGGTCTAGTACTTCCATTCCTAAGACCCAATAGCAATAATCTATTCGCTTTTCGAATTTACTCTACAAAAGAGCCTGTACTTTATGGATGTGATAAGAATGTCGTTTATCTTTCTTCAAAAATCGTAGCGCACTTACGTACGAAATAAAGTAGCGACGTCCTGCTTTTCGCGTGCGAGCTTTGAGGCTCGCTGATCGATTTTTTTGATCATGTTCTCAAGAACATGATCAAAAAAATCGAATACTTCCTCTTGCAACCATGGGTTTAAAGGTAATGCATCAGCATTCAACTCTTTTACGCATGCCATAGTCCCTGAGCCTTTGAACGGCATCTGTAATAGTGCAGGCTCTCGCTGGTATACGACCGCTTGGCTAGCGTTGACGATATAAAATCACAGCTCATGATTAGTGTTCACGATATTCCCCATAGCACAAAATCATGCCTGTATACTCAATGTTAGTAAAAGACATTTTTAACCACAAAGCTTATTAAAACCTATGAAACTATTTCGCTGTTAATCAAATGTCAATCTCATACAAATGATTGACTGTAGTAATTCTAAAACAAATCGCTATTTTCCAAAAACGAAAGAATGTTCAACAGTAATAAATATAAACCACGTAAAATGAATAGGTGTAAGGACGTACGAAAAATCTCGCCATAGGTCACAACCTGATCGGACGTAATGTCTCAGAGTTATGCTAAACTATATTTTTTCATTCTATAAAAATGTTAGATTCACGATATCTCTCAAACGCCTTGACTGATTTTTTACACCTATCGATTGGTTATTTTTTTTACAAATTTTTAAATATTAGTCGTAGGCCAATCGGACGTACCGTGGCCGAGTTATATTGAAAGAAACACTACTTTCCTTTACTACGAAAATGTTCTATCCGCGATATCTCTCGAACGCCTTTATCGACCTTCAATATTTTTACACCTATCGATTGGTTATTTTTTTTACAAATTTTTAAATATTAGTCGTAGGCCAATCGGACGTACCGTGGCCGAGTTATATTGAAAGAAACACTACTTTCCTTTGCTACGAAAATATTCGATCCGCGATATCTCGCGAACGCCTTGATCGACCTTCAACATTTTTACACCACAATTGCTGTAAACGATTTTACACTTTTTCTGTGACCGCATCACAACTGTATTTTGTATAGAACTAATATATTTAAGTTCACTGCTCCACGCCGGTGCAGACATGTGTGCAAAGTGCACCATTTCACTTACAACTTATTGAAGTAAATTAAGAAAAACGAGGCGAATGTTAGCAGCAGCGTTACTTTCAATACAACAGAGATTACATTTTTGGCTTCTTTGAACTTTTTGGCAATTTTTGTCTTTAGTGTTGTCTGATAGTCACTAGTCTATAGATAGTTTTGATTCGATTTGTCAAAAGTCTCCAAACTATGAGTCGATATATTGGTTCTATTGCCATGTAACAACAGAATCAATAGTATTTATAACAAAGATTGCACCAATATAATTGATAATGAAATAAACCAATTGCGAACCTTATAAGTGACTTATAGTTACTTTCAATTAAAAAATCAGGCTGAAAACCTAAGTAGCAAGAACTTAGAGGAAAAAAGAACTAAAAAAAATATGTCGTGAAACTAAAAAAAATTTGCCGAAAGTCGTAAATTATGTTGATAAACTAAACAATACAATCTAGAACGATAGCTTGATAGTATTAGCATTGATGCTAACGATAGTATCGATGTGAATCCTTCTATCGATACTATAAACAATATTGTTTATTTTAACCGCATAGTATTGAAGCTATTGATTGTATTAAGCGTTAATAGTAATAGGACGTGATTCATAAAACCAGTAAATCTATCAAAATTGTGCACTTTAGCATTATTTCGTTAAATAAATTTAGATGGAGAACTTTGTCTAAAAATGACATGCCCACATTCTTTCATTTTGATACAAAGTTCTAAGTGTTTCTTCCTTTTCTTTTCATAATATTATTTAACTCTCGCTACAGCACAACATTAAAAGTGACTTAATTTTTTCAAAATTATTTTTTTACTGGACAATACTCGTCAGCGATTAGATTTTTAAGTTAAGCACGAATATTTTTGTTTAGTATATGAACAGAAAACTCGTTAGTTACTCGCGCTTAATTCACACGTAATGCTGAGTTAATTTTCAATAAACTCAAATGCATGTAAAAGAAGACATGTATATGAAATTGTAGCAATTCAAATATTTGACTGAATTATATGTAATCACTTGTTGTACATTAATACAAGGTGAAAACAGATAAAGATTAAGTACATTATTTTCTTGTAATTAATACTTAAATAATATGATGTAATAAGTAATAATTAGAATGTGTTCGACGAAAATTGTAATGGAAAATAGGCGATTGCTGATTTGTAATGAATGTTCCGAGCGCGCATTCGCCCACACACAACGGCAGAGGCGCACGGCGCCACTGATGTAGCACCACATTTAAAGAAAAGCTGCTCAATGCCACTGTGTTGGCTCTCGGCTTTACTCCGGCTTTAGGGAACCAGGACTCTTTTCTCCACCGCTGAGCTGCAGACCCCAGTTGAGTATTTAATGACTGATCATGTGTGCTTTCGGGGGTCAATGAGTTTCGATCCAGCGTTCGACCCTCTGAGCAGACATCGCGATCGGCGAGTCATTTTTTGTACTCTTCTTTTATAATTGAAAAAGGAAAATGTTATGCAGTATGGGCACTACATTGCTTAAGGATATTGCTGCTGCCACATACACGACTCTTCTCTGCTGCCCTGTAGGCGTGAATCTATGTTATATCAAAAAGAAAAATGATTTTCGCTTAAATGCTATTAATGTATCAAATATTGATATTTTTCTCTTCATCGCTTCAAGTGTATTAAAAAAAATCATATTTTATTTTAAATATTGCTTTCAAGCAAAGTTGATTATTTCAGGCGAAATTAAACCTTACTGTTCTCTTATTAAAATTTCAATCTGCAGTTTTATAAAGTATAAACTAAAATTTTGTGAACCTCCAAACTTTTTACCTGGAAATTAACTATTTCTGCCCAAGTTCATAGAAAAAAAGTTGTTCAGTTTGTCCAGGCAAATCAATTATGTATCAATATTCAAGAAATTTTATATCACTTTGTATTGAATTATCTCGAAATGCCTGGTATGGTATTTATTTTAGGTGTCGTCATACCTTATATGACTGGGCATCACAATTTTCAAAGTTAGTAACAAAATTGAATCATTCATATTCAGATATGGTACAAAACTCTTTAGCTAACTGTTTAGACTGATGATTAATTCGAGTATTTGGTTGCTAGGATCAAATCTAAATGATATTATAATTTACACACTGCTTTTAATGATGCACCATATCAAAAAGAGCATAGATAAGATAAAGGAATATGTGCATATAATACCAACTAACAAAAACATAGGTGAAACCCACATTACGGTGATGACTACATTCGACATAGGCATAAAAATGCATAGTCTATCATATTCATTTCTCATGAAAAGTTTAATATGCTTTAAGACTTGGTTTGGTTTTTAACATTTTCTCAAATCAACAAATTTTTAATCATTATGTTTAATTTAATGAATTATATAGATGTGTGATAAAGTCATTTTAATTAGTATAAAGTGGAAATAGAGAATGAGGATAAAATAGAATTCTTGTAAAGCAGGTAATGAGTTGACTATCAATATACAGGATTCATATTGTCAGGCATCTTTTCGTGAATATTCATAATCTCGTTCTTTTTTACAACAACTTTGCCAAAAAAAATTGGGTGCGTGTACTTATGTACGCGCGTGAGAAGTTATACTTGTTCGGGAAGATATACAAACGAGCCCAAACTCGATGGGGTTGCGTTGTTTAATTACGGAGTTCCTATGGCCACCTTCCAGCTTCATCATCAGACTCTGGTTGCCATATAGTACCAAAGTACTCGTCAAGACGAATCAAACGAGCCCAAACTCGATGGGGTTGCGTCGTTTAATTACAGGAGTTCCTATGGCCACCTTCCAGCTCCATCATCAGACTCTGGTTTACCACATAGTACCAAAGTACTCGCAAGACGAATCAAACGAGCCCAAACTCGATGGGGTTGCGTCGTTTAATTACGGAGTTCCTATGGCCACCTTCCAGCTCCATCATCAGACTCTGGTTACCATATAGCCAAAGTACTCGTCAAGACGAATCAAACGAGCCCAAACTCGATGGGGTTGCGTCGTTTAATTACGGAGTTCCTATGGCCACCTTCCAGCTCCATCATCAGACTCTGGTTAGCATATAGTACCAAAGTACTCGTCAAGACGAATCAAACGAGCCCAAACTCGATGGGGTTGCGTCGTTTAATTACGGAGTTCCTATGGCCACCTTCCAGCTCCATCATCAGACTCTGGTTACCATATAGTACCAAAGTACTCGTCAAGACGAATCAAACGAGCCCAAACTCGATGGGGTTGCGTCGTTTAATTACGGAGTTCCTATGGCCACCTTCCAGCTCCATCATCAGATCAGCTCTATGTCATAATAATATTGCATTGTCATGCGATTTATACATGCATGCAAAATTTCATTTAAATTTTAATAAATATTTTTTTATTTTCTTGTATTAAATGTACAATTCTCTCATTATTCCAAATTCGAATTCTAAGCGGGCAGCTTCAACCTGTTAATTTTGCGTCACACAATCTTAAAATTTTACTCTCATTATTTTTTTATAACGCGCCTAAAGAAGTATAACTTCAATAACTATAACAAAAATATATCATTGAAATTACACTTACAAATAATATAGACACAATCCTGATAAGTGCTTGACCAGACTGTAAGTGTGGGCGCGATGGGTGGCTGGCCGCGTGGCGCGCTGGGGTACAGTAACCACGCGTCAGCTGTTCTACGGCTGTCACTACAACGTTTCTACGTAGATGTTCTGCTGAGCTATTTTTCTTAGGAATGGCTAATTCAATTATTGGTTTTTTTGGCAAAATTGTGTTATAAGAGGAGGAGATTATGAATATGTATTTGCGAAAAGCTGTATGTCCTGTATAGATGCCTTTCCATTGCTTTGAACAAAACCATTGAGTAGATATATTTTGTGGAAGTTTCACTGCGTGTACTTATATTTTTGATTCTGAACTTTCAATACCATTGCGCTTTCTTTTTTCGTTTTTATTTATATTTTCGCATTTAATGGTCAAATTTTTATGTTCCATGTATTTTAATTTCCACAGCAGTCACTCAAACAGTATCACGGACCGAAGGGGAAACTGCTTACTACAAGGAATATTCTAAAGTACCATCCAGGGCGACTTTTGTATTGGATGTGACGACAACAAACTGTTATCAAGGAGTACGGGGCGCCCGCCCAGTCACCGAGGACACGACCGTCGGCAGGAAGAAGGGGGGTCAGAGCACATACTGCGCAGGGTTAGGGGGTGAATGCTACTGTTGGACAGACGTAGGCAGGGCTGCAGCCGAAAAATTGTATCCGTGTGATGAGACCGGCGGCAGTGCGTGTGCTCTAACTCGGATAAAAAAATACATGCTCGCCTATTCAGGTAAAAGTGCACAAAATTGTGAATACAGTACATCTCAACTAGGTAGTTTAAAAAGCCACATGTGCAATCATACTGGCGAGAAATCATACAAATGTAAACAGTGTAAGTACAGTGCATCAGATTTAGGTACTTTAAATAAACACATGCTTACTCATACTGGTGAAAAATCACATAAATGTGAACACTGCGAGTATAGTGCATCTCAGAAAGGCAGTTTAAGTAGACACATGCTTACTCATACTGGTGAGAAACCATATAAATGTGAACACTGCGAGTACAGTGCATCTCAAAAAGGCAGTTTAAGTAGACACATGTACACTCATACTGGTGGTGGTCAGAAACTATATAAATGTGAACAGTGCGAGTACAGTGCATCAGAAGTAAGTAATTTTAAGAGACACTTGCATACTCATACTGGTCAGAAACCATATAAATGTGAATATTGTGAGTACAGTGCATCTCAAAAAGGCAGTTTAAGTAGACACATGCTTACTCATACTGGTGAGAAACCATATAAATGTGAACACTGCGAGTACAGTGCATCTCAAAAAGGCAGTTTAAGTAGACACATGTACACTCATACTAGTGGTGGTGAGAAACTATATAAGTGTGAGCAGTGTGACTACAGTGCATCAGTACTAAGTAATTTAAAGAGACACATGCGTACTCATACTGGTGAAAAACCATATAAATGTGAACAGTGTGAGTACAGTGCATCTCGAATAGGCAGTTTACATAGTCACATGCACACTCATACTGGTGAGAAACCATATAAATGTGAGCAGTGTGAGTACACTTCATCAGAACTAAGTAATTTAAAGAAACACATGCTTACTCATACTGGTGTAAAACCATATAAATGTGAACACTGCGAGTACACTGCATCTCAAAAAGGCAGTTTAAGAAGACACATGCTTACTCATACTGGTGAAAACCATATAAATGTGAACACTGTGAGTACACTGCATCTCAAAAGGACAGTTTAAGCAGACACATGCACAGTCACACTGGGGAGAAACGATATAAATGTGAGCAGTGTGAGTACAGTGCATCAGTACTAAATAAATTAAAGAGACACATGTGTACTCATACTGGTGAAAAACCATATAAATGTGAACAGTGTGAGTACAGTGCATCAGAAGTAAGTAATTTAAAAAGACACTTACATACTCATACTGGTCAGAAACCATATAAATGTGAATATTGTGAGTACAGTGCATCTCAAAAAGGCAGTTTAAGTAGACACATGCTTACTCATACTGGTGAGAAACCATATAAATGTGAACACTGCGGGTACAGTGCAACTCAAAAAGACAGTTTAAGTAGACACATGCATACTCATACTGGTGAGAAACGATATAAATGTGAGCAGTGTGAGTACAGTCCATCAGAACTAAATAAATTAAAAAGACACATGCGGACTCATACTGGTGAAAAACCATATAAATGTGAACAGTGCGAGTATAGTGCATCAGATGTAAGTAATTTAAAGAGACACTTAAGTACTCATACTGGTCAGAAACCATATAAATGTGAATATTGTGAATACAGTGCATCTCAACTAGGTACATTAAGAACACATATGCACATTCATTTGGGCGACAAACTATAAAATGAGATACAACAGTAGTTATTTTTTCCATCGCGCAGGATCATGTCGTATAGATGGAGAGATGCACAATCCCTCGTTCAGGCGGCCGCGCGGGTCGGCGATGTAGCGTGCTGTATGGCAGGCAGTGTACTTTCAAAGAAGATACACAGCCCCTCGCTCAGGCGGCCGCGCGGGTCGGCGCTGTATGGCAGGCAGTGTACTTTCAGAGAAGATGCACAGCCCCTCGTCCAGGCGGCCGCGCGAGTCGGCGCTGTATGGCAGGCAGTGTACTTTCAGAGAAGATGCACAGGCGGCCGCGCGAGTCGGCGCTGTATGGCAAAGGCAGTGCACTTTCAGA